>OX104129.1:21449-156161 GCA_944470555.2 Heterobilharzia americana
TCTAGTTGCTCATTAATCTTAAATCTGGAAATTCCGTGGGTACCGGTCATTTGTGGCTCAGATTGGTATCTTTGCTAGCGAACATTGTTGCTGACCAAGTCACTGATCTTTTCAACATGTCTTTATCTCAGACTCACCTCCTTGAAGACTGGAAAGATGCTGTAATCAGAGCAGTTGTTAAGGTCTGTAGTCGCCAGTTGCTGGCCAACTATCGTCCTGCGAACCTAGCTGACACGGTTATTAGGCTTTTAGTAATAACAATTTGTGATAAGGTACTTAATCACGTTGAATCGAGTAGGCTTCCAGTACCACAAGAACACGGTTTTCGTACTGAATAGTCCTATTCAACAAAACTCCTCATCGCGAGAGGAATGGGTGGCAGCCCGTGATTGCAAGCTGCCAATAGATGGTGTTGATAGACTTTAGCAAATTATGTTAGATTACTGGGAAAGCTCCTCTGTCCTAGGTTTGGTGCTGCACTGCAAGCCTGGTTTAGGGTCATTCTGTGCGACAGAAGGCAGAGAGTTATAATTAATGAGACACTGTCCAGGTGGTAACCTGTGATGAGTGGGTTCCCTCAATGAACAATCCTAGGTCCTCTCGGTTTCTCCTTATATGTCAACGAATTACCGCAATTACTCAACTCCTCGGTGCTACTGTTCGTCGATTATTTAAACGTTTGGAGAGTCAAACGTAGTGATGCTGAAAGGGGTGCACTTCAAGCGGATTTGGATGAACTGATGGGCTGGTCCAAACGTTGGTCCATAGAAATCAAGTCCATTAAAAGTAAAGTAGTGTACATTGGTCATAGCAACTGTTTCCGGTATTCTGTTGATGATACACCACTACTCATACTCTTTGAACTAGAGGACTCAGGTGTCATCGTAAGCAAGGATTTGAAAACTTCTGCACACTGCAATGCAGCTGCCATAAAGGACTTCCGTGTATTATGGTCAATCTGCAGAGATTGCAAGAGGTGTGAGCAGGATATGTTCAGGATACTCTATTCCACTTACGTTCGACTTCACTCAGAAAACTTCATTCAGGTGGCCAGTCCATGTCTAAAAAAGATGCTGACGTACTCGAGTGTGTTCAGAAGGGAAGGTACTAAGGTTGTAGCAGGCCTTGCGAATCTGTCCAATGAGGAACGACTAGATCAACTAGACTTATTCCCACTGTCTTACTGCAGGAGATCGGTGACCTCATACTGGCATTCCTTATCCTTAATCGTGACTTCGATACTGACTTGTCCTATCTTTCCTCTCCTTCTAGGGTTGATTATCTCCAACAGCATCACAAGAAAATCCAAAAATTGTGATCGAATCAACTCGGTGTGAACCTACGTCTCTCCAGTCATGTGTTAAACAACTGGAACTCCTGACTTCAGCAAGTAGTATCAGCGTTTTCAGTGAACGTGCTCGAGGAGGAACTAGATTTTAACAATGATGTATACTGTAAGAAATACCACGGGTCAACTGGCTTACTATCTTTACTACAGAAAGCTGGGCGTGGCTAAAGTACCGCCAAAACGAATGTGGATGAATTCAGTTTCTAACCGACCTTGAGTGACTGAACTGAAATAGGATTCTCACATTTAATCGTGTTCCATACCCAATATGTGGCATCTTTTGACGAGTTGGTGTAAACCAGTTGATTTCTCCACACTTTCTTCTGGGTCTTCTCGAGGTGTTCCAGGTCATTGCTGCATACTGAAGTAGGTCTGTACGTGTTATAGAGAATAGGCTTCACTGTAGACGATATGGTGCAGTGAAACTGGATTTATCATGGCTTAAGAGGTTATAATGACCACTATCTACTCGCTGGAGGTGACCGTTTTACTCATTTTTATTTTTATTCGCTTTGGTATGCACAAATTGGCATTTGTGTACCAAGTGCTAGCTACTACATATTAATAGAGGTGATAATGGGTCTAACCGGTAGATTTCTAACTTCTGTTGAACAGCATTTGGTTTTGTAAGATTACTATGCACCGCAAAGTGTTAATTTCCTCGCATTATGTTTGTTGATGGATTTTCTTGCTACCGTTCACTGAGTAATCTGTATTTTTAAGTAACACATCCCAGGCATCCAAGAAAACTGCAGACTTAACTGGGGGATTCCAGTAAGTGGTGCAGTCGAAACCATTCCTCAGCCAGGAGGGAGCTGAGGAAGAGGTTAATGAGCTGCAGAAAGTATATGACTGTCGTCATTTACGTTGAACATAGGTTACGTACACCCACTATGTTCACGTGAAAATGAGTCAGGAAATATTTGTTTGAAGAACACTGTTGTTGTTTTTCAGTGTTGTATCGAAGTGAGCTGCAAACTGCGAAGTATGCAGTTGATTAAGAAATGTTAATTCCTCTTATTTGTAGGACTAGTAGGTCTGAGTCTAGAAATTGTTCATCTATGTTCCGGTTTGCTTTGGAGATGAATGAGTATAATGTTGGATATTTAAGAATGGTTCATAATCACCTCTATACATAGTCGTTTATAGTTTGTGATACTTGAAGCAGACGACTTATGGGAAAAGAGAAGGAGAGTTTTAGACCTATTTTGCAGGTCTACAGATGATGTTATTCCATATATCATGGATGAGCGGAGTAAGGTTATCCCCGCCTAAGATGGAAGAAATATAAATTTGAAAGTCACTTACTTTCGGTGCATTTAAAAAAGCCTAGTTTCACAAGTGTGTCAAATTTACTTATTGTCTATTTTAATTTTGTGGCCAGTCGTGTTCTTCGACATTGCTTACGTTGAACTTGGTCATGCATTTCTAACATTTCATCTACACCACACGACAGGTGCACCCGTGAAATGCTTAATGCTAGGTCAAATCACTGTCGCATACTCGACAAATCTGTTGATGAATTCTCAGCTGTAACACAGGTCTACAGTAGTTGTAAAATGAATCTGCTATGGTTCTGTCACCCGGACATCTTTTTAATGACTGCAATATACAAAACTCTTTTGATTGGAGATAGAACTTGACGAAAACGAAAATGCACTAGAGTTCCCTTTGTTTTCCGTTGAAATAAAGCTTTAATTATATTTCGTTTGTACTTTGATTTCATTGCGCACAGTGACGGGTTTGATGCCTGTGAGTGGAAAACGGTGAAGGGCATTGTACGTTTGTTTCGCGAGAATGAGCACTTATCTGCAGTCGTTGGAATACAAACTAGGGTCTATGTGACACTCTTTTTCCCAGGGATGTCCACCTTAATACATAAGGTACACTTTATGTTGAAAGATGGCCTAGAAGTCATTCCCTTGCATTAATATTACTTAATAAGATGGGATTAGCACTAATAGAAGAAAACATTAGTCTAAATGAAGTCAATCCATGTGTAGCTCTCAGTTGCGCAGACTATTTTTATCGCATAATACCACCAGTTTAGTATCATCAAGTCACCACTAAATAAGATGAATAGCTTCCGAGGCCTGTGCATTGCATAACCTACCTGTCTAAGTTAAACGAAATTAGTGATTCTAAAACGCTGGATGCATTCTGCTTCATTGCAGTTTGCTGTTTCTTCAGGTAGACGTTAGGCACTTTAAACAAACAATACATCACTTGATGTCTTAAACTACAACTCGTAAGTGCAATAATATACTACTTACGTAGAAGTGATAATTAAAATACACCCTTAGTGAGCATTGATTTATGGTGAAATTCTCTGGCCATAAAATTAGTATAACCAAAAGCCGAATTTGCCTTATTTCATGAAACTTAAACCCGATTAAGATATTTGAGTCTTTCGGCTTCACCACTATGTCACTATAACACAACAGCAGAGACTGTTATACATGTCCGTATATTTATCGTGAGTTAATTCAAATATTAGGTTCCTGCGGAACTTTAGTGTGAAGAGAGTTTCCAGTGCAGGAAATCATTGACTTCATCCATTAGCCATCATCTCAACTGGCACACATTAGCAATGAACTACTTATTATTATTACTCCCTGCTAAATATAAGCTCATGAGTTAACCTGAAGAAGAATGAAAGCAGATACATTTCAAACTCACTAAATTGCTTTATTTTGGTGTCTTCAACATTCTATAATGCTTCAATAATTTGAATCAATCAGTAAACACCTTTGGTGCACTTTGACAGTTTTGGGTAATTCTTGATATCTACTTCCGGAGCATTTTGAAACTTTTGGGCGCGTCTCCAAAATAAATTATATTTCGCAGGATTACAGTCTCCAGAAGGTGAATGAACAGTTGCAGAGTTTTTATACCACGAATAAGCAACCACACATGCAAATTCTATTGAGGGAAAACATTCACTTCCTGTCCTATTGCCTTATTTTTTAAATGCTGGGTGCACTACAGACAATTTGGGTAGACTTACGAAGATCTGAGAAAAATGGGTAAACTGCTGAACATTAGACCGAAACCCAAAGTTGCTAATTGACCTTGTCTTTTGGGTGGGCGTATACTTCAGTTCCAGCAAGCCGGAAGATGATAATGATTTCCTAAGGAATTTTATCACTGAAATAATGTCACTGTACAACTCAGGCTTAAATTTAGGCAACAATCATTGCATCTGTGAACTCGTCCTAAAGAGTGTTATCTGTGATACACTCGGACGTTCGTTCGCCAAAGCAATTTCTGGACATAACTAGATAAATGGGTGCGATAAATCTAAATAGATTCACACGGCATTCCACGCTACCTAATTATTTGTTAGTGAAGTCTTTTTGCAACAATTTCTCACCTGTTTTACACTAACCATTCAACATTAAAAAAGACCACTGCGTCATAAATAATTATTTAACATTGGATTTACAACCGCATGCAACAATATATCCATTGTCTTTTAATTTTCTTCACGAGTTAACTCCCTACTCTTTACAAACTGACGAAATGAAAAGTGTAATCATAATTCTGCTCTATAATCACCACACTTTTATTTGCGGGCATTCTTAACAAATAAGCTCACCATTTATCCACAGAAGACCTCCAGCACAGCCAGCAGTTTTCACGTGAATAAACCGTACAAAACACAATAAAAAGATAAACAGCATTCGAAAGCGAAGTAGTAGGTAAAACAGGCTTAAAGAAAACAGAAAATACGCTTTCTTCGAACTGAACACGACAACTCAAAACAAGTAACACAAAGCAACTAAAAATGGAAATCAACATTTTAACTTATCGTCGTTTGGGTAAAAGTGGTATTGTATCACATTTTGATTTCTCGTTATATGTGGACAAAATAATCCCATTAGATGATTCTGTATTCGATATGGCCAGTGAGGCTGTGTTATTCGACCTTTAGCCTAGGACATTTTTAGGTGTATGCGAATTGTATATGGATGCCATAGTTATCAAATAAAGTGTCCTCGCAGTTGCAGTTCAGCCTTTGCTTTTTGATATTAGCGTGACTCAGTGAAGAATAAGGTGGTGAGAAGGAATAGTCATGTTGGCATTCACTTCTAATGTATAACTGCTTTCAATATCGTTATTACCAATGTCTTATTCCACTTGGTCGCTTCATTCGGCGACAGGCGTTTGTTTTATTTTATAATGTCTGGAAGATCTCAAATCCATTTTGCAACTTCAGCAGGCTCAGAATGAAGCAGGTCAACTGAAGCCTGTCGAAACTCTAACTCAGAAGTTGCCCATTCAATTGGCATCCTCATCTCAGTCAAACAAATATGAAGACATTTTGAAATGATGGAAAAGATTTGTACCTCGGGATGAGGATAATGGTGGTTTGGTATTCTATGAGCTTTCAGAACTCCCACTGCCTACAACAGAATACTATTTACTGCAGAAGAGACTGAACTACAACACTGGAAATGAAGAACAGCTTGATTTCCGCGCTCCTTTGGAGTCTACGTTTTAAACCTGAGGATTTATTGTTGACCAACAACAGTAACTACGTCAATCAATTGTACCTCTACTGAAAATCAAAGAAAATCGGCGCCTACTAAGCAGCAGACAGAAATGCACTGAAATCACTAATGAGTGACGAGACAATTAAATTATTACCTTCGGATAAAAGAAGGAAGATCGTTGTCATGAAAAAAACGGACTGTCACAAAGGCACAGGAACTACTAGACTAAGAAAGTGTGCGCCAACCACTAGAACACAATCCAACTAAATAGTTGGACAACGGAAACTGAGGAGTTTAGTAAAAACCAGGCAAATCACAGAAGAAGAACAATGGCGGACGAAGATAAAGGGACTAGTACTACTAAAGTTCTGCGGTCGACCAAAGATACATAAGGTAGATATCCCACTATGCTGAATAATTTGTAAATGTATATAGAAAGCGTGATAAGAATTTACCGAAAATACGTATTCGCTTCAAACTCTATCTTCTAATTCCACTTTGACTAATAATTTCACTACCTGGAACACCTTCATTCAACTTATCGAAAGAATTATACTCGTCAATGGGAGTGAACACTCAGTCAGCTCAGCAACTGAATTTCTAGACAAAATAAAAGATTTAAGGATGAGCAGTGATGAAAAGATGATATCTTTTGATGTGACTTCACTCTTTACTTCAATCGACTCAAATTTAGTCAAGGAGATGATGGCTATCTTTCTGAAGAATGACTGAACCCTGTCTGACTATACGAGGATCACGGTTTCGAACCTAGTGGAATTGATCGGGCTATATCTCCCTACCTATTTGCAATTCAATTGGAAGATTTAAAAACAAACAAAAGGGATACCTATGGGATGGCCAATATCAGGATCGATTACTGAAGCTGTGGTTCAGTGACTGGAATCAGTAGCCATTCCTCTCATCAAGTCAAAAATTAGGATTCGCTTCATAGACGACACATTCGTAATTCTCAAGGGAGATGAAATAAAAAACGTGTTCTGAATAGTCAACAAAAAGTTAGAAGGAATTCACTCCACAAAAGAAGGAGGAATCCAATGAGAAAAAGCCATTCTTAGATGTCCTCATGAACAGAACACACGTTGGGACCTTACAAGCTCAATTGTATGTGAAAACCATACACTGAAATCAAATATTGAAATACAACAGCAATCATCCTACAGTCCATAAGAAATATTGTGTACAAACACTATGTTCATGAGCCGAAACACATTGCAGTACTGAAACACTATGGAAAGCTGTAGAAAAATACTTGTGCAAAGTGTTTAAACCTGATGATTATCCACCCAATTTTATCAAAAAGTGTTGATCAGTGGGACAGAAGACAGGGCAGCTGCCTCGAATCAAGAAAACGCGGCCTGCTTAAATCTTGGTCAACCAAAAATCTTTCCACCAATTACATTTATTCAAATTCTTCCCTTTCACTTTATTTTAATCTTTTAAATGTCTTCTGAACACATCGTCTACTTTCACAGATTCTTAAAATGTTTCCAAAGTTTCCTTTCTCAAGCTAAGAATAAACTAGAGGAGAAATATTCCGCCGGTTGGAAATGGATTTGTGAATGTTCAAAAACACACCACATTACTATTCCTGGGATACCAGAGTGTGGTTGTGAATTTCTGTGCTGGTTGGGTGGTGACTCAGCTGCCATCATCAAAATTGCACTCGATTTTATGTCAATTTTCAAATCGTGAACAGATGCTAATGCAACACTAGCTTTCCGTTTCACACTTATGCATTCAATACTGTCATTATTAACACTATGCAGATGTTATAATAATTTCTTTTAAAAATATTTTATGAAAATTGATTTTTTTTTAGTGTTATTGCTTGTCCCAAATAGGACGAAATGCGCATCCTGGATCCCACTGCTAGCCACTGCCCATTACTACGAAAAATTGAATTTGTTGAAATATTCCATGCTGAGAATTCTATACTGCAACATACATGTTGTTTGGAATAGAGGGATTATTATTAATGGACACATTACGCTACCCTGTATAGAAGATATCTCAGAAACGGTCGACCGATTGATTCGTCCTTTCGGAATCAAGAGTAGCATACAAACCAAAGAAATCACTATACAGCATATTGTCTAAACCAAGGGATCCACTTTCAAAAGAAGACAGGACAAATATAATCTACAAAGTCAATTTCAAAAGTGGTACACAGCATTATGTTGGCCAGTGTAACCATCAGATTGCACAAAGAATTCATGAACGCCAACTAGCAGTGAAGCAACATGACGCGGGCTCCTCAATGCATGCAGACAATCACGACCACAAATTCGACTGGTAGAATATGGAAACCCTCAGAGGACAGGTTCCAAAGCTGCAAGAGGATTCTAGAAGCATGACATTCAAACAAATTGTCGATCAACAAACATGGATACAGACCGAACAGATCAATAATGATGCAGTGTGACAATAAGAAACAGCACAACTCTACTCCAACAAACAATATCTAATTATGTGTCTGAAGGAAATTTAGATCAGAGAGGTTAGGGTGTGATAAAATATTTCGTCCTCAACTTACTATTGGACAACATCTAGAGACAATAAAAACACCATCTAAACATTTGTGTAATATTTAATTATGCTTCACTTCTTTACGAAGTTAGCGCTGAAGGTGTCACTAAGCCTAGTGATGAAACATTCATGACAAAAGAATGTCAAATCTCAGAGAACACCAAACCACCATGAAATCTGAAAGCATTTCTAATTCTCCCAGTCAGTTTAATTATGATCCAGTGCCATGTCTTAAATTTGATTCAATGTTTAATTGATATGAAGATGTTTTTCTCATTGAATGTTCCATGTTCCATGAAGCAGCTGGAGTTCGTCTATTATTGCGAAAACTTGGTACTGTAGAGCACAATAAATATGTCAATTTTATTCTGCAAGAGAATACTCGTGAGTTATGTTTTGATAGTACTGTTAATATCATATTAATAATCGATATCAATCCTTTCAGTTATCCAAGTTACCTTTTGATGATTATTGACATATGCAGGTAAAGTGAGTCGTGAGTGCGAACGATTCAAAGCCTGTGAAATGACTTCTGACCACTTCAAATGTTCGACTTTTATTTGTGGTATGAACAACACTGAAGATTTTGATATCCAAACCAGAATTTTGTTACGTGTCGAACAAGGTCCTAAAGTGACACTGCAGATGGTGACAGCAGAATGTTAACGCTTAACCAATTGGAAACATGATACAGCTATGGTACTCCAGTGTCTCTGTCTTTGAAACCAAATGTCAAGCCAGTATTTCATTCATAACACTCAGTTCCTTATGCTGAAGTGATGCTGGTCGACAACCACCCTGGTAGAGTGGAGGCATTGGGTTTTCTCTAAATAATTACATATTCTCCATCGACTGCTCCAATGGTAGTTGTTCACACACCAAATGCTTTTGTTTGACTGTGCTCAGACGTTCCAACTGGTTTGAATAATGCCCTAGAAGATCATATTTATCTAATACCAAATCAGGAAGATCTATTTGTTAGACCAAATGGTGGAAAATGTTTTGCTAAAATCGATCTCTGAGATGCGTATCTTCAAACAGAGATGGAATCAAATCCCAGAGAGCTGTCATCGACGTCTTCACCAATATACACGCCTTCCATTCGGCGTCAAGCCATCACCTGCCATCTTCTGGCAACCAACCAACCTGGAGTTTCAGTTTATTTAGATGATGTGATCGTCGCATGCAACAGTAAGTCTGAATTGTTCGAAAGACTTGATGCCGTCCTTTCTAAAATGTCTGAATTTAGTTTTATCTTAAAAAAGACAAGTGTACATTTTTTATGGATTCCATGAATTATCTTAGTTTTGTCTTCGACCACATTCAGAGAATGCATAAGCTGTCCAGAATTTTCCCTCTTCATAAAGCCTTTTGACAGTACGGTCTTTTCTTGGTCTCATCAGTTATCACAGTGTTTTCCTACTATAACTTCACTATTTACGTGCTGTGCTGAATCATTTGCTATCTTAAAATGTGACATGGAATTGACCTCCAGTGTCAATATACTTACAACAAGGTGAAATCACTCCTCATACTGGATATGTCACTTATTTATTATGATCCTGATTTAGAAATTATCGTTGTTGAAGACGCATCTGATAATGACAATGTTGCCATTATTTCTCACTATTTTCCTGATGGCAATAAGAAAGCTATTGCGCATGCTTCTCGAACTCAAAATGCAGAGAATCGTAAATACAGCCAGATTGAGACAGTAGGACTGACACTTATTTGTGCAGTTAAAATGTTCCACAAAGTGCTACATAGCAGGAGGTTCACTCTATTCACCGAACACAAATCTTAATTGTCAATATTTGACAGAAAGAAAGGTATTCCAGTATATATTCCAAATAGTCCTCAGAGATAGGTTGTAATGTTGCTGGGATATCATTTTGACATCAAATACAAGTCAGCCTCGAAGTTTCGGCAAGTGGATGCTTTATCACGTCTGTTGAGTAGTCAGAAGTTGGACAGTGAAGACGCCGAAATTCCGTCACTCTCAGTTGAATACGACGTCAGCAGAGTTTTTGTATATCTTACTCAACTATTTTCAGTGACTACAGATCAGATTCCCCTTCAAACCCTACGTGATCCAATACTGTATCATGTTTCAAAATTTACTCTATGCGGCTCAGCCTCGCATGTTCTTTCTTGTGAAATACAGCATTGTTACCAATGATATAAATTCTTATCCACTGTCAAAGAGCGTATTATGTTTGCCAGTCGTGTAGTGGTTCTGGCTAATCTGCACAGATATGTCCTGTATCAGCTTCATTCGTTTCATCTCGGTACGGGAAGGATGAAATCATTTGCTCTCAGTTATGTGTACTGGCACAACATTGATGAACATATTACTGACGTTGTTCGACAATGCAACAAATGCATAAGCATCCAAATACCCAAACAACAGAAATGTGGTCTTGGCCAGTTCTAACAAAACCATGGTCTCGAATGCATGTCGACTTCGCTGGACCATTTAATAGTATACATTTCTTGATATGTGTTGACACATACTCTGAATGTGCAGAAGTTATTCCCATGTAGCGTATTACATCAAATGCAACTGTGACACAGCTTCGTAAGCTATTTTGCCGATTTGGAATCCCTGACATTTTGATGAGCCGTAACGGGACTCAGTTTACGTCATCTGCGTTTTCAGACTTTTGAATTTAGTTTCGTATTCGACATATTCATATCCTTTCATACCATCCCCAATCTAATGGTCAGTCAGAGGGCTTTGTTGATAATTTTAAACAAACAATATTAAAGGCAAATAGCGAGGGGAAGACTGAAGAAATTCTGGATAACTCTTTGATGTTCAACCACAAAATATCGATTCCTCCAACTCCGAATACACTATCAATACCAGAAGTTACATTTGGTCGGAAAGTCAAAACCATTCTCCATGCAGTTTCGCCAAAACGAAGAAAAAATATGCAAAGGCAAGCGAAAATAGAAAATCAGTTCGTCTGCCACCATGAGGCGCTACGTCGAGAAGTTAGATTAGACCAACAGGCTTATGTATGTGATATTCACTGTCCACCCCCAGAATGGATTCGTGAGCAAATAATCAGACGTAGAGGAAATGTTATCTACAAAGTGAATGTAGAAGGACAGGTTTGGGTCCGACATGTGAACCACATACGAGATTCAGCAGAGACAGCAGTTAATAAGAAGTGGGACTTCATGCTTGAAGGTATACTAGATGCATTCGACATGCCACCGCTAGGAGCGCAAGAAGCAGATCAGAATTGGCCAGTTCTAGCCCGAAGATCACTTCGACAAAAAAGGAGACTGAAAGCATTTCAAAATGACCCAAGAAAGAAAACACAACTTTCTTTGGCTGGTTAGTAGGAAGCGACCAAAAAGTGTTTTTGTTTCACATTTTGATTCCCGGTTATATATGGACAAAATAATTTTTATTGAACGACTGTGTATTTGATGTCGTCAATGGGACTGTAATATTCGATCTTTGGCCTAGGACATTTATGGGTATGTGGAAACTTTACGTGCATGTTATAGTTATCAAATAAAGTGTTCTTGCAGTCACAGTTCAGCCTTTGTCTTTTGGTATTTGTTTGACTCAGTGAAGAATAAGGTGCTAAGAATGAATAATTATATTGGCATTCAGTTCTAATTTGTAATGACGTTCATTATTGTTATTACTAATGCCTTATTCCACTGGGTCCCTTTAACAAGGCTGGGGTTAACTTTTGACGACACTCTTGAAAGTGACTCGTGAAATCATCGGGCAGGTTTTTCGCCACCTCTCGTCAATATGTTCAAACAAAACTATTACTTTGATCTTGGTGACCATCTTAGGACTCTTCAGCTGGATGTACCTGCACTCCAGTGAGTGATATTGTTCCCACTGAGGCTCGTATCATTACCACAAAAACTATTATTGCACAATGCTGGATTTGAGAAATGCAGATATTTGGAACGCACTTGTCAAATTCAGCTAGGTTGTGAATCTTGGATGTGAACTAGTATGAGAAGACTTGATATTCATAGTTCCCGGATCACTAAAGATGAGAAAACAACAAATAGTTTGCATTAACAAACATTTCACCACTATTCCTTAGGAAAGTATACAAGGTATAGAAATGAAAATATTATCTTGAAGCTTTATTTTTTCACAGTCAATATATGTAATGTTGAAGTACAAAACCTGGTGTTTTTGGTAATGCGAATATGTTACCTCCACTTGTCCATCTTATCAATCTTTTCATTCTTTGAAGCTAGGATTCTATATTTCATTAACACGAGCCACTTCTGTCATCTAGTGACTGAATAGGTGGTGACTGTGAATACCTAGTCTTCAGACACATGTAATTTACACAGAAAGTTATACGTGCCTGTAAAATAGTGTGTGTCTGTATATTCAGGAACACATTTTTATTGTTATATAAGCCATCCTCTATTCATATAGTTACCAACAATTGCTGAATTCTTCCAATTATATCATGGCTCCGACAAGGAAATTATAATACAAACCGTATTTGATAACTATTTGATGTCCTCTGAGCTTTCACGTTTGTATTTGGAGGTCTCATCAGCAGGCTAGGTGACCTCATCAGGTATTACTCCCGGTTTATTAAATTAAAATAAATATTTTATCCTCATATTAGGAATTTAAAGTGTGAGACTCATCATCAAATTCATAATTTTTGAAAAATCTACAAGATTTTAGCAGTCCTGAATGGTACAGAATAGAGGACACTAAACCCTATCATGGCATCAGAAGAGTCTGCAAGTTGTGAAACGAACTAGAACATATCACTTTGCAGTACACATACACACACAATGTCCATGAGTTCAGATCGTTTTCAGTTATTTTTTTTCAAAATAAGCCACATCAAGGTGACGCAATATTCCAAGCTTGCGTCAAAAGTGGCCAACATGAATGACTTGTCTGTATAGTGCCATGTTACGCCTGATAAGCATATGTGTTACAACAAATTCTTATTTGTATACCTTCAGTAACGGAAATAACCCACTTCAACGATGTCGGAAATCAGTAAATAATCATGAAATTTAAGTGAATATCTATGCTTAATCATTTCCAACTCATCAAACGTTACCGTTCACACTAATAAAGATTGATGCCATCAGAAATGGTTGTTATATAGCAAAGAAATAAACATTTGAAGAACTGTAGACCAATGGCAGTATATTTTACATATTATTCACATTAAAGTATGCAGCTTTAAGAAGTAGGTAAATTTGCTGTTAGATGAAGTACTACAGAAAGCTGTCGCGAATACGTTGCCTGTGTAATCCCTGGGTTAGTTGATCCCTTAAATTTAACTGTTTGTCCAGATTTTCACTGTCATTAAAACCATCAATGAATTTGAGTAATTTGAGGAAAGATAAATGCGTATAATCAATAATGGTGATGAGAAATGCTTTCTTCCTAACAATGTTTTCTTACAATTAGGAATTTTCAACCTTGTATATTACAACCAAAAATGTATATAAATGTAAATATACTCCTTCATATCTCGATTAGTGATAATGTGACAATTTATGAAAAAAAATTGATCAACGAGAAAGATTTTACATTGTTAATTAGAACTATTGATCAGAGATTGTCAAAGATTATTGCAAATTAGAAAAGTAGGTTCTGTAATTTCCGGAACAGTCATGCGCCTCAACGCCATTTGCCAACCACCATTATCCTAATCACGTATGTCACTACCGGTGTTCGGAAATGTAATATCCTTGAATACTGGAGGTTCAATTTCAAGCCATTTCTAGCTGCCGAGGAGAAAGGTTAAAGTCTCTTCCCCAACTCACAATTTACTATCTCAAAGTTCGCGTAATAATCCAATATGCTTCACTTCTTTATGAAGTTAGTACTGTAGATTTTACCAAGTTTGCTGATGAAACGTTCACTACAAATTACTGAAGCTCAGAGAGCTTCAAACCACAATCACCAACATCCTGAGCTACAGATTTTTTCGATGATTCCATCGTTGCTTTCCGTTATTGTGCGGAAGATTACATACGGCCAATCCCATCCTAGCGCCATTACTACACGATGACTGCTGATCATTTTTTGGTTATTAAATCTAACCTTTTTCACCAATGACGAACGTCTCTCATCCATCGCTACCTGTCTTTATACTGTTTCTGCTGATATCATGCCGTATCAAGTACATTTTGAGCGTAGCTCTAACATCTCGTGATGTCT
The DNA here is from genome assembly GCA_944470555.2 of Heterobilharzia americana. Classification (NCBI taxonomy): domain Eukaryota; kingdom Metazoa; phylum Platyhelminthes; class Trematoda; order Strigeidida; family Schistosomatidae; genus Heterobilharzia; species Heterobilharzia americana. The sequence continues at coordinate 36,037 of OX104129.1, forward strand.
TTGTGAAACCCTGCAGGGTTGCCGGAATCTTCAGTGTATGATCTCATTGGCAGTTAATCAGGGCGTCTCTCGATAATCACGACTCTTGTTCTATCCAAAACAGATAAGCTATCAAACCAGTAAGGGGCTGCATAACTCTCCATACTAGTAAACACCGTGATAACAAGATATTCTATGAAGTTCCTCATTCAATTTCTATCAACGTGCAAAGAAGCTATTTAACAGTTCTATCCTTTCTTTACACCAATCACTTGCACTTAGAACAATATGCTGTAGTTCGAGATATAAAAATTCCAACAACTGACACATTTTCCGCATGGCTATGCATTCTAAATGTCAACATTGCCCTAGGTGTTATTGCTTCTGCGTTCTCTGGTGGGCGATACACTTGTCAAACATTGACGTAGTAGCATTACTGGAATCCGTCCGTTTCAGTAGTATAGCTTCACACTACTTTCTAACGTTATCTACCATTGCCAAGATGCACTTATTTCCACGAGTTGTTCCATGTCATGGCCCAATGATGTCCACTCAGACTATTTCTTTCGGAAACGCAGCCCACACGTTAACTAAAGGCGCTCCAGCTTGGTGCTCATTTTAGCCGCTAGCAGGGAGCTCAGTCTCGTGTTAAATATAGACCATCTTACCCTTGTTTTGGCCTGCAGTACTGCTATTTAACAGCCCGGATAATATTGTTTATTCTGCCTTCATCAAGGTCTCCATAAACTCTGTCGAGAGTCAGTGTTCCATATGACTGCAGTAATACATCATTCATATACAGCAACCATTTCATCGGAAAATATTGTTCTGTAAGCAAACTTGCTGAATAAATATCTGCTGAGAACTCCATACTGCATCATACATAGTGTTGAAATAAAGCGATTTTTATTACTATTATTGTTATTATTACTATTAAAACCTCGGGAAAGTAGTTACGGCCAGAGTGAATACAAAATGGCATCTACTATCAGAAGTTGGTACAATGGAGCCTACGAACATCTTGTTTTCCAGCTCTTACCCATTATATCACACTCTGCTGGTCTGCCTGTTCTGTTCGAAAACACAGAGCACAGTATACTTGTCTGAGCATCTGCAGCTTCCATATTAGGCTAGTAATCGCTACAATGACCTGAGAGTGACATTGATCAAACATCGATTTCCGCATAGTTGTGGTGCTTTCAAAACAATCGTCAGGACAGTGAGTTGGCATTCGCATGCTACTTTCCGGTTCTGTGTTTAAAATCGAAGTCATATTCTCATAGGTATTCCTGTCACCTAGAAGTTTACACCACTTAATTCTCAGAGTTTTGTAACCGCAGTAGTGCAATGTAATCTGTTTGTAGCATAAAACATCTCTTTATGTGCAATGCAGTAGTTTCTACCTGTCCGATTTAAGGTGAGACTACCTGTATCAAGAACATTTACTCTACCAAAGGAGCCTAACTGCAAAAAAACAGCCAACCCACTTGCGTTGGTATCGGAAATGTACTAATCGGTGCTCAGAGCTACGACAGCAAAAATAAAAATGATCACTGAACACAAGGCATCCTGCGAAATGGCAAAGGTTTGTTGGCAGAATTCATTTCGCACAAATAGGATACTTTAAGAAATGGTTTTTGTAAAATTATTCACAGTCAAACCTGGGAAATATTCTGAGTATAAAAATATAATACCCGGAGTAATTGACATAACTAAGGTCATGGGTATCCTGAGCAATTACGGTTGAAAATCAACTGAACGACTGTATCACCAACACCTGGAAGAAATTAGAAGATGAAAAATCTAGTTAAATAAACACCGGAACAAACTGCAAATCAATGGCACTTAAGATTGCAATAACCTTGTTTCGAGGCAAAGAACAGAAAAAAATACTTACTTAGCAAAGCAACGATTTGGTGGCCAGTTTCAGTCTCTGGGCCATGAAACTGTTCCATTTTATAGGCTTAATAGGTTTACCAGGTTTTCAGTTGTCCAGTTGTGACCCCACGCCGTATCAATTGCTTATGCGAACTTAAAAAGTTTACTAATCTTTCGATATGACTTTGACACTTGAAGAAAAGAAAGAACATCATGGTGGATGAAACCATTTCAGAAAAAAGATACATCAAATTACACTTCTCAAAATACTTAGCTCAAACTGCAGATCACGACAGTTTAAAGTGGACTATTTAAAATATCTATAGTATTCTAAATGTTACTACGCTCCTGGTGTAACAACATTACTAGAAACTTCATTGGACAACTGAAATGCCTATTTAAATGTTTTGAAGTTATTTCTCAAGAACAGATGTAGTTCTATGAAAGTAAGCAGCGGAGCTGTAACGACCTTCATTAACACTTAGTGGTGTTAATCAGATTGCAAGCCTTCCACCTATTCTAATGGCAATATGCACAGTATAATTTTTATTTAACGTCCTAAATATTAGGGTAAATAACAACCAATCATATACTTCACTAGAAACCTCGCCTGATTAATAAGTTCACCAGTTAATAGCCAGTCCTAAGCCTGGGTAAAAAGGGAAGGTTGGGCCTGGGGCTAACAAACCTACCCAATAAAACCAATCCAACCGCTAAAGAAACTTCAAAGCACAAACAAATATAAAAATAAAATCAAATAAATTCCTAGCTGGAATCGGGGAGGCGAAATCACACCAAAAGGTGAAAGCTTTCGAGAAGACAGTTGGTCGATGTGTCTTCTCTCGATGAAAGCGAAAGTAAAAATGGAGATAAGGAATGTCCACACAATGTTTCGAACTGTGTGGTAAGGCTGCGCAGATTACCACAGAGATGAAAATGTAAAACAGAGAAGTGTTTGGAATCTGCGAAAGTAAATTGAATGGAAATGGACGCTCCAAACTGTCAACTGGAGAGTCAGTAATCAACTCTGATATAGTCACCCAGACGACAATCACGAGCACAATGAGTTTTGGACTGGTTACCATGTTGTCCCCTCACAAGAGCATTGAAGGCACTCATACTGTAGGAACCAATCTCCTCCTGCCGGATCAGATCACGACAGCAAGATTCAACTCAAAATGAAGCAAAGTCACAATCATGCAATGCCACGCTACGCGTCTACAAATAATACACATCAAGAGAAGAAGGAGGAATTTCACAGACAACTGCAATCAGTACTGTACAAGCACAAAGATATCCACAAAGTGACATGGATTTCGCCAGATGGACACACTACACTAAAAATCAGATCCACTTCATCTCAATGTGAAGATAGAGAGAAGACGCAGCCAGCCTACTGGACACAAGATCAGATGAAGAAGGGGATCAGATGTAGGCTCACACCACTCACTATCTAGTGCAAGAACCCTACCTTCAAAATCAAGTTGAAAGCCTTCAAAGAAGTTGATGATAGGCCACAGTTCAAGTTCAACACCCAGAACGGAAACTGGGGGACGAAACTACAAGGAACATCTTCACATAAGCCATCAGGACAAAATGGGAGACATTTAGCAACATCCCTGAAGGAACCTGTGTGGATGAACGCTGTAACTCTTTGAAAGAGATGTGAAAAGAAACCTGCATAACCGTATAAAGAGGAAAGAAACAAAGGGGACAAGGCATGGTTCTCGACGGACACATGGAAGCTGATAGAGTAGGGAGAGGAGGATGGTGAAGCAGAAGATGAACGAGTGCAAGGATGCACAAGGAAAAGAGGAACTGAGAACAACCTATAAAACACTATACCGGACAAGGAAGTGAAGAAGAGTGTGCACAAAGACAAGAGAAACTTCTACGACACATTGGCAAGTGAAGCAGAACAGGCTGCTGGTAGGAGAGACAAAGACCTGACAACACTATATCAAATAACCAGGTACCTATCTGGGAAGCGATCAACACAAATGAAACCAATGAAAATGGTATAGGAAACTTAGTTAACAAAGCGGAGAAACAAAGGAAATAGTGGGCTGACCACTTCAGAGAACTATTGAATCGACCACCACCACCACCACCACCACCACCACCACCACCACCACCACCACCACCACCACCACCACCACCACCTGCAACTCGTCCAGAAATATCACCAGCAGCTCAGCCACAGAACTTTCAGTGAACACAAATCCTCCGACGAAAGCAGAAGTGAAGTCCTGGACGCCAGAAGACTACTGAAATGCGGGAAAGCAACAGGATCAGATGGAATTCCTCCGGAAGCACTGTCAACAGATAAGGAGACATCAGTAGACATGCTGAAACCACTATTGCTGAAGGTTTGCAAGGTAGGAAGTAAAGGTACCTACTGATTACAAAAACGGCTACTCTGTCAAACTCGCAAACAAAGGCGACCTAAGTGTTTGCAAGAACTGACGCGGAATCATGCTCCACCCCTGTCCACCTCAAGCAAAATATTAAGCCGCGTCATCCTGGAGAGACTGAAGAATGCTCTGGATGTAAAATTACGACCGGAACAGGCAGGCTGGCTGGCTTCAGGAAGAACAAATCATGTGCCGATCAAATGGAAACGCTTCACAGACTCATAGAACAGAGTACAGAATGGCAGTCAACTCTCCACTTCAAATTCATCGACTCTGTACAGGCCTTCGACAGCGTCGACCGAGAAGTAATTTGGCAGCTGCTTCAACACCACAGTTTCAGTGCCACAAACCTTTACCAACCTCATTCAATAGATATATGCTATATGATGCCACATGCCAAGTGATTCACAACACAATGGAAAGCTGAGTGATGCCTTTGAAGTGAAGACAGGAGTGAGACAAGGCTGCCGCCTACTATCACCGATGATCTTCTTGATTGTAGTCGACTGGACAGGACTGGATCATGCAGCAAACCGTGAGCAGCGAGAAGATGGGCATACGCTGACTGACCGATGAAAATACCCCAGAAGAAGGTCTGGATTTCGCCGATCACGATTTATGCCTAATGTCTTGTTGCACAAACTCGAAGATCTGTTGGCGAAAACTGACAAGTTGATAGAAGAGGTAGCGGAAACGGGACTCCAGGTGAACATAGAGAGGACGGAGGTGATGAAGACACCCAACCAATAACAGCATCAACAACAAGCACCAATCAGCATAAATGGGAGAAACGTAAAAGAAGTTGTCTCTTTCATCTACCAACTAGGCAGCATCGTTTCAACTACAGGCGGCACAGACGAGGAGGTCAAAGACAGGATTGGAAAAGCAAGACAGGTCTTCCTTCATTAACCTGAAACTAGTGTGGAGGTCTACTGCACTCAGCATAAAGCGTGAACAAGATCCGGATTTCCAACATTAATGTCAGTCAAGTCAATGCTTCTATATGATGTTTGAGAGACTTGATGCGTTACCGAAAGCATTTCCAACAAACTGCAGACATCCATCAACAACTGCCTGCGCTCGATGCTGAAGCCCAGACGGCCAGAATAATAAGAATAAGCAACAAGGAACTCTGGTCTGGCAACAAACCAACCAAGAGCCTATCGCTCAACAAATATGCAGAAGGAAGTGGAGATGGATTGGGTATACACTGCGAAGGTCGATTGGGGACATCACGCGCCGGGCCAGGCGCTCGTGTGGAATCTAGAGGGGAGACGACGAGTTGGGCGTTCGGGAGTGACGATATGGAAGAAATGTTGTGAAGAAGAGATGAGAGCTTGTGGGCAGTGGTGGAGATTGTTTCAGAAGACTGCTGAGAACAGAGTGGAATGGAGACGTGCTACTGAAGATCTATGTTCCACCAGGAACTCAAGGGACAAATAATAATAATAATAATTTTGATCAAGCAATTGGCATTAAACACCTTGACATTCAATAAAGTATGCAGTCAATAAAATGCAAAATCACCGAAAACGTCAATTTATCTACTTAGTAAATTCCAGTTTACGACATGCTTGATAAAGCTACTAATACTGAGAAGAGTGAAACATTAGTTGAAACAAATTTATTCTGTTTTACATTCAATCGGAAATACAAATATCAAAATACTGAATAGCATTTATCCAATGAGCAATTTTTTTTCAACCATCAAATCCCAACTTTAGTTTAGATACTTGTGAAAATGGAAGTGAGAAATTGATCAATATGAGTGTAAAACTTGGGCACTGTGGCAGAATGTAATTCCATATTAGATTTGTTTATTTGATATATAGCGCACAGTGATACAGTACTATTTACTTCATTACGTTTCGAGCATAAATTATTGCTCATAATCATACCAATGTAATCACACTTCTTTCTATATCTGATTTTATAGTCCTGTCACCTGATTTTTCTTTGTTTTTTTGATTGGGAGTAAAGTTTTCATATCTCTGGTGTAGGTGTTGCATCATTCCTTTTACATGTGTTGGGTGTAGATTCGATGGACAAAGATTCAGTAATTAATGTCTCTCTCTCCACCTAGATGTATTAGACTTAAGTACAGTGGTACAGTGTTACTTAAATCTAATATGGTTAGGTGGAGAGAGAGACATTAATTACTGAATCTCTGTTCATCGAATCCACACACAACACATGTAAAAGGAACGACGCAACACCTATACCAGAGGTATGGAAAACTTTACTCCCAATCAGAAAAGCAGGAATATCAGGTGACGGGAGAAAAGAGGAAGAATTTATCACCCTATCTTTCTGTTTGAGAAGATCTGGTTGAAAGTGTTTCGTGTTTATCTCTGTCGTGAACAGTAGTAGTCCAGTGATTTACTGACCATTTATTATTTTAAAGATACTTGATGTACCGACTTGATATCTGATACCTACAAGGTGTCTTTTAATTATATTCTTTGGGATTTCACTGCCTTTAGACTGTAAATTCTTTGAAATGTACTAAGCATGCCAAATGAATTCTCTCTTCTTATACTTTTTAATGTGCTTGCTGAAGCAAGTGTAGGTAAAATCATAAATATAACTGGAGATGTCAAGAGCAGAATATTCATGCAATCAAGAGTGATTCACTGAGCATACGATAACATGTATTGATAAAAGTTTTACTTCAGATAACCGTATTTACAATGCTCCTTTGTTTCTCATACTTATGCACCTTTGAATACAGGACAAACATAAACCTTATCTTCTGAAACAGGTGAGTGTTTAGTTTTTGCAACCTGTTCTTTTGCATACTTCCTAATGGGCAATTTTAGGATATCCATTCTCTCTGGTAAACTTGTGTATACTCTTCATCCAAATTGTTTGTAAAAGATAAGCTTTTACCTCTACGATGAAGCGTTCTGATTGCAATGAACAACTTACACTTTTTGATCCTCTCAATAATTTGTGGTCTATAATCTTGCACTGCATTTTACGTATTTTCTTATCATGGCTTTAGTCTTGCTGGAAAAAACCGGGTTAAAATTACTTCGGCAATATGGACTTATTCAGATCTCCAAAGACATTATTAACACGAATTCAATAAAGCTTTGTGACTAAAATCAAAAAGAAATAAATAAATAAATGAAAATAATTAATAATCTTTTCAATCTATGTGGTATTCAATTTCTTTAAGATTTTCATATCCACGTTTCGCTTGAACGCTATGTTCCTGCTCCTTAATAGACAATCAAAAATATTTTAGTGAGCCTCTGTCTGTGAAACAACTGAACATTTCAAATATCGACAGAAGTCTGCTTAACCAATCTGTCTTATCTAAACATTCATCTGGTATCTACATTAAACTGTGAGATATTTTATTGTGTTACATTGACCACCTTATTCAGATTTCAATACGGCTACCACGTGTACAACATAGGGGTGAAGACGAAGTGCTATTCGACTAGACCACAGTTCATAAGGCATTCCCTTGCACTCAGAAGCATAAATGTGAAGTAAGTCATTATTGTGAATGTTTAGTTGGGAAAATATGAAATGTAGACCGGTTCCATTAAATTGTTTGACCGATATGAAACATCTAAACGACTAAGTTGGCACAACACTCAATAAGAAAATGGTGACCAGGTGAATGCATGATATGGAGATTCAGGAACTAGTACCTCTTAATGATGTTAATTGGCAAACGCCAATATCGCCTGTGTGATATCGCAGTGTCATTGTGTACATCGGAATACTCAAAATGATATACAATGTGCCAACAACTCACTGTCTCCCGATCCATCCTTATTCTCTCCTGAAATTCACACAAAACAGAGCTTCAGATATTTTGGAATAGTAGCAAATACGAAGAGATACACAGAGATGGAGGGGGAGTGAGACACCGATAGACTCAAAAGTGGGAAGCTCAACTGACTGAGATGCATACAGAGATAAGGGAAGTGAGGTAAATGGAGTGAAAGCGTGTATGTGTGTGCTATGAAATTGGTTGTGAGAATGTCGAGATCATTCGGCCAATACACAAATCTCTTACCTGAACACACTTACGAGATAAATAATACTCACTCGATTCTCTTCCGGTTGTCCACAACAATCACTGGCATCTTCGAATAAGCGCATACACTGACACCAGACTGCTATTCTCATCTGCACTGACACGCGAATATCTCGCCTGTCAGTACGCATGTACACCATTGTGCAGCTGCATTTCGCGTATTCTCTGCACAACCACACTCTATCCACCAGTGTCTGTTGTCGTGCAAACGAGTGATTGCTGATGTGCCAACATTCCACGTCACATGTCAACCAATGTTATGTAGACCGTTGATCGGTCGTCCTTGTTTCACCCACGCAATGACACTGTGTTTTCTAGACTCACTCTTCTTACTTTTCGATTTTTTGGGCGTCGCTTGGTGGATTTTTCTCTGTGATTATTTATTTTTTTTTGGTTTTTATGTTTTTGTTTTTTTTTATTTTCATTTCGCCGTGTGGTTCCCTCATTTTTGTCTTATTTCTCTCTCTTTTTCTTTCTGCTTGTATGTTGTTTTTGTAATTTTTTTACGTCATATTTACTGCTCACCGTTGTTTTTTATTACTTCCATGTATCCTGTATTGGACAGAAAATAGAGGTTCAGTTATATTTTGTGAACTGCAAATATTTTGTTATTACTATTGTTGTAGTATCCGACGATGTGTGTCGCGAGTTTTATACGCACACACAATTTCCTCACCTAAACTCTTTCATCAGATTAATTGTTTTCACTCGATTCTCTTCCGGTAGTTCATAACTATCTCTCGCATCATCGAATAAGCGCATACCAGACCTCTCTTCTCATGAGCTGAAATCATTCGCTTACTGACATCTGCAGTATTCATATTCACACGCATTACAAATATAGGCATAACTGCCGATTGGATATGTTGTGACGTTTTATGCTGTCTCACACATTTTTCCTTTTTTGGTGCGTGTGAGCATGAGTAGGCGCTTTGTTTGTCTTTTTTTATCACAATTTCATCTGTTTATCGCTGGGTCGTTAATGATGTAATTTGCGGTCACCTACTATTATATTTCTTGTTTTACATTTTTATATTGATGTTTTGGTTTCCTTTCTTGATTTGCTATGTCATTTCTTTTGTTATTCGACTTCTTTGTCATACTCACACATTCTCTTGGTAAACAGACACGTGCGAATTAAATACTAATCATTTGATCCAGTTGCAATATCTAAAATCCATGACTCGGATCGTCGTATATTCCTGATTGTTCTGCAAGACTGTTATTTGTTCGTGGCTATGATTTTTTGGGGTTTCCTTTTATTATATTTTATTTAATGTCTTTTTCCTTGCCTGTCTCTGATTTTAGAGTTCTCATTTCATCACTTGTTCATTCAAAGTAAACAAGGTGTGGGAATCTTCTTTCCGCTTTCCCTTTTTACCTGGGAAATTTACCTTCATGTACATTCTCTCTACTGTTTTCATTTCCGCTGACATATTAATGATATCTTATACCTCTATTAGCGAATAGAGATCAGTCTAATTGTTTTTATAAAGCAAACGAATTTTAAAAACAGTAACTCACCGTAATTTGCCAGGAAGTACAATATCATAAACGCGAGGAACGTTTTCGACCTCATGTTGTCTTGAGAATGATATTATGAAAGTTTCGCTCTGCATATATACACTTTTACTGGTGAGAGATTCATTTCATTTCCAGATGACCTGAAAACGTACCAGATAAATTTAATCGTAAGTATAAACCACTTTAACAATCAATATTTACTTGATAAAAATCTCTTTCTATTAAAGATAGTACTTAGTAGTTTATATTCCGGAATAACAAGTTTTCATAAGAAGTGCATTGAGGTAATATTCACATCCTCTGAAGAAAATTGCTACAAACATGAATATTGTCAGCATGTGATTTATTCATGGAAGTGTGCAAGGTGGTTGTAAATTATACCTGTACAACAACTGAAGAGTTTCTTCATTTAAGTAGATTTTTGTTGCGGTTACTAGATTGGCCTTTAAGTTCGCTGAATGCACATACAGCTTAGCGTTGATTAATGTACTTCAGATAAATACGAAATATACCAGCATTCTTTTCAATCTATGTGGTATTCAATTTCTTTAAGATTTTCATATCCACGTTTCGCTTGAACGCTATGTTCCTGCTCCTTAATAGACAATCAAAAATATTTTAGTGAGCCTCTGTCTGTGAAACAACTGAACATTTCAAATATCGACAGAAGTCTGCTTAACCAATCTGTCTTATCTAAACATTCATCTGGTATCTACATTAAACTGTGAGATATTTTATTGTGTTACATTGACCACCTTATTCAGATTTCAATACGGCTACCACGTGTACAACATAGGGGTGAAGACGAAGTGCTATTCGACTAGACCACAGTTCATAAGGCATTCCCTTGCACTCAGAAGCATAAATGTGAAGTAAGTCATTATTGTGAATGTTTAGTTGGGAAAATATGAAATGTAGACCGGTTCCATTAAATTGTTTGACCGATATGAAACATCTAAACGACTAAGTTGGCACAACACTCAATAAGAAAATGGTGACCAGGTGAATGCATGATATGGAGATTCAGGAACTAGTACCTCTTAATGATGTTAATTGGCAAACGCCAACTATAAATTGATGCTTATTGAAACATTTCGTGAAATCTTTCACAATGGACCAAGTGTCTGAAAGTCGCAGTAGACAGCAAACATGGAATTCGAGTTAGTTTTCACCAGATGGATCTCTCTTGAAGGATCTCTGAATTGTTCTTCAGATGCACTTAGCTACACAACCAACACTTGCAGAATCTTCAGGTATCAGCTTGAGTGACAGTGATACGTTTCCGTGATACATGAAGTATTGCATTCCACCAGAATAGGCCTACTTAGAGTATAACCAATGCGACAGGCTTCGTCACCAATGCAATACGTCAAAAGTACGCGTGTGGAGAACGGATTCAGACTTTATGGCAGTTAACTAACTGCGTTGATGACTAAATAATGGAAGCTGGTTTGAGTTCTCAGGTTAGTAAAACGGTTAACACAGAAAACCATTTCGTACCTTACTTTTAGATGGCAGTTGAAGGACATTATTTACACTAGGGAAAGCAAAGGTAGGATTCCGATGTTCCTAAACTGCAGCATGAAGCGCTTCTGAGAGCTTCCTAATGCCATCGACTTAACAAGACAAGATAAATCCCTTTAAGTGTGATTAGTGTGGCACATGTATACTGGTATGGAGACCAGTAATTGAAAGCATGGCTTTGATTCGATGAACTCAAAGCAGGAACTGCACATATCCATGATTGATATCACTCTACATAGATACCTGAAAAACAGGCACCAGCACTGCTCAATAAATGCAATATATCTTACAGAAAGTCGCAATGGAACGAGTTGTAAACAGTGTCACCTAATGTATCCGAAAATGCCAGCCATATGATAACCTGAATTTACTGGTGATAAGCAATTTATTCTAAGTGATTCTTCAACACAGTGAAAGTCACTGAGTATCTAACTTTTGTCAATCTATGCTAAAGTCATTCAAAGAATACAAAACTAATTTTTGTTGAGATATTGTAAGAAATTCAAGTGGTCAGAATGGATGGTGGTGGATTCACTTTCACGTAGTAAATTGTGATGATGTGATAAACTGTTATACCAAGCAGAGATTGCCGAAACTTCTAAATTTAGGTGAAACAGCATTGCACCTTTAATTCTGAGCTATAAATAGCTACACCATCGATGCAACGATTCACAAACCACTAGTATGGAGGATTCGTGGTGCTCAAAATGCAGCAAAATGGAGGAAGTGGCATAATGCATAGTGCATAATCCTTTTCGATACCATATTGTATGAAAGTATATAGACTGAACCTTAAGGACATCTACTATACTTATATCACATACTGAAAAAGGTAAGCGATTTCACACTTCAGACTAATTATTTGAGGACAACAAGTACTTACACACTGAAACATTTTCACATAGATCTTTTGCGAAATTACCATTGATAATACTTCAAACTCGTAACAATTTTGAGCTTGAAATAAATGCAAGAAATATATTTCTGTGCATCGGATGTATTTATGGAACAGTGTCAGTGTTTTATTTATCTGAAATGTTGATGGGGAGACATAGGCGTTGATTGTATCGCGTTTTACAGCTAACATTTCTGTGAAAGAATTTGGTGTGTGGGGATTGGATGTCAGATGGAGAGACAGAAATTATGTCACCGGTAACATATCTTCATATGGTGCTATCTGATTCTAATTCCAATGATCAGAAACCATTCAGATTTAAACAGAACTTAAATTCGTTTCACCTTCATGGTGAAACTAATGTCTCTTTTTATCGAATCGGGTGATCTGAAAAATGTAAGCGCCACTGAATGTTAGTTACTGGTATGCTACACAAGTGCAAAAACTGCAAGTTAGCTTTAACGGAGATAATATTGCCGAATGCCCCTAATTTGTCATAGATTTTACCTGCTCTTTTTCCATGGTTTTAAAATAGCTGTTTTCCCAAAGTAACTAGTTTTTCTTCCCTCTTCCATCAAGGCTGAACTCTCATTAATTGTTAACTATTTTTATGTAAATGTTAGTTTAGAGTTGTCAGGGTCATTTAGAAATATATATATTCAGCAGTGCTGTCAACTGTAATGACTGCTATTGAGTCAGTAAAAAGCTCTTTGTAAACTATTTGCGTTCTCTTCTTATCTTTGCACGTCAGTGGTATTGTTGTGGTGGTGGATGATGTTGGAATTTGTATTACAGTCGATTGGCCTCTTCAGTGGATTCTTATCGTTCAAAGTCTGCTAGGCTTGTATTGCTTGTAGACTGTTAGGTCGCACTATCGGTCATGGCAAATTGGTGACGGGTGTATTTTGAAATGAACTGATCACTCTTGGATAAATTGATGGAGCAACAGCTTAAAACGATCGAGTTGCTTGCTGGCTTACGGATATCTTCCCCAGTCCATTCTTCTCCAGCAAATAACAATACCGGTAGCAGCATCTCCGAATTCGTCTGTGACACAGATGCAAACATAACGTTCGCCACATGGTTTTGCAGATGAGAAGACCTGTTCAAAGAAGACTTCACATATACAGACGATGCATGGAAGGTGAGATTGTTGTTCCGAAAGTTGGTACCAGATAAATTAGCTAAATATTGCAATTTGATCCTGCCACAGAAACCTAGTGACAGAACATTTGAGCAAACCCTGCAGACACTGAGTCATCAGTTTGAGACCACAGGTCGTTGTTTCACATACGTTACCACCGCATGAGGAAGTTGTTTAACAAAATCGGCGATATTCACAAGCAGTTAGGTATAGTCAACCGTAGCTGTGAACGTTTCAATTTGAATTCACTGACACAAGACCAATTCAAAGACTAACCTTTTTTGCTGACTACAGTCCCCAAAATTAGTCGATATCCAAACGTGTGTGTTAAACACATTAGAGCACGACCCAAAAATGACGTTGAAAGACATTGGAGAAGAGTATCAGCGATTACCCAGAATTCATAAATGCTTCACCTTAATCCAGTCCCGCCGTGACAGTGTAGCAGAAGTACATGCAGTGCATTCATTACATCGACGTCAAAGTCACCTCCTCAAAAACCATCCACGGCACGCTGTCACTGTGGCTCTTGGCATTACGAAAAATTGCACCTGTTCAAACACCAAAAATACTGACGATGCCATACTATTGGACACAAAGGTTGGTACTGCGAGCAGAATAGCCGACTATAGTCCAGAAGCTGATCTCATCAGCGTCTCATGCCAAAGTTTATGAGTATAACAGTCAACTGCAGCATCGCCACTAGCGTCCCATGCAAATACATTGATGTTATGATCAACTCCCAGGTTGCACGTCTTCAAATAGATACGGCATCAGACATAACATTTATATCGGAGAATCTATAGCAGAAATTCGGAAGACCCAACGTGGAGAAGACGAATCGAACTGTAGTCAGCGCTTGCATCGAAAAACTCCGACTAAGTGGACAACTGAAGTGTTATGTCGGTTTTCGTGAGACCTAGTTCACTGGCGCATGCTATCTAAACAGTTCAAATCTTGATTTGTTCTGGTTCGACTGGTTTGAGGAATTACAGCTCGTGGAGATGCCCTTAAACAGCATAAGTAACAAGATCGAAGGTATAGAAGCCTCAACATTACTACAGGTATTCAAGATGTTATTCCAGTCTGGATTGAGGCGTTGTAACACCATGAAAGCCGTCTTACTATTGCGACCTGACACCACACCAGTTTTTCACCCCAATAACCTACAGTGGTTTTATTCCACCCTACTGTGTGGTTGTGTATGAATACATGCATTTTTAATAGCCAAGCTGTTTACTGGATTATTTATCTTATTCACGTCTTCCATTCTATATTTGGCTGAATTCCTATGTTCTCACAATCCAACTGACCCCGAATTCAGGTCATCTTATGCAAGGTCAGTTTAGACAGTTTTAGTCAAATGTCTGAATCAAGCCAGAAAACTTACTAGACAGTATAAGAACTTAGGCAAGGAAGTGAAACAGATGATTCGTAATTGGTCTTGGCCGTTTATTATGAAATTCATACGAACAAAATAATAACAATAACAAAAATAATAGCGACGACACGAGTAGAATGGAGTTCAAGCCTCTATTATGTTACCCTATAAGGCAGGAGAATCAGAAACTTAGTTCATTTTGCTACCTGATTGTTGCGAAAGCAGCTTAAGGTTCGGCATCACGACTTGCGCTAGGTAAACCTCTTCTAAGTGATCTGGTGATAATATGTTGAAGCTTAAGAAGAAAAATATCAGCAACGTTTTCAATGACCCAAAATCAAATATTTCTGAGCAAGCCTTTTTCATGCTTCTGTTTTTTGTGAAAATGCTCCTTGATTGAAGTAGTTTGAATCGTCTTAAAATAAACGGCTAATAGCGCTCCTCATTACACCTGTTTTACCATACCGGATATTGCGCTGAATACCAGTTTTAACCTTGAACTAATTTGTTGGCAAATTGGTCACAACAAGAAGACAGAAGGGAATACGTAATTTCGGTAAAATTCTCGTCAGGTTTTACGTTTACATTTCCAAATTATTTAGCTCAGTCACTTGATACCAACATGGTTAAATTAATATGGGTATATGAATTAGAAGATAACAGTAAAGGTGATTAAAACTGAACAAATTCTCGGAAAGTATACAAATTTTCAGTAGTCAATCCTTGTAAGTGTTTGAGTGAACTGTATATGTGCAGAGATAGAGGGAAATAAAATTATTGTCGCATAGCGAATAGATAGATAATGAAATATTAAAATTAATAATCAGTTATGAAACTAAGAGAGAGAAAAAAAAGATAATGATAAGACTACAGACAGAGATAATATTACATTTATCCGAGTGACCAGGACGGAACTTATTGTAATTGTATCTGGGTTGAATTCGAAGGCCATGGGAAGAAAAGGAAACGAACAAACATCTTTTGAATATATAAATCAGGTTTGAAAATTTTAATTGTTATGCTTAGTAATCGGAGGTTATCGGTAAACGTGTGGGTAAACAAAATATTCGTTTACTGGATAGTTTGGAAAAGCAGACACCACAATGTCTATTCCCAACCAATCTTGAGCGGTTTGTCCACGATTTTTTGACTGTTCTCCTCACTTTAATGAAGCTAGAGGTTTTATCACTAGAGTCAATATTTTGTGGTGTGGGCAATCGTCTCACGAGAATCAAAACTGAACTACAGTTTGAAAATCTCTTTAGTCAGACAAGTAATTTAACCCCATCGTTTCCTTTAACAACGGAAGGGTCCAAAGCTTCCCTAGTGGAGAGGTGTTATCGGTATCAGTTAAGAAAATTCAATGACAGGAGTATACTTGGTAACGCGCGTCACAAAGCATTGATGAAAATGCAGTCTATCTACTGTATACTTATAACAAAACCAGACAAAGGAACCGGAGCCGTACGCATGAATAAAAACGACTATAATCATTATGAGTAGAATCCTCGAAGATGCTAAAATGTTTCAGAAGTTGGTGAACGGGTGAGGCAACACTGAGAAAACAAAAAGGAATTTATAAAAACGTTGAAGACGCTATTAACTAGATACTTTCAAACGAATTTAGCCTGTAGGTGCTAACTAACATATGAAGAATGTATGTACTGCTTAAAATCCACAAACCAGTACGCCATATCTTAGATATGTTCGGTTCACTTTATCATGAAGTAGAAAGATGGCTAGCAGGTATACTGAAACCACTACAACGTAACTTAGCTAAAAACAGTTTAAAGGACACTTTAGAATTTATTTCAAAAGTTGATGACAAGAACATGAGTAAGGAAGCACTGATTTCTATGGATGTTACTTCTTTGTTTACCAATATTCCTCTTCCGGAAACAATTGATTCCATTTGTGGTTCCCTGCTAGATAACAAGATGGATGTTGGTATGCCACTTACAACCCTATAAGAGCTGCTTTTTCATTGTACGATGAATGTACAATTTCAGTATAACAAATAAATTTATTGTCAGATAGGTGTGGCAATGGGTTCATCATTAGGTCCTCTCCTAGCCGACACGTTTATGGTGAAATCGGAAAGTAGACCACTGTGTTGCACAATGGATAAACTCTCCTCCTATTGTAGATACATGAGTGACACCTTCATTCTGTGCAAAATTGATAATAATCCTGACATTCTTCTCGATACATTTAACAGTGCCCACCCTGAAATCGAGTTCACATATGAAACAGAGAAAGACGGATGTCTGCCATTTCTAGATGTTTTGCAATATCAGACGCAGTATTTATCGTAATAAATCATGGGTCGGTCAGTACACACATTTCCAAACCGCTGTCCGTCTTACGTAAGAAAGGAATTTAATCTGCACACCGATGTTTCGAGCCAGTAAGATTCGCCTATGTGGAACAGAAAATTTAAAACCAAAGCAACGTGCCTCTTTCTTGTGAATTGAAAGCATCTAAAACCTAAACACTGCATCAGTGATTACGTCATAAACTACTGTGTTTACCAATTTACATGTGTGTATGGTCCCACTCATTGGTTTTTTATATACTTACTTGACAAGTAAATGTACGATCAGATTGCTCGAAACGTATCAGGCAAATACATTACATTGCTCAGATAAATTTAGTCTTCTAATTACACTATCGAAATTCATGAAAGAAACTAAGTCTTTCAATTTTTTGAAGCGAAGACTCCCTTCATGCACTGTTAAACGGTCAAATGAACTATTTACCCTAAAATGTAAAATCGCATCTGAGAAAGTGAAATTGGAATTTTATATACTATGCATTTCTGATCACATTTCTTCCAGACAATTTTACAAAATGTTGCGATGCTTAGAACTGCAACCCAACCATTCAAATCGTTTCCGGCTTATGAAATCCTACATAGATATTTACAATGAGAACTTATGCAGTTTAACTGAAATGCATACTCATGCTTCATCTGTGTTTTCAGACATTTCTCTTATTTACCATATTAAATTCATCAATTTTTGTAGCTCTGTTATGAGTAAAACAAAGGATAGAACAAGGGAAGAAAAGTCCAGATCCCTTTCTAATGACATTCACACAAAATCATTTTTATGCGTTCCAGATACATATGTGACTAATTTTTCTTCTGTTGTACTTTCCATTCATGAGAAAGAGGTGCATTCCTTTAGATTCAGTTTTTCAGTTGCACACACCTAAATCTCTCAGTTAGATATTGATGCTTAGTAAGATTTGCACAACTGATACTTTCAACGGGGACTTAAAAATAATGGAGAGCTCCTTATACGAGTACGGTTATCCCGAAAAATTCGAAAGCGCTGCACCAATAAAAACAGCTGGAGAAAAGCGCCTTCATATTGTTCCAGAAAAACGATCTTATCTAACTTTAGCGTTCAAAGGAGATGCAGCTGCAGAAACAGTGACACTGAAGTTCAGAAACATGATACGAAAAACCTTCTTTGCCGCCAAACTATGTTTGAAATTCGCTACTCGCTGTATTATGCTAGTGTAGGTGAAGGATTGGCTTCCGAATCATGACCAAATTGCTTCGTTTTGATAAAATGAAGTCAACTATAATAGTCAATAAAGTGAAAATCTGATGACTCTTTCTTTAAGCTTGTCCGGACTCCTCTGAGAATATCTAGAAGTTGATGGATTGCTTAAAATAAAGTTACTTGGAAATAATCTGCATGCCTTTTTCATTTGAAAAAGAATTCTATGAGAAAACCTTTTTATTGGATACGCACAGCTAAAAGAAGTAAATCGTGTTTACAACACTAATCTAATCTGCAGTAACATGAGGAAATGCCCAGTATTCTCAATCTATTTCCAAACATTTCTTGTCCTACATAAATAGTATATAAAGAAAAGAGTTAGTTAATAATACTACTACCATTATGCATTGAAATCCATATTATCGTTTTGTAAATTTACAACTAAAAAAACTTTGCATTGAAGATGCCATTTGACTAATCATGCGTTTTCGACAAATCACTGTCAAATGATAATTCTACTACAGTATTAAAATAGCGAAATAACGAAACCTTAAGCCCCAAAGAATAGTTGTTTGAGCAGTTACTGACCACACTAACAGGTTTGATAATGAAAAAAGCTTTGTAGAAGATTTTCTTTGTCAAAAATACTTATTGCTTACAAGCAGACAAAATAATGATAATCTTCACCACTAAGTAACCTTTTGAGACATATTATATAAAGTTGCAATCTATCAATTATTACTTACCAACAATCGATACCATAAATGTATAAACTATTAAAACAAGAATGAAAACAGTGGCTTTTACGTTATCGTCTATGTGCTATAAAACTAGAGCCCTAAGATTTAGTTGCTCTCCATGTTTCCACTTCAGTTAGCGAGTATGTTAATTGGTTGTCAGTCAAAACTGTCTGTTAGACCATGGTTATTACAAATAGTCTCTGTACGGTGCACGCCATCTATTATTCAGATGAATTTGGATTGGAATAAGTAGACCCGACTGAGCAGATAGTTTAGTTAAAATGAATAGATAATTATGTGTCATACATTTACACGATAGCCAGATGAAACTTTTGTCGATTATTCTTAAATTTATGCATAATTTTTACTTCAAGACAATTGCATGAATAAATGCTGCATAAATCAGAATGAGGTAACAAACTGCTCACCACTTCAGTTGAGCTTTTCTGAAGAAATTAAAAGTGTTTGGATGTTATTTTTGATATAGAGTCGAATAATTGGAAATATGGAATGTTTGCTTCATTTTTAGCAAAAGCACCAATGTGAACAAACACGAATCTTTAAAACCAGTATTTAACATACGGAAATAAGCGATCTCGTTGTTCATTGCATCTTCAAGCACTTTTATTCTTTTCTCTTTGGGCAACACTTAATGTCTCATTACAATATGAATTTCATTTCAACCTACATTCTAAAACTAGAATTCTTTGATATTCAACTTTCCGGGCGTTTTCAACAAATTTTTCTACAAAATGCAAACATTTGAAAGGTATCCTAACCTCAGATTAGCGTTTATTTTAAAACGTTCAGTGTTGGCTCACACAAATTAAAAACAACTCCGGTGAAGAATAATCAGTTGACAATAATGTGACAGCCAACTGAAACCCTATCTACGTTTTATAGCGATTCATATCTCCAAAATGGCAAAACTCCCCTTTAACACTGATATATATACCTAACTCAAAATATTATTATAATCCTTTAGTAATGCTTGAAACTGCCAGTTAACCATTCTGCTCAATCAAATAGATCTGCCTCTGTCAGTGTATAGGTTATTACGCTGTTGCCTCGATGCTGCCTGAGAGTTTGTTATGGTGTATAATTTCTTCCAAGATAGAAGCAGAATCAAGAACGAGCATTTCCCTATATTAAGTACTCATTAACTCTATGCTCCCGTACCCCGTACGACTGAGAACTAGCACCTACCTCCTCTGTTGCTGTATCTGCCATAAAGTAAATGACGAAAAATCAGACAATGTTGAGGCATACACACAGCAGCCTATATGCCAAAAGAGGACAGTCGGTTCGGCTAAGTTTAACAATAAACCGAAGTGGTTAGTATCAATAAACAGCAACTAGTATTCTTTACACAAGAGGTCACTTTCATGATACAGTAGCCGCGACCATTACCCTCTGGCGTTTGAAGTGATGGTTGGCAAGTTCCAGAAAATGTCAGAAGACAATTACTAACCTAGATTTGGGCTAGTCCAAGAGGGATGAAACGTGCGTTCCGGACTTAGCCGTTAAATATCAAGTAAATTTTTATTGTTTTTATCTTCACAGATTTTCACCCTTCGCATATTCTGACATGACTGACTGTTACCAATAACTGGTCACTTGACGAAATACTTTAGTCATCTTGTTGTTATTATGTAGGAATTCTCAGTATTTGACTGGGTATCTATTTTACTCTGTAGTTGAGACTTTACTTCCCATAACTAATTTCTTTCTTCCGATATTTTAAAAGTAATAAGTATGTATTTACTAGCTTTTCATAGCTAGAACTATCTATTATGTCATTTTGTTTCATACATCATAAATGCTAATGAAGATCTGTTAGCTTGAAGCAGCACTAACTACCTCTTGCAACAATCACTGAAGAATGCAGATCACAGACGAAAAGACAAACAGATGACCTGAACTGTTACTGCTTAGGACTGGTGATTATGCTCAGTAAGCATCCTCTTAGAATTTCAGGCAGTCTAGATAGAATGTACAGTTAACCTGTAAGATATAGGGGGCAATCACTGAATTTACTGTAGACAAGTAGGTACGAAAGACAGTAGACTCTAACATGAAACGCTTCCCATTGAAGAAAGCAGTACTGTAAATCGTTATTTAGTTGATAGATAGAATGAGGGGAAACTCCTGACTATAGAGAATTGCAGTTTTGTCAAGGAACTTTTCAACTTTATAATCGAATAATGCAAAAAGTTAGATATATCAAAAATAATTCAACAGCATTTTGACACCCTTGTATTTAGCTAATCATCTGTCTTTTATGAACGCTAAATAATAATTCGCAAAAATTTCATTTATTTCTCAAGATGGAGTGTTACTTCTTCTAAAGAGCTGACTTTTGTGCTGTTGTCAAGCTGGTTTTTCAAAGTAAGACTGTCGCATTATGAAGAATCAGAATAAATTATAGGTTTTAATACGAATACAGAAGAAAGAGTTTAATTACTCAAAGAGTCCATGAATGCTGCAGTTGCTTGGTTTTCTTCTTTTCGCTTCAGTGTTAAAACTGGGCTTCCTAAATACATGAAAGAAGTTGACAAATTTATTAGACAACAAGCTTTAAAAGTCTCTCTGAATTATATGTCTGGTGGTTAAATACTGTATTTAAGAGCTCGACCATGGCATCAACGAGCTTCCTGTTGAAAACCATCTAGCGAAGATCTTGAAGTGCATATATGACATAAAAGTTTCATCAACCTATGAAATGAAGACGATGATTGTATCGAAACTACTCACACTGATCTGCAAATTACGCAAACAAGATAACAGTGACATAAACACTGGGGAGTTATTTTGAACGATTCATTTTAATGTATGGTATCTGTTTCGGTGTATGAAATGAAAATGAATGCTCTTGTGAACAATGATGTTTCTGATGCAAGTCATTCGTAACGCAACTTGTTGCGTTCAATGTAACTAACAAGTTAAAGACTTATGGATTGTTTTTTGCAATACACATGCTTAAAAATCATTGCACATCTTTTAAAAAGCGAAAAACTGAGCTCTCCAAGGTTTTCTGTTGTGTATAATGATCTGTTCATTATGAATATCCTTTTAACGGTTGATCAACATTTTTCATTTGACGCTTTTCATGTGGTATGATAATCATTCATTTAGTATTATTTCTTTTATTATTATCAGAAGTGAAACAGTTTCATTCCACCCCAGTGATTACGAGAAGAGCAGTCTCATTTCCCTAACAATGGCTAGTAACGGAATATACAGCTAGTGTGCTTTCATGTTCTTAACCCTGTAGATAAGAAATCAACCGTGTTCTGTTTTATTTTTTTAATTGGGGAGTCATTCATATTTACTTCACTCATAGACTGGAATATTCATATAAAAGCTATTAGGGTTGTACAAAAAGTTTCCGAAAAATGCTTAGTTTCAATCTTGAGAACACGAAATAATGTTTAACATGATCAGTTTTAAGTTGAGGCTCGATATTTAAACCAACATGTATATTGCTGCATCCGGTTGACAAATCACAAAAAGGACAAAACACTACTTTTGCAGTGAGTAGCTGTTAAAAATAAGTGATGTGTATTCCGTAGCATTAAGAAAACACAAGTAATAATCACCTGGATAGATATATCTGCAAATTCCTAGTAAGGAATAATGGAGTAAGAGTGTATGCTAACTTCATGTCTAACACTCAGCGTAGCTTAAACAAACCTGATACTTTTATAACGAAAGGAATCTATATTATCATTCTGAAGAATTTTACTGCGGTTTGATTTTTTCACTCAGTTGATATTATGCATTTCGGTTATTGCAAGTTTTCACTGATAATAATAACGTCGAGTTTACTTTAATATATGTATAACCACACCTTTCTGTGTATTTTCTATTAAGTCCTTGATAATTCCTTCAACATTTTCAAGTTCTTCTAAGGAATCAAAATGAAAACAATCACAGTTAAAAATGGATAATCTATATATTGACATACAACAACTTATTAATCAGATACATTGACAGATAGCTGGTGTTTACTCAGTGACTAAGAAAAATTCAAGTTTCAGATATTGGATATGAATACAGTTCATTTCTCAGTGATTCTGATTATTGTCACCCAACTGTCAATGGTACCTCGAATGTCTACTGCAAAATAAACCACAGTGGAACACATTCATACCGAGAATGTTTGTAAATTATAATAAGCCAATTTCACAACAAGGGAAGTGGATGACTGAATCTATCTAAATTGAATGAGAGATTAAAGCTTCACTGCTACCAGCTGTGAGTGTGATTCTGAATAAAAAAGCTCAGTTTTCCTCAAAACCGAGGACCAGTTTTGCCTAAAGCATGTTCTCCAAAATTCCTACTCATTGTTGACTTAAATCTTTAAAATGACTACTTCAGTAAATTATATGGATGTTAGGAGAAATATTCGATAAATAAAATCATTAACATTAAGCACAAAATTGCTCAAACCTCTAGTCTTTTGAATCATTTCTTGAGCGTATTGAATTTCAGCGCCTAGGTCTATTTTTTTCTTTTGACCTAATCAATAGAATTTGGCTTGTTAATATTGTATTCAAAGTGAAAATATTATTGAGCAGTTTACTGATAAGTGGATATCTGTGAGGAATGTGAACAAACGAAAACTTACTGGTAGCATTCTTCTTTTCTATTTCAAAGTCTTCTATATCCCCTGAAAATTGTAATTATTATGAAACCTGTTTATTCAAATAACTGGTTTGACAAAATAAGCTGCAACATCTGTATACGATTTGCTTTTTTGCCTTTCAAAATAATGCTGAAGATTCAGTAGTGAAGGCAACCGTACTACAATGTATTCCGTGAAATTTTTCACATGTTCCTCAGCCGAATCAAGTGAAACAGAAAGAAAGTAGTTATTTTCGATTCATTTAATGAATATATATTCTATACAAGATACTTGTAATATCTTGTGTCCAATATCAGTGTTGATGCTTTAAATGACTTCAAATTACTGGTGAATAACTCATGTTGCACAATAACTAGGAATATTCACTGAATGTAGCGCTCACTGATGAGGATTGCTTACAGCTCAGGAGGGTAATTTTGATAGCAGTATTATATTCCCCCAGCTGCATGGTTTAATCATTATTAAACATCCAATTCTGAGAAAACAACATGATCAGAACATTAATTTGTATTTATAAATACTTCCACTCAATGTGGCTGATGAAGTGCGTATAATGAGTTTTTTTCTAAAAATAGCTTTCTTTCTTGATTTTCAAACATTCAGATTCTTTGATTAATTTGGACGAAGCAAGTAGACAGATGATATTCAGTATTTTTATATTTGTATTTAAAACAGAATAAATTAGTTTCAACTGATATTTCACTGTTCTCAGTATTAATAGCATTATCAAAGTTATGGTAAACCTGAATTTACAGCATACAACCATGTTCATGCTGGTATGATAAGTGTTCTTCTGCATGAATGAATCTATATTGTCAAATAGTTGAATAAGTATAAAGAAGATCTCCACTGAATACCAGCGACATCATAATGACCCTAAAATTTTGCTTTGAGACTACTTACAGTCAAACTAAAGGTAGAGCCATGAGTGACCCGTTTTAGCCATAGTAGCCTACCTGTTTATGAGTAAATTCGAAGAAACTGTCTTCACTCACTTACTAAAGCTGAAAATTTGGCTAAGGTGTGTTCAAGACAAATCAGTAACTTTGAAACAATACTCACGCTAAGTATTCTGAGATCAGATGAACTAAAAATCACCTAGTAATAAGTTCAGCTCATAAAAAGAAACTGATAATGTTCAACTGCCTTTCCTTGACAGTCCCGTTAAATGGTAAGAAAATAGGTATAAAGCATGACCATTTTCAGGAAAGCAATCAATTCCAACAAACATTTAGGTTTCAAATAGTCACATTCAATTAGTGCGAATGTTTTTGCTGCCTAAAGTCCCTTAAGGAAACAGCATAATTGGATAACGGATGAAAACGAAAGAATTAATGAATTAAATTATATAAACAAGTTACTTAAAATGGTTAATTAACCGGTTAAATTCATTCCAAAAATAGATGGTGAAACTACTCTTTAATCATGAGCCTCGACAATACTTATCCAATACAGATCACAGAGAACAGTGCCCATCAAATGCAATATCACAGTGGTCTACAGAAAATCAAATACATGACACACCACCATAGTCTATCTATACGACAAGTTCCCTCTGAAATCACAATTGGATGGTCTACATTAAATGAAATGCTTAGACAGCAATGCAGAATCCACAGGAGAGACTTTTCAAGGAATCAAAACTGGGAAAACTGAACATCGAAAAACTCCCACTCGACCCGTTGAAGTCCAGTGGAGCTGAAAAGTTCAACTTGAAAACACTTCAGCCATAGCTATCTGTACACGTTATAATTTCAGGCGACAAGATGCATTTTGACAATATCGAAATCGCCAAAAAGGCTTTCGAAATCATAAAGAACGTCTTGTGGCAGAATCTCTTCATACAGAGTGGTATCGAAATTGTCCGAATAGGAAAGAGGTGATGAAAGGCATTTTCACTCGGACTCAACAGCCCCCAAATACCGACATGATCAACACACACATGCGATAACAACAATCAGAACAGGAGTACACAAAAATCAAAAGCACAAGGAAAAGAAGGAGAGTGCGCATAAAGACGAGAGACACTTCTGCGACACATCGGCAAGTGAAGCAGAACAGGCTACATGTAGGAGAGACAGAGACCTGACAACATTATATCAAATAACCAGGTACCTATCTGGGAAGCGATCAACACAAATGAAACCAATGAAAATGGTATAGGAAACTTAGTTAACAAAGCGGAGAAACAAAGGAAATGGTGGGCTGACCACTTCAGAGAACTATTGAATCGACCACCACCACCACCACCACCACCACCACCACCACCACCACCTGCAACTCGTCCAGAAATATCACCAGCAGCTCAGCCACAGAACTTTCAGTGAACACAAATCCTCCGACGAAAGCAGAAGTGAAGTCCTGGACGCCAGAAGACTACTGAAATGCGGGAAAGCAAAAGGACCAGATGGAATCCCGCCAGAAGCACTGGGAGCAGACGCAGAGACAACAGCAGACATGCTCACATCAATACTGCGGAGGGTTTGGAAAGAAGGAAGGAAGGAAAGGTACCTGCCGATAGGAAGGAGAGCTATGCTGTCAAACTCGCAAACAAGGGCGACCTAAGTGTTTGCAAGAACTGACGCGGAATCATGCTCCACCCCTGTCCACCCCAAGCAAAATATTAAGCCGCATCATCCTGGAGAGACTGAAGAATGCTCTGGATTCAAAATTACGACTGGAACAGGCAGGCTGACTGGTTTTATGAAGTACAAATCATGTGCCGATCAAATGGAAACGCTTCACAGACTCATAGAACAGAGTACAGAATGGCAGTCAACTCTCCACTTCAAATTCATCGACTCTGTACAGGCCTTCGACAGCGTCGACCAAGAGGTAATTTGGCAGCTGCTTCAACACCACAGTTTCAGTGCCACAAACCTTTACCAACCTCATTCAATAGATATATGCTATATGATGCCACATGCCAAGTGATTCACAACACAATGGAAAGCTGAGTGATGCCTTTGAAGTGAAGACAGGAGTGAGACAAGGCTGCCGCCTACTATCACCGATGATCTTCTTGATTGTAGTCGACTGGACAGGACTGGATCATGCAGCAAACCGTGAGCAGCGAGAAGATGGGCATACGCTGACTGACCGATGAAAATACCCCAGAAGAAGGTCTGGATTTCGCCGATCACGATTTATGCCTAATGTCTTGTTGCACAAACTCGAAGATCTGTTGGCGAAAACTGACAAGTTGATAGAAGAGGTAGCGGAAACGGGACTCCAGGTGAACATAGAGAGGACGGAGGTGATGAAGACACCCAACCAATAACAGCATCAACAACAAGCACCAATCAGCATAAATGGGAGAAACGTAAAAGAAGTTGTCTCTTTCATCTACCAACTAGGCAGCATCGTTTCAACTACAGGCGGCACAGACGAGGAGGTCAAAGACAGGATTGGAAAAGCAAGACAGGTCTTCCTTCATTAACCTGAAACTAGTGTGGAGGTCTACTGCACTCAGCATAAAGCGTGAACAAGATCCGGATTTCCAACATTAATGTCAGTCAAGTCAATGCTTCTATATGATGTTTGAGAGACTTGATGCGTTACCGAAAGCATTTCCAACAAACTGCAGACATCCATCAACAACTGCCTGCGCTCGATGCTGAAGCTCAGACGGCCAGAATAATAAGAATAAGCAACAAGGAACTCTGGTCTGGCAACAAACCAACCAAGAGCCTATCGCTCAACAAATATGCAGAAGGAAGTGGAGATGGATTGGGTATACACTGCGAAGGTCGATTGGGGACATCACGCGCCGGGCCAGGCGCTCGTGTGGAATCTAGAGGGGAGACGACGAGTTGGGCGTTCGGGAGTGACGATATGGAAGAAATGTTGTGAAGAAGAGATGAGAGCTTGTGGGCAGTGGTGGAGATTGTTTCAGAAGACTGCTGAGAACAGAGTGGAATGGAGACGTGCTACTGAAGATCTATGTTCCACCAGGAACTCAAGGGACAAATAATAATAATAATAATTTTGATCAAGCAATTGGCATTAAACACCTTGACATTCAATAAAGTATGCAGTCAATAAAATGCAAAATCACCGAAAACGTCAATTTATCTACTTAGTAAATTCCAGTTTACGACATGCTTGATAAAGCTACTAATACTGAGAAGAGTGAAACATTAGTTGAAACAAATTTATTCTGTTTTACATTCAATGGGAAATACAAATATCAAAATACTGAATAGCATTTATCCAATGAGCAATTTTTTTTCAACCATCAAATCCCAACTTTAGTTTAGATACTTGTGAAAATGGAAGTGAGAAATTGATCAATATGAGTGTAAAACTTGGGCACTGTGGCAGAATGTAATTCCATATTAGATTTGTTTATTTGATATATAGCGCACAGTGATACAGTACTATTTACTTCATTACGTTTCGAGCATAAATTATTGCTCATAATCATACCAATGTAATCACACTTCTTTCTATATCTGATTTTATAGTCCTGTCACCTGATTTTTCTTTGTTTTTTTGATTGGGAGTAAAGTTTTCATATCTCTGGTGTAGGTGTTGCATCATTCCTTTTACATGTGTTGGGTGTAGATTCGATGGACAAAGATTCAGTAATTAATGTCTCTCTCCACTTCTTTCTGACGTTTGTGCTGATGATGTTGTCTAGAATGGTAACGAAAGCTCCACGATTAAACAATCCAGCTAAGAAAATACAACAGCATCACGAAGCAATTGCATTCAGTTAAATATGAATCGAACAGAGTTATTTCAGGGTTGAATATTTCTATTTTACTTCCCCTTGTTTATTCTTATTTTGTGTCATGTTTTATTCAGCATTCGAATTATTTTTAATCTGCTATCTGTATTACTTATGCCTTTAGTGATTATTATATAAGAATTTATTTCAGTTATTGAAGATGAAAAGCTTACACATGTAGTCTTCAATAATTTCTTCCAAATCGAGTTTGTGGTTTTCTAATTCCTGAACTATAAATGAGACAAAATATTTGAAGGAAATACATGTATTTC
The DNA here is from genome assembly GCA_944470555.2 of Heterobilharzia americana. Taxonomy (NCBI): domain Eukaryota; kingdom Metazoa; phylum Platyhelminthes; class Trematoda; order Strigeidida; family Schistosomatidae; genus Heterobilharzia; species Heterobilharzia americana. The sequence goes on from OX104129.1 coordinate 64,737, forward strand.
AGACTGTTGAAGTAATGATTAGAAAGTTATACTTCCTGATGTAGTCTTGCAGCTCAGTTGGTAAACTATGGAGACCGTCATATGAAGGCCTCTGGTCCGAATTTAACCATATTGTGGGTTACGTTTTCACCTTCAGACAGAGACACACGACGTAGTGAAACAATATAATACAACAAAGAACAATCTCTGATATTTTACATTTTATCCTCCGCCTAAAGTGAGCTGTGCGTTAATTTGTAGTTAGCTCTCATCACAAAAATGAATTCACTACTGCGTTTCGTATATCTCATAATATGAATTAAAGGGGTTTGAAAAAACGTTATTTAATAAGTTTAAATGAATAGTCGATGGGCGTGTTTCATAGTTTGTTTAGTTCTTGGTAAAATACTACTACAAACAAGTGATGCAAGTACTTGTCGTCAGTTGGTATATATTTGTACACTGTCCTTGCTCATAATCTGAACTCTAATAAGGGTATCTTTCAGGTTGTATCAAGAGGCCTGAATATTTTGATTTTCATAGAAAACTCCGATGAAATTTATCACCATGGATCGTGTACTTTGCAAACACTTGATTTCATTCTACTGCTGATACTACCGTTAGTAATTTGAACTAACAAAGTCTTTCTGAAGTTCACCTACAGAATATTGTCTACAATTTCAGATACGAAAGCCGGTCGGTGAACTTAATTATATTACAGTTATCTTTCATCTCCAGTGCAGACAGCATCGGAATTAAATCACATTAAATTTAAGACATTGTTTAATGGAATAGACATGGGAAAAGAAAATAATGTAGTCAACAATTGAAAGCTTTATTCAATTTACCGTGGGCTGAATTTTCCACAACATCAAACACATTTTCTGAAAAGGCAGACGGATTGTGAACAATGTTATTCCAGAATTAGTAAACAGGACCTCATGGTTAACTAAACATAGTATAAGGTCAATAGGTTTCTATTATATTGAGAACTAAGAAGAATACAACGTAGAAATTGAGGGTAGTATTTCAGATGGATCGAAAAACAAAGCGTAATAAAGAAAAAACCTAAAGCTATGAAATCTTGTACCAACAAATTTAGGAGATTAAAATCACCAAGTCAAGGCAAGATTGGCAACAGAATATTTCTGATTATATAGGTCAGGTTTCAGTCTTTTAATTTCAACTGCTTCAGATAATCGCAAAACAGTACGTTCCTCTTGTATAATGATCACTTCAAATGTACTTAATAAGACTACTTTATGCTCATTTTCATTCAAATGCCAGGAGATTGTATTATATAAACAATAGGGGATCCCTGATAATCAAATTATTCGAGATTTGTTCCGAAATGTGAACAAGAACTCTTCTTTCTGTTCTTCCGACGTAAACCTTTTGGCGCGTACATGTGAATTGGTAAATACAGTTGGAGGCAACAAGAGTTGATAAATTGTACACTTTCGACTGTCTCTATCAGTATTAAGTCTGATGCACATAGACTAACTTATCCACACACCCCTCCTATCTATAAGTTCATATGCATAATTTGTTTCCTATCTTCTCTCGAATGTTCATTCTATCACTGTATAAATAGTTAACCTCCGACCAGACTTCACAACTTCATCAATGGCGGCCAACCTAATTCTCTGTTACCTTCCATCTCAATTCGTATACGATTATTTTGATTTATTAAAGTACGTTGTATAACATTTGTTCTTCATAAACATTATATTCTATATGTTGTAAAGCAGCTGAGGAGAATCCACGAAATGCATGCATGCTAATTCTGCTACTATTGTTCTTCTTGCTTTATTCAAATTCGTGAATTCGGGAATAAATATAAGAAGAAACGCTTCTATGACTGAACATTGTACCTAGAATTGATTACAATTAGCATTCTAGGTGAGATTACCTCAGTCATCCAGTTAGTTTTATGCCGCCACTTCACTAAGAAATTTTGTGTGGTCATTGAATTTAACACATCTCACATCAACACATGATAAAACAAGGTAACAATCAAGCCATACTACAAATCAATTTTGTTTTCTAACCAGGAACCTATACAAAGTGTTTGGAAGTAATTTGGCGCAATCATGCCTCTTTTAAAATGATAATCTTACAATTCTAAATCCGTGGTTTATTCGCGACCTGTTTTAAAACGAACTGAAGGCACTAAGGTTCGATACACAAATGACAACCGCGTTCACCAGTTCCAAACGAACTAAAATCATGGCTACCATGTTAAAATAAGCGATTACTAAAAGCAACATTGTAAATGCTGTGAAAATATCGAGAAAAAAACACATCAAAGTAATAATTCATAAAATAATGATTTGGATTTGGCGTCGAGAAGTAGATCAGTATGGTGAGCAAGGTAGTTTCAACATCCCCGCAAGTCACAAACAATTCCTTACATGCAAAAAATCTCAGTTGGGTGATATACATTCCGCTCCATGAGCAAGTCTTGCGCGTTTTTGATGTAGTCATCTTTATCCATTACTATTCTAGTGCACCCTTTGTCAGCTGGGATAATAACGACACTCTCTTTATTATTCAGTTTCTTAAGAGCTCTCTGTGCTTTGGTTATTAGTTGAGTGCAGGTTTGCTTTCGCCTGGTTAGAGGTACGATTATTTGCCGTACTTCTTGTTGGGCTTCAGAGTTTAGTCCTCAGGTCTTCACTGATTACTCTAGGAATGCGAAAAACTCTGGTCCTGGAGCGTCTCCTGTATTGTAATTTAATTCTTTAGGAAGGAGAAGTTACTCAGATTTAGTCAGGGTTTGTTTGATCAAGTTGACTACACAGTCAACTGTTTCTTTCCCCTCTGTTGCCCACTGTTTCGAGATCTTGGCAGGCTTCTCTCGAAGGATGTTTCTTCTCCATTCTTTGTGTCGTCTGCTTGATTTTTCAGTCGCAGTTGCCAACGTTGTAAGCGTTTTGTTGTGAGTACCACTTGGAGCTTTCTCTTTTGACTTTCTTTCTTCTGTTGATATTTCTGAGTCCTGTAATGAGCATCGGCGATCATCAATTGACTATGTGTCTTCCACTTCTTTGCACTAATTTCCACCCATTGGACAGTCAATAGGTGGGTTGTATCTGACACTAGTTGGTAAAACATGCTAGTTGTTATCTTGTGTAAGCCTCCCTTTTAGCGAATTTCTCCCATTTCCGAACAATCAGAGTCGTTTAAGGCTTGGAGAATTTCAAGATGACAGGAAATATTTGAAGCTCAGCAGGATAGTATTGATGGTGTTGACTTTTCTTAGCTCGAATGAACGACACTACATGAATAACATCTTCGAGATCACGACTAGATTATTAGTGCCTTTTGGAATCCATGCATCCCACAAAATCTATCTCTACAGTCTCTGTTATGCAGGCCAAAAGATACAGTAGCAAAGGAAGGTGAAGCAAAAATTATCTACAAAATAAACTGCAGAAACTAAGGAAAACACTACGTCGGGCAGAATGGTCGCCCTCTTCGCATCCGTCTACATGAAAATCGAATAGCAGTGAAGCGTCATAACATCGCTCATACCAATCCATGCAGACAACTGTGGACATGAATTTGACTGGGAAAATCCTGGATACAGGAAATACAGAGAATGACAGAGAAGTTTTAGAAGCTTGGTATTCATGTCAGTCAGCAATCAACAGACATATCGACATTGACCCAAACTATAAGCCAATAAGAAATAACGAGAAGGTCGAATTTCCGGTCATCAGGACAACCGATGAATATGAACATGGAGACAACAACAAGATCTTCGCAGAAAACATCAATCATATACGAGGCAATCACGGCAAGCCACTGAATCAATTGCGTAGACAACCTTATCACTCACTTCTTTCTGAAGTCTGCACTCATGATGTTGTCTAGAATGGCAACGAAAGCTCTACGATTAAACAATCCAGCTAAGAAAATACAACAGCATCACGAAGCAAATGCATTCAGTTAAATATGAATCGAAAAGAGTTATTTCAGCGCCGAATCTTTCTCCTTCTATAGATGTATCAGTAGACGGGAAATGTCTCAAACACCCAAAAAATTAAAAATTCAATGTCCAGGAATTCACATCAGAGCTCATCCCGGTGAACTCCCGATAAAATTTAGATACAACCGCTATTGATGATCGTGCTGTTGTTGTTGGTTGGATATCTCCATCACCACTGTCTTCTCTACGTTCACCTAAAGGAAGTCCCGTCATCCTTCGCTACCCTCCCTCTTCTGCTAACTTGTTGGTTTTTGCCTGTAGACCTTTGAGTTTGTGCAACAAGACATTAGATATAAATCGTGATCGGCGGCGAAATCCAAACCCTATCCTGGGGTCTTTTCACCGGTCAGTCAGCGTATGTCCATCTTCTCGCTCCTCACAGTTTCTTGTATGATCCAGTCCTGTCCAGTCGACCACAACCAGGGAGATCATCGATGATAGCAGACTGGAACCTTGTCTTACTTTTTGCCTCACTTCAAAGGCATCACTCAGCTTTCCATTGTGTTGTGAATCACTTGGCATGTGGCATCATATAGCATATATCTATTGAATGAGGTTGGTAAAGGTTTGTGGCACTGAAACTGTGGTGTTGAAGCAGCTGCCAAATTACTTCTCGGTCTGCTGCAGTTGCAAAAGCTGGAATGAAGATATGGAATATTCGCGGCATGTATTAAACTAGTAAGCCTGCCGAAATGGCAACAGACATAATCAGGTATGACATGGAACTTATAATGTGTCATTTTCCAATACTGGAATATACTGAGGCATGACCAGTCAAATGAATACAGTGAAAGTAATTATTTCGCAGTATTACCTCGAAAGGCGACCGACTGGATGCCACTATGTTTGCATGCGAAGTGAACTTCACATTTTGATGCAGCGGAATGGATGACAGAAATAGCTGAACAAAAACCTACCTCTCATATTTATGATGTGATTCACTTCCACATACTCGCCACTGCAGCAGAACAGGCTACATGTAGGAGAGACAGAGACCTGACAACATTATATCAAATAACCAGGTACCTATCTGGGAAGCGATCAACACAAATGAAACCAATGAAAATGGTATAGGAAACTTAGTTAACAAAGCGGAGAAACAAAGGAAATAGTGGGCTGACCACTTCAGAGAACTATTGAATCGATCACCACCACCACCACCACCACCACCACCACCACCACCACCACCACCACCACCACCACCACCACCACCACCACCACCACCACCACCACCACCACCACCACCACCACCACCACCACCACCACCACCACCACCACCACCACCACCACCACCACCTGCAACTCGTCCAGAAATATCACCAGCAGCTCAGCCACAGAACTTTCAGTGAACACAAATCCTCCGACGAAAGCAGAAGTGAAGTCCTGGACGCCAGAAGACTACTGAAATGCGGGAAAGCAACAGGATCAGATGGAATTCCTCCGGAAGCACTGTCAACAGATAAGGAGACATCAGTAGACATGCTGAAACCACTATTGCTGAAGGTTTGCAAGGTAGGAAGTAAAGGTACCTACTGATTACAAAAACGGCTACTCTGTCAAACTCGCAAACAAAGGCGACCTAAGTGTTTGCAAGAACTGACGCGGAATCATGCTCCACCCCTGTCCACCCCAAGCAAAATATTAAGCCGCATCATCCTGGAGAGACTGAAAAATACCCTGGATGTAAAATTACGACCGGAACAGGCAGGCTGGCTGGCTTCAGGAAGAACAAATCATGTGCGGATCAAACAGCGAAGCTACCCGACGTATCATCATAGAATAGAGCATAGAATGGCAATCAATTCCTTACCTCAACCTCATCGACTTCGCAAAGACTTTCGACAGCGTAGACCGAGAAGTAATTTGGCAGCTGCTTCAACACCACAGTTTCAGTGCCACAAACCTTTACCAACCTCATTCAATAGATATATGCTATATGATGCCACATGCCAAGTGATTCACAACACAATGGAAAGCTGAGTGATGCCTTTGAAGTGAGGCAAAAAGTAAGACAAGGTTCCAGTCTGCTATCATCGATGATCTCCCTGGTTGTGGTCGACTGGACAGGACTGGATCATACAAGAAACTGTGAGGAGCGAGAAGATGGACATACGCTGACTGACCGGTGAAAAGACCCCAGGATAGGGTTTGGATTTCGCCGCCGATCACGATTTATATCTAATGTCTTGTTGCACAAACTCAAAGGTCTACAGGCGAAAACCAACAAGTTGGCAGAAGAGGGAGGGTAGCGAAGGATGACGGGACTTCCTTTAGGTGAACGTAGAGAAGACAGTAGTGATGGAGATATCCAACCAACAACAACAACACCATCATCAACCGAAGAAATCTGAAGGAAGTTGTCTCTTTCACCTACCACCTAAGCAGCATCGTCTCAACTACAGACAGCACAGGTAGAAATGAGGATATCAAAGCAAGCACATGAAAAGCAAGATACGCCTTCATCAATCTGAAACCAGGTTGGATATCTGCTGCACTCAGTGTAAAGCGTGAACAAGATCAGGATTTTCAACACTAAGTCAGTCAAGTCAATGCTGGTTGGTTGAGAGACTTGGCACGTTACGAACAGACAAAATACAGATATACATCATCAACAGCTGCCACCTACGCTCACTCGATAATGAAGATCAGATGGGTGACCAGAAAGAATAAGCAACAAGGAACTCTGGCCTGACAGCAAACCAACCAAGAACCTATCGCCCAACAAATATGCGGAAGAAAGTGGAGATCGGTTGGATTGGGCATACACTGAGAAGACCATTCGGAGACATCACACGTCAGGCCAGACCGTCGGGTTCAACCCAAATGGGCGACGACCAGTTTGGTGTCCGAGGGTGACATGGAGGAGATGGTGTGAGAAAGAAACGAAAGGTTACGGGCAGTCGTGGGGCCAGGTTGAAAAGACTGCAGAGAAGAGAGTGAAGTGGCGACGTTCTACTGAAGCCGTATGTTCCACTGGGATATCAATGGACTGAAATTATTATTATTATTATTATTATTATTATTATTATTATTATTATTATTACTTCACTCTATGTAGATAAAACACTTTGCAACGAGCATAAAAGAGTAATTTTTCAAGGTGGTGTGATCATATATGAAGTTAAGTCATTAGAGTTCCCCGACTTAATGGTAGTCATCATAGGTGAGTAAACATTTGTAAATGCAGCACTGATGGAATAAAACCTACGCTCGGCTTTTCTAAGTTTTTGTTGGCTTCAATCGCCTTCATTTCTAGAAAATCAACATTTGCTGAAAAACATAAGAAACAAGATTATGTGAATACGTCAAGTTGAAGGAATTCAATTTCTTTTGATCTTTCATCCAAACTTTACTGATATCTTTCGGTGTAGTACTGACAAGATATCTCAAAATGCATTTTACGCTATGAGAAACGTTTTTACCTACAAATTCTAAGCAGAGGATAATAATCCTTGTCTTATTGTGAAGTGCAAGGTAACTTGTTAAGTATATATTTATTCCATTTAATAGTTATTGATATGTAAAGCGTTGTTCAGTGAAGGAGTAAGCAGAATACTGATTCTTTTATGGACAGAATAACTCTTGACAAGTGACTATCTTATTCCTCTTGGCTTGTTCGACTGGATGTTGACTGGTTGGTTCATATCGCTGTACTCATGAAAGACATCCAAATACTGCTTACGTATTACCTCAGAAATATATTATTGCTATACAAAGCATTGTCTTCTTATTATTGCCGTGAAACTGTCTTCGAACTAAAAGTTAACGCACCACTCTGAATCACTGAAATTGAGTTTGTAAAACATTAGCAACTGTTGCTCAGTGCATTAACTAATCCATCACAAGGTTTCTACATGGCGACTGGCAGCGTATTGTTCAGCAGAAATCTACCTGTTATGTGCGAACCACACACTTATTTATGAAGACGCTTTCATCAGTAATATTGGTGTTGAAGTAATAGTCGTTTGGTGTTTTCCGAAGTTTGAGATTTGTTGTCGGACGTTTCATCACTAGGCCAGAAGACTTTGTCAGCACTCATCTAATATGAAAGGGAATCGTTTTCAAGTTGCATGAGTGTTTATAACGCATATTTTCTAATATTGAGCGCCATTATATAGTGATTAGGGGTGAACTATCCTTCTTTTCTTTCCTTTATCACAGGCTGACCTCGAAAATAAGCGTATCCCCTTACCTATAATGTTGATCTAATGACCGATTATTGAGTTGCTTGACTGATTCCCAGTTGGCTGACCCGTTTATTGAGTCAATGCCCACGTGACTATTGACTGCCAATTCATTCGAGTGTCATGTTTCTGGGATCTGTCTTGGAGTTTTGAGATTGTTTGCTGTAGCGTCTCCACACTGTTCCAATCGACGTTGGGAGTTGTGTTCAGTTACATATATCGATATCAGTGAGGATATATCATGTGGTCAGACTGCAAGTTGATGTTCATAGGTTCTGTGGCCTATTCGATGATTGGATTGGCCAACATAATCGTGTTGACATTCCTTGCAGCTAATTTTGTAGATTATATTCAGCTTGCCTTCTTTGGAGGATGACTGATGCTGAAGTGCAGCTATCAGCAATAACCTATGGTGTCAATCGGTTCGAGTGAAAGTAAAATACATACCAATGGTATTGAATATTGTTCATGGAAATGTGAACTATTTGATTTTCATCTAGTGGCTGATTGGTGGGTGCTTTCTATGCGAATTCACATTCCTTGGCTTCACCCTACGTACTTTCATGGATACGCACTGTGAACTGAACTAGGACTAAACATGAGCAATATTGTTTGATATCTAATAGACCACTTGCTATTTTGCTGCATAATGCAAAACAATTTAGTTAAAGCTTGCAGGATAACAATGTCCTTAATAAAAATAAAATTTTACGCTCAAAGCACACATACATCTGAGTTGCGAATATTCTTCTTCCAATTGTTGAAGTTCCTGTTCAAGTTCTCGGATTCCTCCAGAAAATAAAAACAAAATTACATCATAACTATCATGAATAAATTACTAAATTTCCATTCTCCATATAACTTGTAATTAGCAGGAGTAATATAATTTTATTGCCTCGCTACCACAAAATTTTCAAGATGCTCATCCCCAAACATAAAATCATGAGGGCAGTAAAACACTAAGAGGAATGAAACTACTATCAGCACAGAAGAAAATATTTACCCTCCTGCATTCCCCGAAATAAATTGTGAAGTCCCCGAGCATTCGAGGATATAATCGAAAACACAATCACTAAAAATCGTATAAAGAATAGAGTCAAAAGCTTTATAGACACTCAAAATTCTCTCCAATCCTCTGAACCTGCCCCACGACTGCCCGTAACCTTTCGTTTCTTTCTCACACCATCTCCTCCATGTCACCCTCGGACACCAAACTGGTCGTCGCCCATTTGGGTTGAACCCGACGGTCTGGCCTGACGTGTGATGTCTCCGAATGGTCTTCTCAGTGTATGCCCAATCCAACCGATCTCCACTTTCTTCCGCATATTTGTTGGGCGATAGGTTCTTGGTTGGTTTGCTGTCAGGCCAGAGTTCCTTGTTGCTTATTCTTTCTGGTCACCCATCTGATCTTCATTATCGAGTGAGCGTAGGTGGCAGCTGTTGATGATGTATATCTGTATTTTGTCTGTTCGTAACGTGCCAAGTCTCTCAACCAACCAGCATTGACTTGACTGACTTAGTGTTGAAAATCCTGATCTTGTTCACGCTTTACACTGAGTGCAGCAGATATCCAACCTGGTTTCAGATTGATGAAGGCGTATCTTGCTTTTCATGTGCTTGCTTTGATATCCTCATTTCTACCTGTGCTGTCTGTAGTTGAGACGATGCTGCTTAGGTGGTAGGTGAAAGAGACAACTTCCTTCAGATTTCTTCGGTTGATGATGGTGTTGTTGTTGTTGGTTGGATATCTCCATCACTACTGTCTTCTCTACGTTCACCTAAAGGAAGTCCCGTCATCCTTCGCTACCCTCCCTCTTCTGCTAACTTGTTGGTTTTTGCCTGTAGACCTTTGAGTTTGTGCAACAAGACATTAGATATAAATCGTGATCGGCGGCGAAATCCAAACCCTATCCTGGGGTCTTTTCACCGGTCAGTCAGCGTATGTCCATCTTCTCGCTCCTCACAGTTTCTTGTATGATCCAGTCCTGTCCAGTCGACCACAACCAGGGAGATCATCGATGATAGCAGACTGGAACCTTGTCTTACTTTTTGCCTCACTTCAAAGGCATCACTCAGCTTTCCATTGTGTTGTGAATCACTTGGCATGTGGCATCATATAGCATATATCTATTGAATGAGGTTGGTAAAGGTTTGTGGCACTGAAACTGTGGTGTTGAAGCAGCTGCCAAATTACTTCTCGGTCTACGCTGTCGAAAGTCTTTGCGAAGTCGATGAGGTTGAGGTAAGGAATTGATTGCCATTCTATGCTCTATTCTATGATGATACGTCGGGTAGCTTCGCTGTTTGATCCGCACATGATTTGTTCTTCCTGAAGCCAGCCAGCCTGCCTGTTCCGGTCGTAATTTTACATCCAGGGTATTTTTCAGTCTCTCCAGGATGATGCGGCTTAATATTTTGCTTGGGGTGGACAGGGGTGGAGCATGATTCCGCGTCAGTTCTTGCAAACACTTAGGTCGCCTTTGTTTGCGAGTTTGACAGAGTAGCCGTTTTTGTAATCAGTAGGTACCTTTACTTCCTACCTTGCAAACCTTCAGCAATAGTGGTTTCAGCATGTCTACTGATGTCTCCTTATCTGTTGACAGTGCTTCCGGAGGAATTCCATCTGATCCTGTTGCTTTCCCGCATTTCAGTAGTCTTCTGGCGTCCAGGACTTCACTTCTGCTTTCGTCGGAGGATTTGTGTTCACTGAAAGTTCTGTGGCTGAGCTGCTGGTGATATTTCTGGACGAGTTGCAGGTGGTGGTGGTGGTGGTGGTGGTGGTGGTGGTGGTGGTGGTCGATTCAATAGTTCTCTGAAGTGGTCAGCCCACTATTTCCTTTGTTTCTCCGCTTTGTTAACTAAGTTTCCTATACCATTTTCATTGGTTTCATTTGTGTTGATCGCTTCCCAGATAGGTACCTGGTTATTTGATATAATGTTGTCAGGTCTCTGTCTCTCCTACATGTAGCCTGTTCTGCTGCAGTGGCGAGTATGTGGAAGTGAATCACATCATAAATATGAGAGGTAGGTTTTTGTTCAGCTATTTCTGTCATCCATTCCGCTGCATCAAAATGTGAAGTTCACTTCGCATGCAAACATAGTGGCATCCAGTCGGTCGCCTTTCGAGGTAATACTGCGAAATAATTACTTTCACTGTATTCATTTGACTGGTCATGCCTCAGTATATTCCAGTATTGGAAAATGACACATTATAAGTTCCATGTCATACCTGATTATGTCTGTTGCCATTTCGGCAGGCTTACTAGTTAATACATGCCGCGAATATTCCATATCTTCATTCCAGCTTTTGCAACTACAGCAGAACAAGCTGCATGTAGGAGAGACAGAGACCTGACAACATTATATCAAATAACCAGGTACCTATCTGGGAAGCGATCAACACAAATGAAACCAATGAAAATGGTATAGGAAACTTAGTTAACAAAGCGGAGAAACAAAGGAAATAGTGGGCTGACCACTTCAGAGAACTATTGAATCGACCACCACCACCACCACCACCACCACCACCACCACCACCACCTGCAACTCGTCCAGAAATATCACCAGCAGCTCAGCCACAGAACTTTCAGTGAACACAAATCCTCCGACGAAAGCAGAAGTGAAGTCCTGGACGCCAGAAGACTACTGAAATGCGGGAAAGCAACAGGATCAGATGGAATTCCTCCGGAAGCACTGTCAACAGATAAGGAGACATCAGTAGACATGCTGAAACCACTATTGCTGAAGGTTTGCAAGGTAGGAAGTAAAGGTACCTACTGATTACAAAAACGGCTACTCTGTCAAACTCGCAAACAAAGGCGACCTAAGTGTTTGCAAGAACTGACGCGGAATCATGCTCCACCCCTGTCCACCCCAAGCAAAATATTAAGCCGCATCATCCTGGAGAGACTGAAAAATACCCTGGATGTAAAATTACGACCGGAACAGGCAGGCTGGCTGGCTTCAGGAAGAACAAATCATGTGCGGATCAAACAGCGAAGCTACCCGACGTATCATCATAGAATAGAGCATAGAATGGCAATCAATTCCTTACCTCAACCTCATCGACTTCGCAAAGACTTTCGACAGCGTAGACCGAGAAGTAATTTGGCAGCTGCTTCAACACCACAGTTTCAGTGCCACAAACCTTTACCAACCTCATTCAATAGATATATGCTATATGATGCCACATGCCAAGTGATTCACAACACAATGGAAAGCTGAGTGATGCCTTTGAAGTGAGGCAAAAAGTAAGACAAGGTTCCAGTCTGCTATCATCGATGATCTCCCTGGTTGTGGTCGACTGGACAGGACTGGATCATACAAGAAACTGTGAGGAGCGAGAAGATGGACATACGCTGACTGACCGGTGAAAAGACCCCAGGATAGGGTTTGGATTTCGCCGCCGATCACGATTTATATCTAATGTCTTGTTGCACAAACTCAAAGGTCTACAGGCAAAAACCAACAAGTTAGCAGAAGAGGGAGGGTAGCGAAGGATGACGGGACTTCCTTTAGGTGAACGTAGAGAAGACAGTAGTGATGGAGATATCCAACCAACAACAACAACACCATCATCAACCGAAGAAATCTGAAGGAAGTTGTCTCTTTCACCTACCACCTAAGCAGCATCGTCTCAACTACAGACAGCACAGGTAGAAATGAGGATATCAAAGCAAGCACATGAAAAGCAAGATACGCCTTCATCAATCTGAAACCAGGTTGGATATCTGCTGCACTCAGTGTAAAGCGTGAACAAGATCAGGATTTTCAACACTAAGTCAGTCAAGTCAATGCTGGTTGGTTGAGAGACTTGGCACGTTACGAACAGACAAAATACAGATATACATCATCAACAGCTGCCACCTACGCTCACTCGATAATGAAGATCAGATGGGTGACCAGAAAGAATAAGCAACAAGGAACTCTGGCCTGACAGCAAACCAACCAAGAACCTATCGCCCAACAAATATGCGGAAGAAAGTGGAGATCGGTTGGATTGGGCATACACTGAGAAGACCATTCGGAGACATCACACGTCAGGCCAGACCGTCGGGTTCAACCCAAATGGGCGACGACCAGTTTGGTGTCCGAGGGTGACATGGAGGAGATGGTGTGAGAAAGAAACGAAAGGTTACGGGCAGTCGTGGGGCCAGGTTGAAAAGACTGCAGAGAAGAGAGTGAAGTGGCGACGTTCTACTGAAGCCGTATGTTCCCCTGGGATACTCAGGAACTAATTTCCATCGTTTTGTTATATGTCCTATATTTCCGACTTCCGTTTTTTAGTGTGGTATTGTTTGTTGATTTATATCCGTGAAATTATGAGTCAAGAAATTTATGTTTTATCAAAACGCTTACTTGTTTGTGTTTCTCTGTTTCTTTTCTGATGTTTGTCGTGTTCTTTCAAATGACTGGCTGCATAAAATTTTTGGACTCAGTATGTTTTTTTTTCAAGATTTTGTTGAAATTTATTCTATTTGCAATGTGATTTGGAATACGAATAAAACGCTGATGTCACGGTTAAAATGATTATTGTCACTTTTATTTGATTCAGTTGATTATGACTGGACGAAAACAAACACGACAAGAAACCAGACGTTTGGTGATACAAAGCAGTTGTGAAAGACGTGAGATATCGTGTATAAATTGTGAGCATAGAGAGAAATAGAAGAAAGGAACGTATGCGATGTAGAAAAACAGTCACGTAATCTATTAGCATCCGGGTAATCTATGACTCTCAACATCTCTAAAATTTCTTAATGAATAGCTAGAAGAAGGGGAAGAGAGGAATTGTGTAGTTGTAACACTGGAGTTCATGAAAACATTTAACTTGTTGAATTGGGAATGAATAACTTTATACTCCTTACATACGTCAATTTAACATCAGCCAGAAAATTACCGATTTCCTTATCCAGTTCGAATCTTGAACTCCACTTTTCTGATATTTCTGTGTTCATGTTTTCATCTGTAAAGAGATGTTTGTAACGTTTCAGAAAACTTATTTGCATGATTACAGAATCATCCAAAATAACTGAGACATATATTCACAAAAGATTTACAAAAATGACTTTTCAATTTTATTCTACCGAGATTTACAACTGATTTTAGTAAACCAGGTTATTGATGTATGATTTGATAGTCAAAACTGTTGCCAATGATCTGAACCGCATCAATGATTCCTTAAACATCTTTCACAAATTAACAGACCGTTTTCCAAGAATAATTATGACGCAGATTTCGATATCAAATACCATTCGTGTCATCTTTATTCTGATGTTTTTTTTAAGTCTGTCACCTTGATTACAGCAGTAATTTGTTTAGGTTGCGCTAACAATATCAGTACTCGTTTGCGAAAGGTTTGAAACATGAAATATTTAAATTAGCCTACACATCAGTGTACTTGTTAATAAGTGTCGACAACTAGTAGTAAAAGTAAGGTTTGCATGTAATAAGGGTGAATTGACAAAATATTGCAGTCTTGAGGCTAACACCACAACCAATGAACACTTCCAGGGTTTTTTTCTGAACATAAATCATTAAAGCCAAATATATAAAGGGGGTTATATCACATTTGCTTCTGTTTGACGATGACCACTCAATCAAATAAACATAGTTTTTATCCAAATTACAACAAAAATGTACTTTTTTCAACTGAACAGTATCTGCATAAGGTATATTTCTCATGAAATCTTAAAATTGGATTTGTGATGGTTGTCAACAATTGAACCAAACAATCACATTCAAAATTTACCAGGTAAACTAGTTAGTTTAGTTGGTTTGATTTCAGCGAATTTTTCAAATTTATCTATAAAGTTTAAAAAAAACGACGTTTAGCTTACAAATGAGAAGCTATATCACATCCACTTTTATGATTTACATAGTATCGTATGAGTGGGAAAGTTTCATCATTGTCTTGGAATAAAAACGTGCTTCGAAAGCCGAACGATATCTTCGTACCATAATGTACTGGAAATTACATCAACTTGATTCGATCTGAAATATATAGGTTATCGCAGTTGCGAGTAGGAGTTAGGTCTCAGTGATAGCAAAAATGATATAAATATTTTATATTCTGAAGTAGTGGAGAATATTTATAGCTCAGGTGGATGGTTTTGGTTGTATTGTGCTCTTTGAGGTGGGTTGCTTAATCGTGAAGCTTTCATCGTCTTTCTAGACGACATCATCAGCGCTAACTCCAGTACATATTCTGAAGTTGATGGGGATTATTATTTTCAAGCTAGCATTCATCACAAACTGATATCAGTTGGAGAACCACTGAAAACATACGAGCACTGAAAATCTCTTTCATCGTAATATGAGACTTCTCAGCAGTACGGACGAACAAACCCACCATGAACCAGACTCACGATCTTCGGCTTGCATGGCGAACGCGTTAACCTTTCAGTCGATGGGTCGAAGATCAATGGCTCACAGTTTCTTACTTCAGTCAATTTTCCATGTAGTGCGATTATTATCCAAGGTCTTTAGTTGGCATCTACTGCATATTCGACTGGTTGACTCCACATATCATGACTTTTCGATGGAACTTCTGGACATCTATCCCGAAGCACGCCACTAATTGATCTCTGCCGGCGCCGTGGGTGCTTACCGCTCGGGAGTTTCGTACCAGGATGAAAGAGCCACTCAGTACCCTCAGATCTTAATTGTCCTACAACTGATTTCAGTTCGTGATGGTAACCACCTTAAAAATATATTCTATGATCATTTTAATAATCAACTGAAATATAGTATCTCACAAGTCTGTAAGGATTTATGATTAAATGTTTTATTTTGATCCAGTGCACTTAAATGGAAGTTTGCTCTACATGCTTCACTATTATTTTTTTGCATTTTCAGCTGAATGGAAAAAAATAAGGAGCCTATATATCTTTTTCTCTCTTTAAAAATCAAGCTTAAACTAAAACATTTTATGGGATGATGCTATACGAAAAATGTATCACTTTCAGGATTCCAACAAAATTTAAATCAGTATACTTAACGAAAGCTGCTGATTTGAAAAAGCAATTTAGACTCCTCTCTTTTCGCTCAAGATGGTAATTTTTGGTGTTTTGAAACCGTACACTCATCCATAGCCATCACTAGACTATACTCGCCATTCCAATTCTGTTTTGATAGAGGATGTATCATTATATAAAAAATTCCCTCAAATCTTTCTAGAATACATCGTATACTTTAAGTATTTTCTGTGATGAAAGAGAAGAAATATGAGGAAGGATTGTAAACCAATCATGAACATGTCAATTACTAACCACCGTTAAAAACCAAAAATAGGAAAATAATTGATATTGCATGATTTACTAAGTAGATAAATTGACGTTTTCAGTGATTTTGAATTTTATTAACTGCATACTTTATTGAATGCCAAAGTGTTTAGCGCTAATACGTTGATCAAACTTATAGCAACTTAAATATGTTAACTTGATAAGTGTTCTTCTGCATGAATGATTCTGCATTGTCCATTTCTTGAACAAAGCTGTTATCCATATATAGTTTATTGTGTATAGACAGTGTATGAATTACAGATTGAGATTTTTGTGTACACATGTGCTGATAGTTCTTATCACATGTGTGTTTAGTTTTCGCAGCTTTGATTCCATGAAAAGTCTCTTCTCTGTATACGGCATGGCACTCTGAGAGCTTTATTTTACAGACGTTATAATATTTTGAATCCACAAGGATCTCGTCCTACAACGGTTTTCTTGCCTTCTTTTCAAGGAATCAAAACTGGGAAAACTGAACATCGAAAAACTCCCACTCGACCCGTTGAAGTCCAGTGGAGCTGAAAAGTTCAACTTGAAAACACTTCAGCCATAGCTATCTGTACACGTTATAATTTCAGGCGACAAGATGCATTTTGACAATATCGAAATCGCCAAAAGGCTTTCGAAATCATAAAGAACGTCTTGTGGCAGAATCTCTTCATACAGAGTGGTATCGAAATTGTCCGAATAGGAAAGAGGTGATGAAAGGCACTTTCACTTGGACTCAACAGCCCTCAAATACCGACATGATCAACACATACATGCGATAAAAACTATCAGCACATGTGTACACAAAAATCTCAATCTGTAATTCATACACTGTCTACACACAATAAACTATATATGGATAACAGCTTTGTTCAAGAAATGGACAATGCAGAATCATTCATGCAGAAGAACACTTATCAAGTTAGCATATATAAGTATGAGTGAATTTTGAATCCCAGTTTACTATAAGCTAGATAAAGCTACTAATACTGAGAATAGCGAAACGTCATTACCATTTAGAGGTGATTCACATAGCTTTGTTGTAAAGACAAGACCTATACTAGCTATCTGTAGAACACATTATCCAGCCAACGTCATCAATTTAGAGAAAACAAAGTCCATGTTACAGCACAAACCAAAACAATATATAAACGATTGCGTCGAATTCCACTGTGTTTATCAACTCACATTTTGGTGTGGACAAGCAAACATAGGGAGGAATAATCGTGATATGCAGTTAAAGATGGTTGAAAATGTACCTAAGTGGCTTCAAAAATCGTTCACCTAATTCCCAATATTTTGAAACTCTAAAATCCAAACTTGGTCTAGATGCCTGTAGTTTAAGGTGTTTAACTGTAAGCCTAAATATGCACCAGCGTGTCTTCATCGTCCTCTAAATCAGGTATTCAGACAAACCAGCTTTTTTCTCCTGTTACAGAAACGCACCCCTAGTGAGATGCAAACTTGTACTTGGTATCCAAAATAAGGCTTGACTATCCCTTAAGGTGTACAGGCAGATTTCTGTGCACATTAAATACCGAAATCGTAAAATAGATGAGCTTGAATACTAATATTTTTGGAATAATTCAGTAGGTTATACCAGTGGCTATATTAAGTAGCAGTCAGTGTAAGCAGATAAGATTTTCATCAAATTAAAACCAGTCGTCCACATAATTTTACATTGGAATTTTATGTATATGATTTTTGGCAGTATAAAGAAAATCCTTTACTGAATGTCTGAATGGATGTCTTATCGTATAGACTTCTGTTGATATGAGACAAAGGACTTACTCTTGTATTTGCGTATCATTTCGACATTTTCTCCGTTGGTCACTGCAGTAAACAATTAGCTAAGGATTATTAGTATAGGAGAAAATTCTCATAAAATATTGATAAATTTCTTACTCTAAACAAAACGCTTTATAATGCAATTACTACACTAGTTCTCCTGTGAAAAGATGGAGAAAAACAAATGAGTTTGTAGGCGTGCTTCAATTTAAGAATAAGCGGAATCGTGATTCGTACCAATAAATATAATCCTCAATCTTATTAATACACGTCACGATACTTTTCATACTAATGAATATCGAATAATTTGTTTCAATGTAACGAAAGTAAATTAAAGGTATCAATTAACAAACGATAAGTTTGACTAGTACTGTAGTAAAAATGATTGAGTAGTCAAGAAAGCCATCACAGTTCACTTAGAGAGCAACACTTTATTGTGTCGTTTGAAGCATGGTTTTCGCAGTTTCTCTTGCTTGACGAACCTCCTTAAAGTCAGAGAAAGTTGGGTTAGTTCTAAAGAAGATAGGTTACCTGTAGATGTCATTTTCATAGACTTTAGTGAGGCGTTCGATAAGGCACCTCATTCCAGGTTGCTCAGGAAACTGCAAAGTTTCGGAACCACTGGCAGTCTGCTTACATGGATAAGACAGTTCCTCGTTGGTGGGAGACAAAGAGTAAGGATCAGTTCTCAACTCTCCTTTTGGAAGTCGGTAGAGAGTAGAGTGCCACAAAGGCAAAGTCCTGGGTCCCCTGCTATTTCTCCTATGCGTAAATGAGCTGCCAAATATCACGGAATCCCCTATGGTTCTCTACGTCGATGACTTAAAAATCTGGCGCGAAATTAAGAACGACGAGGATATATGTGCACTTAAGGCAGACCTAAACAGCTTGTTTACGTGGTCAGAGATGCGTATGTGTGAGCATGCACTCGAGGCACACATGACAACATCTACTATGTTGATGGGACTCATCTACCGTTAGTACCGACCCACAATGAACCAACAGTCTCACTGAGTTATGATTTCAAAAAAAAATCGCACACTGTAGATAAGTAGCAGCTCGGAGTTTTAGCACACTGGCATTACGCAGAACATTTAGAAATATAAGTGGTGGTATGTTCATCTTATACACACCCTTAGTTAGGTCCAAATTAGATAAATATATACAGGCGGCTAATCCTTGTCTGAAAGGTGACGCAGACCTCCTAGAAAGAGTTCAGAGGGCAGCCACTCATATGATCCCTGTGATGACTGGCCTCATGTATGGAGTTCGAATTAAGGAGATGAACCTCTTCTTTTTGTCCTATAGAAGACAGAGGGGAGATCTGATCATGCCATACAGGATTTTAAGAAATGACATGGGACCTGATCTCTCTTTTCTTTCCATTCCAATTACGTCGTTACATCTCAGAGGACATAGTAGGAGGCTAGAAAAGCAAAAAACGAACGTAGTCTGCGCAGAGTACTGGTTCTCGAGTAGATTAATCAATTCCTGGAACCCACTCCCAGAAGAATTGGTGTTCGTATCATCAGTTGACTCGTTCAAAATAGGATTAGAGAAGCACAAAAATCTACTGGAAAAGGATTAATATAGGCTCACACCCTGCTGTTCGCAAACAACAAATCTGAAACGCACTACTATGATATCCAATAGCTGTCATGACTCATTAGCCTAGAAGATAAGGATTCGAAGAACTCAGTCTTTAGTGGAGACATTACATCTCACTGATAGACAGCCACATTAATCTAATATGTCCCGAACAAGACGAAACACGAGTCTTTGATCTCACTGCGAAGGACCACAAAGCAAATTATGACAAAGACTCTACTTATATTTGAATAGCGACTAGCGAAGTCTTTGTAATAAACTTAAATATGTCTGGATTTCATTGGTATATTTTAAGCAAAATATCTATGAAAAATTTCCTTATACTTCAGATAAAAATGAAACCAACTTTGGCATAAGTGCAGTTAATTTGATAGTTGATAGTAATGATCATCAATTGGTCTCGCTTATTCACTTAACCTGATATTTTAGTAATTCTAATACTCTGAATAGCGTAATGAGCCTATTTCACCAACAGTCTCATCATTCATAGGACTTGGTGTGTTTATGACGTGCACTGAAGTCAAAGAACATACTTTCTTGTCAACCCTTTCCGTCCTTGGGTATTCATTCGCTGCCATCCAATGGCAATGATTTGTATTATGCTTTCACTACAACACACTGCACATTAGACAACGAAGAACAGTTGTTTATATGATTGGACCAAATGAAAATGAAAATATCAAACGCTTTTCATGAGGTTATTGTAGATGAATAATACTAGAAAATGTGGGGGTTGCACTCACATGTGACAAGTTTCAGCATCCATTCAGCCTCATATAAAGTTTCTAATCTTAAGTTCTCTTTGAATGAAAGATGTAGGAAAGTGAAGCATATAACCGGCATCAATCAATAAAAATAAGGGAGAATATCGAAAACGAAGTCAGGCATCGAAAATAGGTGTGGAAATCCACTCATCTATGAAGATGACCATTGTTGATTTATGTAAACATTTGGAATGGTCATAGTTACAATCGATTGTGAAGTGGATAAAAATTCCAGATTACTTGTAAATTTTTTAACTTCTCATTGATGAACTATATCACTTCTAAGAGTGATTTCTTCACATTGTTTATAGAAGACTCATCTTTCACGAAATCGACTCAACTTCATATTCGATGATTTAATGAAGACAATGGCTGTACTTTTATACTATTCTACACTTTACGTCTGAGATTATCCTATGACATATAAATGTATGTACAGCGAATGTCGCTGGTTCAGGTAAATACTCGCCTCCTCACTTATTTTGCATCTTTTGTATAAAATAAGTTATTCTGGTAAGAAGTCTTTCTGAATGAAAGTTACAGTAATTATGAGGAGCAATACTTTTCCTTACGTTTTTGTCTGTACATGAAACGATAAGTCCCGGATTCAAGTCTCAGTTGTAACGACATCGCTCACTGGGAAGCAGGTACATCCAGCTGATGAGTACCAAATAGGAAGATACACGTGTCCTGGATTCCACTGCTAGCCACTGTCTATCATTAATACTTTTCTTTGCTTATTCTCTTCCTACAGTAAACTTAACCAGAATCAATGAACAACAGCTGTAATCATAGTTTTATTCGTACAAATTGACATGACCTGAACAATTCCCTCGAAAATTATTTGAAGCTACCAACTGAAGAATGTTTAGAAGAGTCTCAAGAGGTTGTAAGATGTTTTCGAAAAACAGATCCAACCAAATTGTAATTGCTAGCAGTTTTGAACAAGAACATCCTGTTTTCTGAAGTTGAACTTGGTTTTGCAAACAATTCATTTATACGAGTATGAAGGTCTGTTAGAACATTAGCCGCAGTTTTCTTAACACTTACATTTTTATCAGTACAAAATAAATAACATTTTCTGTGCGACAAATCATTTCATTTTACATGAAATCTATGTCCAGAGCTTCCTATCGATTAGCTTCAACCAAATAACATCCATCAAAATGTATCGTGATAGTGAGATTCCTAGTTTGGCGGCCACACATCAAAATGATCGATGGAATTCAGTTAGTACTTATGACCAGACAACGTGAAATTGTTTGCTTTCCAGTGACCAACAAATATATTTTGTAAATTCAATTTGCAGGTTTGTGGGCATCACGTTATTGATTTCAGATTGACATTCTTCACCGAGTGACATCAGTTGGGGAACCAATGAAAGCCTGGGAGTACTGGACAGCTGTTTCATCCAAGTATGCGACTCTTCAGCAGTGTGAAACCATGAGTCAACTTGAAATTGAGTCCAAGACTCCAGGTTTCATGCCGAGCAAGTTACCACTGAGGCACTAGGCGGCAGTCCAATGGTTCATCCAATGGTCCACCTACTTCTTTCCAGTGCTCCTAGGTTTTTAATGGTTATGAAACTGATTTCAGTCCACGATGAATATTTTGTAAATTATTTAGTGTATAAAATGAATGATACTCAGCTGTGTGACTACGTGGCTGAACTTGCTAGTGTTTTAAATATCTGAAATAATGTAATTAGTATCGTTATAATCATAACGCATTACGTGTGAATAACATTCAGTTAAGCACTGCTTCAATAGGCTGGCTGTATCATAGCATTCGCTTCATGGTTAGTTATCTTATGCAGGACTATGAATATACATTTGACCCCGTATTACTGTTAGTGTGGCGCTAACCAAAGAGAATCTACTACTAAAAATGAAGTGTGAAATAAGTATTGGTTTTCCCGACGAAACAGAACAATTCAAAAATCGTAACGTCCTTTATCAAAATAATTGTACATAATTAACGTTTCATTTCTAAAGCGTTTTAACACCAGTATTTAGATTGTTGAGAGACGATTTTACCACTGGCTTACTTTTAAATGATTACAGTTTGAGTATAATAAAACTTTTCAGTTATTTGTTTGAGAAATCTATCTGTCAAATACAATGACTCAGAGGTTCTTGCGGTTTACTATTCAACGAAATGAAGTAATCATTATGAATTGTGACTGTGATTCACGTAATCGCGTTATTTACTGTTTTTTCAAAGGAGTATAACATGGGTCTGAACTTACCAGTTCGGAATTTCACTTTTTCACCTTCTAGATTTTGCCACATTATCATTTCGAGTAAGGAAACTGTTTAAGAGAAAAAATACACTCGATGGTATATGTTCACGTTATTTATCATATTTGTCTATATTATTAGTATTATTATTTATGCGGCAACCTCGCCTGGTTAACTAGTTCACTAGTTACTAGACGGTCCTAAGCCTGGGTAAAGAGGGAAGTTTGTGCATAGGGCTAGCAACCCTACCCCGTAAAACAAATCTAACCGCTAAACAAACTTCAAAGCACAAACAAAATATAAAAAATGAAAACAAACTTATTCCCCGCTGGAATCGGAGAGGCGAAATTACGCCAGTTGGTGAAAGCCTGACTTCGGGAAGCCAATTGGCCGATGTGTCTCCTCTCTTCTCTCGATGAAAGCGAAAGTAAACGTGGGGACATGGAATGTCCGTACGATGTTTGAACCCAGTAAGGCAGCCCAGATTGCAAAGGAGATGAGAAGGTATCACATCGAAGTGCTTGGGATTTGCGAAAGCAGATGGAATGAAAGTGGACTCACCAAACTGTCAACTGGAGAATCAATAATCTACTCCGGTCACACAGACGACAACCACAAGCACACTGAGGGAGTGGCTATCATGATGTCCCCAACAGCATCGAAGGCTCTCATGCAGTGGGAACCAATCTCCTCCAGGATCATGACAGCAAGATTCAACTCAAAAAGAAGGAAGGTCACAATCATGCAATGTTATGCACCTACAAATAATGCAGAGCGAGAGGAAAAGGAGGAATTCTACAGACAACTGCAATCAACACCGGGCAAGACCTCAGTTGGCGATATCAAAATTCTAATGGGTGGGGTGACATGAATGCCAAACTGGGAGCGGACAACACGGGAAGAGAACCAATCATGGGTCGAGAAGCGCTAGGTGAAATGAACGAGAATGGAGAATTGTTTGCAGACTTCTGGGCATTTAACGATTGGAGGAACTGTGTTCAAGCACAAGGATATCCACAAAGCGACATGGATTTCACCAGATGAACACAATACACTAAAAATCAGATCGACTTCATCTCAATCTTAAGAAAGTGGAGACACAGCCTACTTGACACAAGGTCAAGAAGAGGAGCAGATGTAGGCTCTGACCACTATCTAGTTCAAGGAACCTTCCAAATCAAGTTGAAAGCCTTCACAGAAGTTGGTGATAGACCACAGTTAAAGTTGAAGTTGAACACCCAGAACGGAAACTGAAGGACGAAACTACAAAGGAAATCTTCACAGCAGCCATCAGAACAAAATGAGAGATATCGAGCAACATCCCTGAAGGAACCTGTGTGGATGAACGCTGGAAGTCTTTGAAAGCTATGGGGAAAGAAACCTGCACAGCGTCATTAGGAAGGAAGAAAAAAGAAGACAAGGAATGGATCTCGACGGATACCTGGAAGCTGATAGAGTCGGGAGAGAAGAATGGTGTAGCAGAAGATGAACCAGTGCAAGGATGCTCAAAGAGAGAAGGAACTGAGTACAATGCATAAAACACTGGACAAAGAAGTGAAGGAGAGTGCACGCAAAGACAAAAGACACTTCTACGCAACACTGGCATTTGGAGCAGAACAGGCTGCAGGTAAGAGAGACCTGACAACATTGTATCAAATAACCAAGTTACTATCTGGGAAGAGATCAACACAGATGAAACCAATAAAAGATGATGAAGGAAACCTAGTTGCCAAAGAGGAAGAACAAAGGAAACAATGGGCTGACCACTTCAAAAAGCTCTTGAATCGACCAGCACCACCACCACCTGCAACTTGTCCAGAAATACCACCTGCAGCCACAGAACTACCAGTGAACACAGGCCCTCCGACGAAAGTAGAAGTCTTGAACGCCATAAAGCCACTGAAATGAGGGAAAGCAGCAGGACCAGATGGAATCCCGCCAGAAACACTTAGAACAGACGCAGACACAATAGCGGACATGTTCAAACCACTATTGCAGAAGGTCTGGAAGGAAGAAAAGGTACCTGCTGGTGGATTGGAAGAAAGGCTACTTTGTCAAACTCCCGAAGAAGGGCGACCTAAGCCTTTGCAAGAACAATAACTGGCGCGGAGTCATACCTCGCTCCTGTCCACCCCAAGCAAAATATTAAGTCACATCATTCTGGAAAGACTAAAGGATGCGCTAGATTCAAAACTACTACCAGAACAGGCTGGATTCAGGAAGTACAAACAAATCATGTGCTGATCATCATAAACAGAGTATAGAATGGCAGTCCACTTAACTCTCTACCTCAACTTCATCGACTTTGAGAAGGCCTTTGACAGCGTCGACCGAGAGGTAATTTGGATACTGCTTCAACACCACAGTTTCAGTGCCACAAACATTTATCAGCCTCATTCAATAACTATATGAAGACGCCACATGCCAAGCAATTCACAATGGGAAGCTCCGTGATGCCTTCGAAGTGAAGACAGGAGTAAAACAAGGCTGCCTACTATCACCCATGATATTCCTGACTGTGGTCGACTGGATCATGCAGCAAACAGTGAGGAGCGAGAACAGGGGGATACGTTGTTTGACAGAGGAAAAGAACCTAGAATGTTTAAATTTCGCCAGTGATAACTTGTATCTGATGTCGCTCAAACTTGAAGATCTACAGGCGAAAACTAACAAGTTGACAGGAGAAGCAGGGCAGCGAAGACAGGACTTCAAGTGAATATAGAGAAGACAGAGGTGATGAAGATACCCAAACAACAACAACAAGAAACTCCAATCACCATCAACGAGAGAAACTTAAAGAAAGTAGCCTCCTTCACCTATCTAGGCAGCACTGTTTCAACTACAGGAGTCGCAGATG
The DNA here is from genome assembly GCA_944470555.2 of Heterobilharzia americana. Taxonomy (NCBI): domain Eukaryota; kingdom Metazoa; phylum Platyhelminthes; class Trematoda; order Strigeidida; family Schistosomatidae; genus Heterobilharzia; species Heterobilharzia americana. The sequence continues at coordinate 90,421 of OX104129.1, forward strand.
AGGACGTCAATACCAGCCCCGATCGGAAAAGCAAGACAGGCGTTCATTAGCCTGAAACCAGTGTGCAGATATTCTGCGCTGCACTCAGCACAAAGCGTGAACAACACCTGGATTTTCAACACCAACACCAGTCAAGTCAGTGCTCCTGTATGGCTCAGAGACTTGGTTCGTTACGAAAGGGATTTCCAACAAACTACAGACATTCATCAACAACTGCCTACGCTGGCTCGTTACTGAAGATCAGATGGCCAGAAAGAATGAGCAACAAGGAACTCTGGGAACGAACCAACTAAGAACCCACTGCTCAACGAATATGCAGAAGGTAGTGGAGATGAATTGGGCATACACTGAGAAGGCTGACTGGGGACATCATGGGTCAGGCCAGGCCGTGGAGTGGAACCCCGATGGGAAGCGACGGGCTGGGCATCCGAGGGTGACATGGAGGAGATCGTGCGAGGAGGAAATGAGAGCTTCTGGGCTGTCGTGGAGCCAGGTTCAAAAGATCTCAGAGAACACAGAGCATTGGAGAGGCGCTACTGAAGCCCTATGTTCCATTAGGAACCCAAAGGACAAATAATAATAATTTATGCGGCACTTAGATTTTGTGAGAACAGTTTATCTACTATGAGTGTCAAATAAAACAATGCACTTACATTCTTTTTCTTTAGCTACTGAATATTTATGTAGCCATGAATTTATGCTTTCTACAAAATAATTAAACTCGTTATTTTCATACATTTAGTTGTGTTGACTAATTTGAACAATGCAAGAACAAAGCCATTTTTAGAATAAAATGAGCTAGTTTTATTTCAAGGCCTTTCATCAGCTGCAATAGTTTCTGTCCTGTCAACTATGAGCCTGTCTTAATCAGGATGCTCTTCACTAGAATAGTAACATTATGTTCAAAAGATAAACAGGAAGAAAAATTTTGTGTCGTTGAGATAGCTCTTATAGAGAATGGATACCCGAAGACATTTACTATGAAGGATGAAAGAATTTATTGAGATTCAAACACCCAGTTGCTGAGATGAAGTCTGCTTTCTCTCGTCCAAAATTCAACGGGGGTGAGAAAACTGAAGGAATAGACTGAAAAATAAAAGCTGCTCTAAGAAGAGGCTTCTCTGCTGATAGACTGATCTTGGTTTACGACACAGCATACCCATACAACAGTCGAAAGTAAACAAATACCCATCTCACGTCACCTCCAACTGTATATATCAATTTACCTGTGCTTGTGGAAGCAAATGCATACATGTGCATATTCCGAGAAATCTGTGTCTGAAGAGTAGCAGGGATTTTACCTGCAACACCGCCAGGCACCTGATGGAAACAAGACATTAAATAGATGTTTCACAATCCTTTAGGGTGATCTACAAATAAAGAACGCCTTGCTTGCTACTGTTTGTGGAAGCACTATCTATCGAAGATTGTCAACCTGACTTACGTACCCAGAAAGAGACTTTGATTGTTTTTTTTTACCCTGGCAACTGTGTATAAGGTTTTGAATTTGCGTTTATAGTCTTCCTTTTTTGATAGCCTTGTCTTTTCATTAACCACTTACTGACTGTTATTCACCCAACCTAACGATTTCCCAGTTTTGTCGTGTAATTACACAACCTAATAGCTCTTTAACAACCCTTCCTTTTACACTTCTGCCTTTTGTTGTTCCCCCTGTTTTCACAGCTCCAGAGTTTTCCACCTCATTATTTATAAATTGCAATGATTTTGACAAAGGTTTGAGACTATTAATCCTGTGTTCCGTTGACCCACTACCTTATTGTTAACCCTACATTTTACACCTTACTTTATTTCTATATATTTAAAGTATGTTAAGTCATTATTACGACTAATATTTCATTTCAATTGTAGCCTATTTGCAGTTGATGAGAGGCTGTGAAATAAAATGAGCTCACTTTGTTCAGCAGATGTCTTTGTTTATGCACTGTTCACATTATTTCTACTAAAAAATATATTGATGTGTTCTTAATAATTCAAAGGAAAGCTTTAATTAGTCACTAGGAAGAAGTTACACCTATAAATTCTAAATCTTATGACCACATCATTATTGATAATGTTAACTTGTAGTTTATAGTTATTCTGCATTCATTTAACTGGTTTCATAAAAATTTCCCTTATAATTCAAACAACATCTAAAGCAGTCAAGAATATTCTTTTTGGCTACTTCCTCTTCAGGTTTTACAGGTATATGTGCATATTGTGTAACTGTGGGTTGACAACAGTGAGATTTCGTTTAACAGTTTGTTAATCATATTATACAGTTGAGGAATCCTATTCAGAAAAGTCGTATATAAACGTCATCATCAAAAACAATGATTACTGGAATTCAGTTCAAAATAATTGACTATCTAAACGAAAAATATGGCTCATATGACACTATGAAGTGATACCGTAATAAAGAAACAGACAGGTGTCAATGAAACCACGAAGAGATGAAAAGATGCAGATAATCTGATGAATAATAGCTTAGTGAAGCAGCATTCATGTTAGGGAACAAAATGAGTTAAGAGAACGTAATAAACTATTACAGATTATATGTATCAGGAGACCTCTACAGTATGAAATTTCAAAATTAGATTACACGGGGTAGGACAATAAGAATTATGTGAATCCCGAGTTGTGCCAAAATAGTTTTAGAGGTTGCACTTGCTTTTTATGGACATAACTCTGGTTGTTCAATCTGGATTTCTGTGGTTTCTTCAGTTTGAAGAGTTCGCAATCAGGTCCCTTTTGGTAACATTATGGCAACTCGGTGAGAAACAGAAATTGACTTTTTCATATGCTTCATATGATTTTGATCTTTCAGCTTTAGTATCATCATTGGGCGAGTGGAAAAAGAAGTTATCCAGAAACATATTCGTTGTTCACTCAGATGGCTTTTAATCTGCTTCTATATGCAAAATTCTACTGTGAACCGACGTCTCACTATTCAGGCAATATCAATGTGCAAGAGTCGGCTGTTGTGAATCAGTAGACTTGTGGACAAAACTCGAGTGTTTAAAGTAATGGTTTCTGAGTTCCGGTCTCAATTAGAACACTATAACTCATTAGGATGTCATGTATCAGGATAAACAGTAACAAATACAATTAAGTGCACATCAGGATTTTATTCCTAGCCAACATCAACCAAATTATATCATGATGAATTTATAAGTGCACTATATTGATTAGAAATACCTATTTAGTAAACATCAGTTTACTTCGTCACAATATTTTCTATAGAATATTTAGAAACTATTTTATTTTGTTATGTGACGCTTTAACTGTTTTGCATGCACAATTCACTAGATTCTACAGCTAACACTTATAGATCCAACTTGAATTGTAGACACTTAGTGGACACACTAGGTCATTTCATCACATATACACTGGGAAAACCTAAAAGGGATATATCCACATGCATTGCTTTGTCTACGATCAACTTGAGAGAAATTTTGATCCCCTATCAAATTTTAAATTCACATGTGGAAAGCAGTATTATGTTCTACATGATAGAAGTAGGAAGTTGTACCTAGTGTCATCTGTACATGAAACACTGATATTTCATACAATTAATTCCTTTCATAAACTTTCGCAGAGCAAGAACAACAATCATATTTCGATCAGTAAAAGTTCATACTGGCAAGAAGTATCAACATTTTTGGAAAAATTCGTTAGAAACGATACAATATGGATGATTGCAGATTTATCATATTCCTTATCTTATACTGCACTACCAAAGTTGTTTTTGCATGTTCTACTGGAGATCAATTAATTATCAAAACATTAAATTATAATTGGAAGGCTATAATATAAAAACACTTAATAAGAATATTCAATGTACAATTCAACTCACCACGTATTCTTTGCTGATGATCACCGGCCTTTACTAGACTAGCTATTCCTAGGATGAAAGGAATTTACGGCTTTCTTTAAGAGAAATACAATTTGAAAACAGACAATACAAAACTGGAGGAGCAGGATAAAACGGATCCTGGTATTCTGTCAACTTATTACAGCCTAGAATATCAAACTATAGAGTTTTAATGAAAAATTAGCACACTTCAAATCACTGACAGAAAACAGGATCTCGGTCAATGATTAAGACGGGTTGAAATAGTCGTAGAATGAAGGTCAATCATAACGGCACATTCAAGGACGGTTAATAAGTGGAAGCAAGTTGTTACAATTATACAAACAGTCCATCGGAAGTTTCTGTATTTACGAGTAGCTACCAGTGCTGATACTTTGAAAGAAGAGAAAGAAAGGCGTATCTTAGATTTTATGAACACATTTCGAAAATCCTACGACTGGCAAGAAGTAACACGTTGAATAGTGCGGCCACATGGCATCTGATCGTCGGACTAAGGGGAGAAAAATGCTGTGACAGATCGAGGCACTTAAGTCTAGCTACCGTAGGCTATGACAGAGAGAGGAGGTGACGTCATTGTGGCACACATGCTCATGCATCAGGCAAGCCACGGTAACAAAGTAACTGCTATAATGCGGAGTTGTGAGAACGAACAGAAATACTTAACGATTGATAGTCGAGGGTTGAAACGATGCAACCCGAGTCATTCGTAAAAAGAAATTAAAAACTAGAAATCAGATAAGTTTTTAGTATCTCGGACTTAAAACGTTTATGAGTGAAAACGGACCCTATTTATAGAGTTTACAGAAACCTTGAAGGACAAAAATAATTAGTACATTCAAAGAAGCAAAAGCCAATTAGAACAGTAGCGAGTCATACGAAATATTACACAAGTGTGGTAAAAGAACGAATAAACCGGTTCAAATATATACAAACTATAAGTATGGAACATAAGGGATCCAGGCATCCTTAACAATAACCTTCCCTACAGCGTACCAGTCAACATGAGGGAACAGTACCTCAGGGAGCTAACAGAAGGCTTTAGTAAAATGTCTCCTCTTAGGAGTATTACCTCTATGGAATGCCTTATCACTGAATTTAGTCACAACTCACTCAGCTGAATCCCTGAAGAGAAGGTTTCACAAATGCATTTCTTCATGTGGCCTACCAGCGATTCGCTCAGGAAACTACTATCCTCATCAGGCAGGCTACTACTATCCCCTTTTTATTTACGGCTCACCATCTTTTTGTTTTGATACACTTGCACTGTCTTCTTCAATTCCTTCAAGACCGTAAATAAAACAAACGAGATCCTGAAATCAGCTGAGGCCACGGTCATTAAATGCCTCCAACTTAATCCGTGTTCAAAAAGAAGCTACAGTCAACCTCTGTCTACCCTGGTAACCATTTTCGACTTTTAACTGATATCATCATCCTTAGATGCTTATCTCTTCACTCTTGTTCAGTTGCATCATCCTCTGTCCAAATGTTGTTAACTAACTGATCGTAACTAACAATACTTTGTTTGTTGTATGGTCTGTTTACTCTTATAATATCAAGTCCATCTATTTCGATTGCAACTCGTATCCTTATTTTTATTCGAAAACCTTCCATTGAATTATGTTTATAATTGTGACAACCCTTCACCTTTCTTGTATTTGCCGTTATGATTGATCTTCACTTTGCGACTATTTCCATCCGTCTTAACTACTGACTGGTATTCTCCTTACTTTCAGGGAATTTAAGTTTGTTAGGTTCACAGGAAACTATAAGTTCTCTTACATTCTAGGTTGTAATAAGATATCACGGAAATAAAATGGATTCGTTTTATCCTACTCCCTATGTTGATCTTATTCTATTCATATTTACAAAGTGTATTCTTGAATAAAAAATACAACCGGATGCTTGTTGTCAAACAGAGAAAGCAAGTCACTTATAAAGAGTCTCATAACACTCTCTACTAACCAATAAACACAGAGGAAATAATAAAACGAATGGATAGAATAAAATATTGACGAATAAACATTTGCTGTCTACTTACCTAGGAAGAAAACACAGATGAGTAGAATGCAGTTGATAAAAATTTTCATGTTATTTCTTGTATGTATTACTACTTTTTTGTGCGTGACGATGAGTATTTATATTTCAGTGATGAGAAACAGTAAATTTTAGTTAGAAATAAATAAAAAATTAGTGAGAATGAAAATAAACTAAGAAACTGTACAAATTCTCAGCAATGTGTATCCTAAACTAACTAATTTTTCACACCGTAAAAGCACTTTCTATATCTACCTTGGTTTTTTGACCTAACGCAACAAATATGGCTACCAAATGAAACTTTAAAAGCATAATAATAATAATAATAATGAAATCGTTCAACTTATTTAGAATTATTTGTTAAACAAATGCATAAAAAAATAACTCCTGAGAAACTTCAATAAATACAAAGACATTTTCTTAAATGGTTAACATAAACTGCAGGTAGTAATCAGTAAAAGCTCACATAAATTGGAGAACTACAGAAATTCTGGAAGTTCTGCCCAGCTCTTTTGTTCAAATACCAAATTTCTTGACTTTTCAAATAATCTGAAGAAAGTATTCATGGCTACTTTACATAAGACGAAGAACAAATGAACATCCAGGCAGTTAGGCATATATTTTACATTGAGATAATGTGAAAGGCGGTCCCACCTATTTCGGCCTCAGTGATCAACACACAAACGGATCAAGAGACTGCAGAACATCCTACACAAGCTGAAAGGATCATCAGTCAAAGAAAACAAGGTGAACATAATCTACAAAATTAGCTGCAAGGAATGTCAACACGATTATGTTGGCCAATCCAATCATCGAATAGGCCACAGAACCTATGAACATCAACTTGCAGTCTGACCACATGATATATCCTCACTGATATCGATATATGTAACTGAACACAACTCCCAACGTCGATTGGAACAGTGTGGAGACGCTACAGCAAACAATCTCAAAACTCCAAGACAGATCCCAGAAACATGACACTCGAATGAATTGGCAGTCAATAGTCACGTGGGCATTGACTCAATAAACGGGTCAGCCAACTGGGAATCAGTCAAGCAACTCAATAATCGGTCATTAGATCAACATTATAGGTAAGGGGATACGCTTATTTTCGAGGTCAACCTGTGATAAAGGAAAGAAAAGAAGGATAGTTCACCCCTAATCACTATATAATGGCGCTCAATATTAGAAAATATGCGTTATAAACACTCATGCAACTTGAAAACGATTCCCTTTCATATTAGATGAGTGCTGACAAAGTCTTCTGGCCTAGTGATGAAACGTCCGACAACAAATCTCAAACTTCGGAAAACACCAAACGACTATTACTTCAACACCAATATTACTGATGAAAGCGTCTTCATAAATAAGTGTGTGGTTCGCACATAACAGGTAGATTTCTGCTGAACAATACGCTGCCAGTCGCCATGTAGAAACCTTGTGATGGATTAGTTAATGCACTGAGCAACAGTTGCTAATGTTTTACAAACTCAATTTCAGTGATTCAGAGTGGTGCGTTAACTTTTAGTTCGAAGACAGTTTCACGGCAATAATAAGAAGACAATGCTTTGTATAGCAATAATATATTTCTGAGGTAATACATAAGCAGTATTTGGATGTCTTTCATAGTACAACGATATGAACCAACCAGTCAACATCCAGTCGAACAAGCCAAGAGGAATAAGATAGTCACTTGTCAAGAGTTATTCTGTCCATAAAAGAATCAGTATTCTGCTTACTCCTTCACTGAACAACGCTTTACATATCAATAACTATTAAATGGAATAAATATATACTTAACAAGTTACCTTGCACTTCACAATAAGACAAGGATTATTATCCTCTGCTTAGAATTTGTAGGTAAAAACGTTTCTCATAGCGTAAAATGCATTTTGAGATATCTTGTCAGTACTACACCGAAAGATATCAGTAAAGTTTGGATGAAAGATCAAAAGAAATTGAATTCCTTCAACTTGACGTATTCACATAATCTTGTTTCTTATGTTTTTCAGCAAATGTTGATTTTCTAGAAATGAAGGCGATTGAAGCCAGCAAAAACTTAGAAAAGCCGAGCGTAGGTTTTATTCCATCAGTGCTGCATTTACAAATGTTTACTCACCTATGATGACTACCATTAAGTCGGGGAACTCTAATGACTTAACTTCATATATGATCACACCACTTGAAAAATTACTCTTTTATGCTCGTTGCAAAGTGTTTTATCTACATAGAGTGAAGTAATAATAATAATAATAATAATAATAATAATAATAATAATAATAATAATAATAATTTCAGTCCATTGATATCCCAGTGGAACATACGGCTTCAGTAGAACGTCGCCACTTCACTCTCTTCTCTGCAGTCTTTTCAACCTGGCCCCACGACTGCCCGTAACCTTTCGTTTCTTTCTCACACCATCTCCTCCATGTCACCCTCGGACACCAAACTGGTCGTCGCCCATTTGGGTTGAACCCGACGGTCTGGCCTGACGTGTGATGTCTCCGAATGGTCTTCTCAGTGTATGCCCAATCCAACCGATCTCCACTTTCTTCCGCATATTTGTTGGGCGATAGGTTCTTGGTTGGTTTGCTGTCAGGCCAGAGTTCCTTGTTGCTTATTCTTTCTGGTCACCCATCTGATCTTCATTATCGAGTGAGCGTAGGTGGCAGCTGTTGATGATGTATATCTGTATTTTGTCTGTTCGTAACGTGCCAAGTCTCTCAACCAACCAGCATTGACTTGACTGACTTAGTGTTGAAAATCCTGATCTTGTTCACGCTTTACACTGAGTGCAGCAGATATCCAACCTGGTTTCAGATTGATGAAGGCGTATCTTGCTTTTCATGTGCTTGCTTTGATATCCTCATTTCTACCTGTGCTGTCTGTAGTTGAGACGATGCTGCTTAGGTGGTAGGTGAAAGAGACAACTTCCTTCAGATTTCTTCGGTTGATGATGGTGTTGTTGTTGTTGGTTGGATATCTCCATCACCACTGTCTTCTCTACGTTCACCTAAAGGAAGTCCCGTCATCCTTCGCTACCCTCCCTCTTCTGCCAACTTGTTGGTTTTCGCCTGTAGATCTTTGAGTTTGTGCAACAAGACATTAGATATAAATCGTGATCGGCGGCGAAATCCAAACCCTATCCTGGGGTCTTTTCACCGGTCAGTCAGCGTATGTCCATCTTCTCGCTCCTCACAGTTTCTTGTATGATCCAGTCCTGTCCAGTCGACCACAACCAGGGAGATCATCGATGATAGCAGACTGGAACCTTGTCTTACTTTTTGCCTCACTTCAAAGGCATCACTCAGCTTTCCATTGTGTTGTGAATCACTTGGCATGTGGCATCATATAGCATATATCTATTGAATGAGGTTGGTAAAGGTTTGTGGCACTGAAACTGTGGTGTTGAAGCAGCTGCCAAATTACTTCTCGGTCTACGCTGTCGAAAGTCTTTGCGAAGTCGATGAGGTTGAGGTAAGGAATTGATTGCCATTCTATGCTCTATTCTATGATGATACGTCGGGTAGCTTCGCTGTTTGATCCGCACATGATTTGTTCTTCCTGAAGCCAGCCAGCCTGCCTGTTCCGGTCGTAATTTTACATCCAGGGTATTTTTCAGTCTCTCCAGGATGATGCGGCTTAATATTTTGCTTGGGGTGGACAGGGGTGGAGCATGATTCCGCGTCAGTTCTTGCAAACACTTAGGTCGCCTTTGTTTGCGAGTTTGACAGAGTAGCCGTTTTTGTAATCAGTAGGTACCTTTACTTCCTACCTTGCAAACCTTCAGCAATAGTGGTTTCAGCATGTCTACTGATGTCTCCTTATCTGTTGACAGTGCTTCCGGAGGAATTCCATCTGATCCTGTTGCTTTCCCGCATTTCAGTAGTCTTCTGGCGTCCAGGACTTCACTTCTGCTTTCGTCGGAGGATTTGTGTTCACTGAAAGTTCTGTGGCTGAGCTGCTGGTGATATTTCTGGACGAGTTGCAGGTGGTGGTGGTGGTGGTGGTGGTGGTGGTGGTGGTGGTGGTGGTGGTGGTGGTGGTGGTGGTGGTGGTGGTGGTGGTGGTGGTGGTGGTGGTGGTGGTGGTGGTGGTGGTGGTGGTGGTGGTGGTGGTGGTGGTGGTGGTGGTGGTGGTGGTGGTGGTGGTGGTGGTGGTGGTGGTGGTGGTGGTGGTGGTGGTGGTGGTGGTGTGTGGTGGTGGTGGTGGTGGTGGTGGTGATCGATTCAATAGTTCTCTGAAGTGGTCAGCCCACTATTTCCTTTGTTTCTCCGCTTTGTTAACTAAGTTTCCTATACCATTTTCATTGGTTTCATTTGTGTTGATCGCTTCCCAGATAGGTACCTGGTTATTTGATATAATGTTGTCAGGTCTCTGTCTCTCCTACATGTAGCCTGTTCTGCTGCAGTGGCGAGTATGTGGAAGTGAATCACATCATAAATATGAGAGGTAGGTTTTTTGTTCAGCTATTTCTGTCATCCATTCCGCTGCATCAAAATGTGAAGTTCACTTCGCATGCAAACATAGTGGCATCCAGTCGGTCGCCTTTCGAGGTAATACTGCGAAATAATTACTTTCACTGTATTCATTTGACTGGTCATGCCTCAGTATATTCCAGTATTGGAAAATGACACATTATAAGTTCCATGTCATACCTGATTATGTCTGTTGCCATTTCGGCAGGCTTACTAGTTAATACATGCCGCGAATATTCCATATCTTCATTCCAGCTTTTGCAACTGCAGCAGACCGAGAAGTAATTTGGCAGCTGCTTCAACACCACAGTTTCAGTGCCACAAACCTTTACCAACCTCATTCAATAGATATATGCTATATGATGCCACATGCCAAGTGATTCACAACACAATGGAAAGCTGAGTGATGCCTTTGAAGTGAGGCAAAAAGTAAGACAAGGTTCCAGTCTGCTATCATCGATGATCTCCCTGGTTGTGGTCGACTGGACAGGACTGGATCATACAAGAAACTGTGAGGAGCGAGAAGATGGACATACGCTGACTGACCGGTGAAAAGACCCCAGGATAGGGTTTGGATTTCGCCGCCGATCACGATTTATATCTAATGTCTTGTTGCACAAACTCAAAGATCTACAGGCGAAAACCAACAAGTTGGCAGAAGAGGGAGGGTAGCGAAGGATGACGGGACTTCCTTTAGGTGAACGTAGAGAAGACAGTGGTGATGGAGATATCCAACCAACAACAACAGCACGATCATCAATAGCGGTTGTATCTAAATTTTATCGGGAGTTCACCGGGATGAGCTCTGATGTGAATTCCTGGACATTGAATTTTTAATTTTTTGGGTGTTTGAGACATTTCCCGTCTACTGATACATCTATAGAAGGAGAAAGATTCGGCGCTGAAATAACTCTTTTCGATTCATATTTAACTGAATGCATTTGCTTCGTGATGCTGTTGTATTTTCTTAGCTGGATTGTTTAATCGTAGAGCTTTCGTTGCCATTCTAGACAACATCATGAGTGCAGACTTCAGAAAGAAGTGAGTGATAAGGTTGTCTACGCAATTGATTCAGTGGCTTGCCGTGATTGCCTCGTATATGATTGATGTTTTCTGCGAAGATCTTGTTGTTGTCTCCATGTTCATATTCATCGGTTGTCCTGATGACCGGAAATTCGACCTTCTCGTTATTTCTTATTGGCTTATAGTTTGGGTCAATGTCGATATGTCTGTTGATTGCTGACTGACATGAATACCAAGCTTCTAAAACTTCTCTGTCATTCTCTGTATTTCCTGTATCCAGGATTTTCCCAGTCAAATTCATGTCCACAGTTGTCTGCATGGATTGGTATGAGCGATGTTATGACGCTTCACTGCTATTCGATTTTCATGTAGACGGATGCGAAGAGGGCGACCATTCTGCCCGACGTAGTGTTTTCCTTAGTTTCTGCAGTTTATTTTGTAGATAATTTTTGCTTCACCTTCCTTTGCTACTGTATCTTTTGGCCTGCATAACAGAGACTGTAGAGATAGATTTTGTGGGATGCATGGATTCCAAAAGGCACTAATAATCTAGTCGTGATCTCGAAGATGTTATTCATGTAGTGTCGTTCATTCGAGCTAAGAAAAGTCAACACCATCAATACTATCCTGCTGAGCTTCAAATATTTCCTGTCATCTTGAAATTCTCCAAGCCTTAAACGACTCTGATTGTTCGGAAATGGGAGAAATTCGCTAAAAGGGAGGCTTACACAAGATAACAACTAGCATGTTTTACCAACTAGTGTCAGATACAACCCACCTATTGACTGTCCAATGGGTGGAAATTAGTGCAAAGAAGTGGAAGACACATAGTCAATTGATGATCGCCGATGCTCATTACAGGACTCAGAAATATCAACAGAAGAAAGAAAGTCAAAAGAGAAAGCTCCAAGTGGTACTCACAACAAAACGCTTACAACGTTGGCAACTGCGACTGAAAATAAACTAAGAAACTGTACAAATTCTCAGCAATGTGTATCCTAAACTAACTAATTTTTCACACCGTAAAAGCACTTTCTATATCTACCTTGGTTTTTTGACCTAACGCAACAAATATGGCTACCAAATGAAACTTTAAAAGCATAATAATAATAATAATAATGAAATCGTTCAACTTATTTAGAATTATTTGTTAAACAAATGCATAAAAAAATAACTCCTGAGAAACTTCAATAAATACAAAGACATTTTCTTAAATGGTTAACATAAACTGCAGGTAGTAATCAGTAAAAGCTCACATAAATTGGAGAACTACAGAAATTCTGGAAGTTCTGCCCAGCTCTTTTGTTCAAATACCAAATTTCTTGACTTTTCAAATAATCTGAAGAAAGTATTCATGGCTACTTTACATAAGACGAAGAACAAATGAACATCCAGGCAGTTAGGCATATATTTTACATTGAGATAATGTGAAAGGCGGTCCCACCTATTTCGGCCTCAGTGATCAACACACAAACGGATCAAGAGACTGCAGAACATCCTACACAAGCTGAAAGGATCATCAGTCAAAGAAAACAAGGTGAACATAATCTACAAAATTAGCTGCAAGGAATGTCAACACGATTATGTTGGCCAATCCAATCATCGAATAGGCCACAGAACCTATGAACATCAACTTGCAGTCTGACCACATGATATATCCTCACTGATATCGATATATGTAACTGAACACAACTCCCAACGTCGATTGGAACAGTGTGGAGACGCTACAGCAAACAATCTCAAAACTCCAAGACAGATCCCAGAAACATGACACTCGAATGAATTGGCAGTCAATAGTCACGTGGGCATTGACTCAATAAACGGGTCAGCCAACTGGGAATCAGTCAAGCAACTCAATAATCGGTCATTAGATCAACATTATAGGTAAGGGGATACGCTTATTTTCGAGGTCAACCTGTGATAAAGGAAAGAAAAGAAGGATAGTTCACCCCTAATCACTATATAATGGCGCTCAATATTAGAAAATATGCGTTATAAACACTCATGCAACTTGAAAACGATTCCCTTTCATATTAGATGAGTGCTGACAAAGTCTTCTGGCCTAGTGATGAAACGTCCGACAACAAATCTCAAACTTCGGAAAACACCAAACGACTATTACTTCAACACCAATATTACTGATGAAAGCGTCTTCATAAATAAGTGTGTGGTTCGCACATAACAGGTAGATTTCTGCTGAACAATACGCTGCCAGTCGCCATGTAGAAACCTTGTGATGGATTAGTTAATGCACTGAGCAACAGTTGCTAATGTTTTACAAACTCAATTTCAGTGATTCAGAGTGGTGCGTTAACTTTTAGTTCGAAGACAGTTTCACGGCAATAATAAGAAGACAATGCTTTGTATAGCAATAATATATTTCTGAGGTAATACATAAGCAGTATTTGGATGTCTTTCATAAGTACAACGATATGAACCAACCAGTCAACATCCAGTCGAACAAGCCAAGAGGAATAAGATAGTCACTTGTCAAGAGTTATTCTGTCCATAAAAGAATCAGTATTCTGCTTACTCCTTCACTGAACAACGCTTTACATATCAATAACTATTAAATGGAATAAATATATACTTAACAAGTTACCTTGCACTTCACAATAAGACAAGGATTATTATCCTCTGCTTAGAATTTGTAGGTAAAAACGTTTCTCATAGCGTAAAATGCATTTTGAGATATCTTGTCAGTACTACACCGAAAGATATCAGTAAAGTTTGGATGAAAGATCAAAAGAAATTGAATTCCTTCAACTTGACGTATTCACATAATCTTGTTTCTTATGTTTTTCAGCAAATGTTGATTTTCTAGAAATGAAGGCGATTGAAGCCAGCAAAAAACTTAGAAAAGCCGAGCGTAGGTTTTATTCCATCAGTGCTGCATTTACAAATGTTTACTCACCTATGATGACTACCATTAAGTCGGGGAACTCTAATGACTTAACTTCATATATGATCACACCAACTTGAAAAATTACTCTTTTATGCTCGTTGCAAAGTGTTTTATCTACATAGAGTGAAGTAATAATAATAATAATCATATCAGTCCATTGATTTCCTAGTGGAACATACGGCTTCAGTAGAACGTCGCCACTTCACTCTCTTCTCTGCAGTCTTTTCAACCTGGCCCCACGACTGCCCGTAACCTTTCGTTTCTTTCTCACACCATCTCCTCCATGTCACCCTCGGACACCAAACTGGTCGTCACCCATTTGGGTTGAACCCGACGGTCTGGCCTGACGTGTGATGTCTCCGAATGGTCTTCTCAGTGTATGCCCAATCCAACCGATCTCCACTTTCTTCCGCATATTTGTTGGGCGATAGGTTCTTGGTTGGTTTGCTGTCAGGCCAGAGTTCCTTGTTGCTTATTCTTTCTGGTCACCCATCTGATCTTCATTATCGAGTGAGCGTAGGTGGCAGCTGTTGATGATGTATATCTGTATTTTGTCTGTTCGTAACGTGCCAAGTCTCTCAACCAACCAGCATTGACTTGACTGACTTAGTGTTGAAAATCCTGATCTTGTTCACGCTTTACACTGAGTGCAGCAGATATCCAACCTGGTTTCAGATTGATGAAGGCGTATCTTGCTTTTCATGTGCTTGCTTTGATATCCTCATTTCTACCTGTGCTGTCTGTAGTTGAGACGATGCTGCTTAGGTGGTAGGTGAAAGAGACAACTTCCTTCAGATTTCTTCGGTTGATGATGGTGTTGTTGTTGTTGGTTGGATATCTCCATCACCACTGTCTTCTCTACGTTCACCTAAAGGAAGTCCCGTCATCCTTCGCTACCCTCCCTCTTCTGCCAACTTGTTGGTTTTCGCCTGTAGATCTTTGAGTTTGTGCAACAAGACATTAGATATAAATCGTGATCGGCGGCGAAATCCAAACCCTATCCTGGGGTCTTTTCACCGGTCAGTCAGCGTATGTCCATCTTCTCGCTGCTCACGGTTTGCTGCATGATCCAGTCCTGTCCAGTCGACCACAACCAGGGAGATCATCGGTGATAGCAGACTGGAACCTTGTCTTACTTTTGGCCTCACTTCAAAGGCATCACTCAGCTTTCCATTGTGTTGTGAATCACTTGGCATGTGGCATCATATAGCATATATCTATTGAATGAGGTTGGTAAAGGTTTGTGGCACTGAAACTGTGATGTTGAAGCAGCTGCCAAATTACCTCTTGGTCGACGCTGTCGAAGGCCTGTACAGAGTCGATGAATTTGAAGTGGAGAGTTGACTGCCATTCTGTACTCTGTTGTATGAGTCTGTGAAGCGTTTCCATTTGATCGGCACATGATTTGTACTTCATAAAACCAGTCAGCCTGCATGTTCCAGTCGTAATTTTGAATCCAGAGCATTATTCAGTCTCTCCAGGATGATGCGGCTTAATATTTTGCTTAGGGTGGAGCATGCTTCCGCGTCAGGCAAGACTTGCTCATGGAGCGGAATGTATATCACCCAACTGAGATTTTTTGCATGTAAGGAATTGTTTGTGACTTGCGGGGATGTAGAAACTACCTTGCTCACCATACTGATCTACTTCTCGACGCCAAATCCAAATCATTATTTTATGAATTATTACTTTGATGTGTTTTTTTCTCGATATTTTCACAGCATTTTCAATGTTGCTTTTAGTAATCGCTTATTTTAACATGGTAGCCATGATTTTAGTTCGTTTGGAACTGGTGAACGCGGTTGTCATTTGTGTATCGAACCTTAGTGCTTTCAGTTCGTTTTAAAACAGGTCGCGAATAAACCACGGATTTAGAATTGTAAGATTATCATTTTAAAAGAGGCATGATTGCGCCAAATTACTTCCAAACACTTTGTATAGGTTCCTGGTTAGAAAACAAAATTGATTTGTAGTATGGCTTGATTGTTACCTTGTTTTATCATGTGTTGATGTGAGATGTGTTAAATTCAATGACCACACAAAATTTCTTAGTGAAGTGGCGGCATAAAACTAACTGGATGACTGAGGTAATCTCACCTAGAATGCTAATTGTAATCAATTCTAGGTACAATGTTCAGTCATAGAAGCGTTTCTTCTTATATTTATTCCCGAATTCACGAATTTGAATAAAGCAAGAAGAACAATAGTAGCAGAATTAGCATGCATGCATTTCGTGGATTCTCCTCAGCTGCTTTACAACATATAGAATATAATGTTTATGAAGAACAAATGTTATACAACGTACTTTAATAAATCAAAATAATCGTATACGAATTGAGATGGAAGGTAACAGAGAATTAGGTTGGCCGCCATTGATGAAGTTGTGAAGTCTGGTCGGAGGTTAACTATTTATACAGTGATAGAATGAACATTCGAGAGAAGATAGGAAACAAATTATGCATATGAACTTATAGATAGGAGGGGTGTGTGGATAAGTTAGTCTATGTGCATCAGACTTAATACTGATAGAGACAGTCGAAAGTGTACAATTTATCAACTCTTGTTGCCTCCAACTGTATTTACCAATTCACATGTACACGCCCACAGTGAGGGTGTACTTGAATAAAAGTAGCATGAGTGGATGGTTAGTCGTATTACATGGAATCTGCAACCGTTTAATTACTTCCTTGAGACTAAACTTGCAAAATGTAATTTGCGTTGGAGACGTGCCCAAAAGTCCGAAACTGCGCCCGAAGTCGATTTCTGGAAACACAATAATTTGTCAAATGCACCCAAAGTGTTTGCTGGCTACGCCATAGTGCTTCGACGGAGATGCAAATATAAATTTGGTCTCGGGTATGCTTTCAAATACGTCTTGCTAAGGCTGTATCGCAACACCCAAAGAGGTTATTTTCTTATATAAAGTATAAAAATAAGGCGTATCGTGGCATACCCACCCTAATCAAAGGGGCAAGAACTGACTTCGATTGAAGATGATAAGGAAAACGCAGGAGCTATGGATAGATATTCTACTGAGGTTTTTACACAGGAATCTTCTGTGTACACTTATTCAACAGTGGAAGCATTGACATTAATATCGATCCAAATGATGTATTTCAGACATTAAGTACTCTCGATGTATAAAAATCAATGGGATCGGATGAGCTGTGCCCAAGGCTGCTCAAACAGTTTGCACTCTAGGCAGCCAGTCATTGACTACTATATTTAGGCTGTTCTTCAGTGAAGGAACACTCCCCTATGACTGGAAGGATGCCATAGTCACATCTAGCTACAACGCCTCAAGTTGCCACACTTTACAAAGAACAGGTGATATCAAAGTAGTTATAGTAGTTTGAGATTAAACAATCTGAAGATGAAGGTTAGTGAGATTATTCAAGCTTTAGAATATATCAAGCAGTGAATTCATCTGCGTGACTGGAAAATTTGTTACGCTTATGCCTAGTCACCGTCTGCCATGTCACATAATAGCTGAATTAGGTTTAGGCAGGAAAATGGTTACATGCGGCGAGACTAAGGCACGAGACAAGTTCATGAAGCCTTTGTCTGTTGGTTTGAATCGTGTAGGAAAATACAGATTTCTTGGTTAGGGTCCAACCGACAACAGGAACCGGTAGTTGGACTCTGCGTAACATGGCTCAAAATCGTTCTTAATGGCACAGATGTATTTATAAATTATCCTCATCTTGATCGTCATGCATTCAGTATGACGATCTCTTCTCCCTCTATTTTAATACTTTTTACTTTCTTTGACCGACTCCTCCTTATTTCTTTATTTTTATCTTAAGGCTGTCCGCCTTGACGTGGTCACTGTTATGCAATAATCCTTGGTCCCATGTAGACGATTTTAAACCTACCCTAGGAGACAACTAATGCATTACATTACCAAAATCTATAAAACTTATTATCAGAAATTAAAAGTGAACATTTTTCAGCTACTAAAGTGCTTACACAAAGTAGTAAGACAATGAAATGCATAAATTTTTATCAGTAACTTAGGCTGATCGACATCTGATGAAATAATTACAGATGGAGTGCGAAAGGTGTATGCATGTACAAGTGGGAAGAGAACACCGAACACTAAGAGTTACTAGTCTGATTCCACAATAACGGCATGTATTCCTGCAGCTTTTCTGGCTAGATAACGTTGATGAGCGGCAGTCAATTCTTCATCAGTAGTCACTCGAGGACGAGCCAGGATTACACCTGACGTTGATTTTTTACCTTCATTAACGTCACCAGTTTTTACGCCCGTTTTAAGTGGATGATCAGTCCTGCAAAAAATGTTAATAATAAGTACAAAGTTAAGGTAGGTCTTAGAGATTGCATCATAAACATAATCAGGTCTACGATGAGGTGATCTTAATTAATATTCCAACCTTGTATTAAACTTTTTAACCTTTATGAACCATTGCTATCAGTGAAAGAAAGAGAGAAATGTCATTATTTTACAGTTAAACCCCTTATCTTATTGCTTGCAGGAAATATTCTTGATTCGCTTAACATAGGCTTTTTAATTCATATGTGAAGTACTAACTAATAAAATCTCTGACGTAAATAAGATCAAACGATAAAACGCCTGTCATAAATAGGGGACAAGCTACGAATCATCTCCGAAATTCCAACAATGTAGAATAGCATCAACGCTAAATCACTGATAGTGATGGAAAGTGTCATATGAACATTTATTCATGTGGTGTGGTTTGTTGCTTTCAGTACCGAATACCTTCCAACCAATGGGTTCCATGTTCAAACTCGGTTCCATCTACTTTAGCCCGGATAACTGAGGAGCACCATAAACCATAGCACAGAAAGCTTGGCTTATGGCCCGGCATATAAAAATAGCGCACTAGGTATATGGGTTGCATCATAACTGTCCATTATCATTACACAGTGATGGCGATAATGCTCATTTATGGGAAACCCGTATCACTTATAGGAACTGAGATGAAGTAAATTGCCTCATTTCGGATAATCTTACCATTTTATTTACTTTTGAGTATTTATTACGAAATGAATCAAAGCGAACCTGAGCAATGTTACACAGATTGTCACTGTTTCCGACAAATACGTCGTCCAGAGTGGAGAGATGGAAAGTAAAAACTATCAGCAAATTTTTAAGTGCCACCGCATGCCTTATAAATAAATCATTGTTACTTCTGATTTTTTCGCGAGATATACGTACTCAATGTTTCAGCCGGCAAACAGAGTGCAGTCATAACATATACGAAATTTTATTATTGCGGCTGGAGAGATATTTTGATACCTTCTTGACTTCTTCAGGGAACTCGGAAGTGACCATAGAATGATTTTACTTTTAGTCTTTCTACGGTCAATCAAGCGTAGGCGAGTGTTGCAGGAGGACCGGAAATCTTCAAGTGACCCTTCCAACTATTGGTCATATAGTTCTGTGACCACTGTCACCTTTCGGGCAGGGACCGATAGGTTATGCGATACCTTCCCATGTCTACAACTTGTACTTAATGATCATCTAAGCGCAGTTGCGCAAAGTAATCAACATTAACGGTTGATATAAGATGAAGACAGACAGGCAAACAGAAAATATCAAATAATAACTCAACACAAGTGAATCAGTCTAAGTTGTCACAGTTCAAAGAGGTATGCAAAAAAAAGTGGTTAGGAAAAGAGTTATATCAAATTAGAGGTGTACGGGAGGAGAAACAATGTGAAGGTAAAGGTTAGTAAAAATATTCATGGTTTAGAAGACATCAAAGAGTAAAGATATCTGCAGCATTGTCACTGATTTTCAGCCATGTCACCAAGAGTTCCCGACCACTAATTCCTATCATCTCGGGGACCCCAAACAGGGAGCCTATCCCTCCTTACACGGCTCAGACCAACAGTGCGCTAGTGCCACGTCTTGGTATGACCACTCTGAATCCTCTTCCAATCTAATCCAGCTTCTCCCATCATAGCATGTCGAAGTAGGCGATGGATGCCTATGCCCAACACATGTTCAAGCCACCTCAGTCGCTGAAGATTCCCAACCTCATTGGCTGACCTGCTTAGTATTCTCCATCTAACCTTGACATTAATAACACTCCACCATACGAGAGCAATGCTACGAAAACACCTATAGTCAAAAATCTGTAATCATTTCATATCTTCTACTTTCACTGGACACATCTCATAGTCGTATAACAGGACAGAACAGTCTGCAGAGCAGTATACTCATCCTTTATTAAGTAGTCGGACTATTCGCCTGTGCCAGAAATGACACACGTTTCCAAATACCAAACCGGCCTGAGATTTCGTCAGCAACCAGATTGTTAGTGTTGATGCATTTCCCCAAGCAAGAGAAGTGGTCGATGCATACAACTACTCCATTTCACTAAGTTGGGAGTAGGTGCAGTCCAGTTTTGCAGCATCATCTTACATTTGACAGATGATAGCGAAACGGATGCCAAACACAATGATTGTTGCTCAGAGCATTCCAAAGACTCCGCATTTTGTCAGCGTATTCACCTAACACGAAAATGCCATCTGCGTACCTTCAGGTAAACCACATAACCCTCACTGAGTGGATTAACTCCTGTGAAGTCAGATGTACCTAAGGTTATGTCCATTAATACATTTATGACGAAGTTAAACGGGAGTGATGACAACCTGGCTCCGTGGCAGACATCATCGGTTGCCATCATTTCACATGACAACTCTCCAAAAGTCCTGACACGAGTAGACAGATTTGATTGGCATTGCATACTTGTTTGTTACTTCTTTTACAGGTAGACATTGCCATAGTACCTCACGGTCACCAGAGTCAAATGCCACCTCCAAGTTGAGAAATACGGTTAATGTCAGACGGATAAGACCGACGTAGAAGCTCGCACATAGGTGCATCGGCTTCAGTTACCACACTTCACATTGGTATACAAAGAACAGGTGGGTAGAGAAAGAGTAATAACAAAGTAGACAAGAATGCGTTAGAGGAGATAAAGGCTAACGAGAATATTTAAGCTTTAGAAGAAATCAAAGAGTGAGGATATCTGCGCTAATGTCACCGACCTTCAGCCATTTCACCAATTCTCAACCATTGATTCCAATCGTCTCCCCACATGGCTCTGACCAAAGAAGATGTAGACCACCTGGGTGGAGTCTCCAGGATGATAAGAATCAGTGGTTGAGGACTGTTGGTGATATAGCTGAAAATCGGTAACAATATCGCAAATGTATTCACTCGTTGACTTCTTATCGAATTCAATGTCATGGAGTTTCGTCGAGACGCTAAATAACTACGGACCCCAAGATCACGTGGAGTAAACTGATTCCCCTATGGTTGTCACATGAAACCTCTCGCTTCTTATACACCCCTAAGACCAGTGAAGTAAACCAGTCTGATTGGACTACCTCTGTACACTATATGTGACTTAGTACCCCATTTCTCAACTCAGCAATTTCCTACTGCAATTCTTGAGAATGTCGCACACCGTCAGGCCCAGCTGTTTTCATCGTTTCGGGTTTGAAACAGCCTTCTTAACTCCGGTGACAGTTTCAAGAACATCTATGTCCCATTCCGTTTCGAGATAAACGGTAAGCAGCTAAAGGGTTGTTGTGCGTCGGTTAAACTGTCCTGCTCATTTGCCCTGAGAGGTTAACAGTGCTCCATCTTTTTCGACTATGGTTTCATTAACCATCGTCTTTTTCTGTCCGTATCCTTAATAAGCATAAATAGTTGCCGAGTGTTACCCAACGCTAATGCCTTCTGAATCTCTCTCGCTTTCGCCATCCACCACTGCTCGCAACCATTGCGAAGACTTATTCAATTTACTTTGTAGTTGCTTTGCTACTCATTGTAGTCACAGCCAACTGAAATTTGTCTTCTCGCACCAATCAGCTGGAATGGCGTAGCAGAAATTTATTGACATTTGCAAACCTTTAGATGTAGGTTACCAACTGTCTTTGCTATTGTTTCTACACCAAAAGTAATGTCACACCAGGTTTCCACAGGACGAGCATTGCTATCATGCTCAGATAAATGCTTAGCTATCTCCTTTATAAATATACATGTGATGTTCTTACCTTCAGACGAAGTACACAAGCTTAACTGCCAAGCATTTTCTGCAGTCACCAGGGCGCAGAAATACACATGCCTGTGCTAACGCGTAATCGGAGTCTAAGCGAGTGTAATCCAAAAAAGAGCGGTATTCTTCCACCAGCGACAGCTAATAGCAATAGGATCCATCAGCGTCTATCGTTAGTTCGATGTCGGTGGACACTATTTGAGAGTGTCTCTTCTTATGTCTAAAGTTGGTAAATACTAGTAACAAATGACTGTCTGAAGAAAATTCTAAGGGTTGACGACCACTGTCGGTAAGTATAGTATGTGATTCGCACCACTAAAGTGCAAAAAATACTTGAGCAAGCTTGGCAGGAGCTTATGTATGCACTCACCTTTGGTGGTGAGCCGTTGGAAGTATTTCCATAATTGTGTGAGCGCTGATGGAGGTGTGAGTAGTGAAATTTCCAACTCCATACCGAAAGCCAGAGTGCCATACGGCAATATCGGCCACCTTCGGCGCTGTTGCAACATTAGTCTGACCGTAAAAGGTCGGGTTTACGTTTCAGTGCGATCAGTTCTGCTCAACGCCTATGAAATCTAGCCACTCCGAGCTGAGGATTTGCAACGACTGTGTGTTTAATCATCGTTGTCTTCGCAGGATTGCTAGTATCCAGTGGCAACACTATGTTAGTAATTCTGAGGTAAGACACCATGTGTATGGGCATTCATTCAATAAGTCAAGTCATCTGTAAACACCGGTTTCCGTGGCTTGGACATGTGTTACGCATGTCATCCCAACGGCCTCCATACCATTCATTGATTGCCAACCTTGAGAGTAGATGGAAGAAGCGGGAATGGTCAATGTGTGACATGGCGCCATGGGATGAAGCATAGTTGTATCGGGTTACCATCTGTTGGTGCATCACAACTCCCTGGGTGTGGCCCGAGAGATCATGCAACCCAGTAGCTTGAAATGTTATCAGACGTGGCTCAGAATCGAAACCAGCAGCGGTCATACCATAGCTTTCTCCTATCTTCTGTTGCTGAAAAGTAATGAATATTCTCTTTTAAATATATCTGACTGGACTACCATTCTAATCATTCCATTCTTAGTGTGTTTTATTTTTATCCACTTCCCTTTGTTTATGTCTTCATAATTTTGTTATTTTGTGTGGCGCATTTCTTGATGCCGTTGCTGTAGCATGTTTATGCTCTAATAATAATAATCGGTTAGCATGGGAAACCGTACATTCCATGAAATTTTTGCAATGAACGTGAGCCATGAAGGGTAACGAAGACTTAAGAGATATAGAAAAAGTCAGCCACAACAGGTTAGAGAGAGGCACGATATTAATGTAGAACCTTGTACAGAAGTATACCGGTTTAAGTTCGCACGCTTCACACCAGCATGCGAAGAAATAGACAGAGAAAGAGTGAATTTAAAAACCAAGATTAGAGAATAGGTTACAGCAGATAATTATTTAGAATGATCAGAGAAAGTAGAGCAAAACGTCAATGGTTAGTGAGATTATAAAGGAAAAGAATGAGTAATTCCATTTTAGTTTGTTTATTAGTAATATCACACAGTGAAACACAGTAGCATTTACTGGTAAAGGCTACTGTTTCACTGTGTGATATTTCTAATAAACAGGCCAAAATGGAATTACACTCGACCACAGTGCCCAAGTTTTACACTTATATGAAAAGAATGGGTCTATGACTTATAAGTTAAACGAAAGGAGGAACAATAGATAAGAAATTCAGTGTACCTCTAGCTACCACTACGTTGTCCATTTTTCCGATCGGATCCTGAACGAAACACTAAGGTGGACACTCTCATACTTGCAGAAGTTGAGAAAGGTGTAAACAACTTAAAATGAAGAAGGATAATAAGTTAGCAACAAAAATACTTTGGAACTGAAGTGTCAACTAGCATATGGATATCACATATGATCTCTTAAGATTGGAAGCAAGCGCTGATTGTCCAAGTCTTTGAAGAAGGAAAGAAACCTTTCTATGATAACCAAAAGGGAATCATTCTTATGAATGTAGGTTTAGGAATTATTAGACACTTGAATGAAGTTCGGCAACACCAAACCGGACGAAATCAGGCAAGTTTCAAACAAAGTCTTAGGTGCACGAACCAGATACTCATCTTCCGACAGGTTCTGTAACACTGGTATACTTATCGACCTCCTGACACTAGTTGTATTTCTCGGCCTGAGGTGACAGTGGACTCTTCAGATCGAGGTTTGATGGGAGTCACACTGATGAGTACCAAGTAAGTCCATTACCATAATAAAGACAGTACACTCGAACATCCATTGACGTGTTAAATTCTGTGGTAAGGTGGCAGGCGAGTTGTGTGCACAAATATGTCCAGTGTCTCAATTGTCATGTCACAGATGTACTTAATGAACTGCACCCCACATAATCTGACTTTCTAGGGATTCAACTTGTCACAAGAAACTTCTTAGTGGTCATAGAGTACGCAGATGATACAGTTCTCTTCGGTAAAGACACTGACAAGTTTCAGTCATCTGAACACCTAGTGCTAAAACGTCCACGACAAAATATCAAAGCTCATAGAACTCCAAACCGCCATCATCCTCATCCTGAGCTGCAAATCTTTTCCATCATTTCAAAGCCTTAAATGGTAATTTGAGTATTTTAGCAGCAAGCGCTTCTCACCACTCAGAAGCAAACTGTTGTCGCAGGACTGGTCTTCAGCGGTGCCGCAGCCAACAATAAGAATCAAGTGGTTGAGCGAGTTGACTACTTCACTTACCTGGGACATTTGATTAGTTCTGCTGGGTCAGTGATCGATGAAATCTCGACACAGATACAAAAGGCTTGTTGGGCTGTCGCCAACTACTGCCATTTATGATTCCATCATGATAACCGACTACCCATTAGGGTCGAGCGTACTACGATGCAGTTCACTCTGTCCTACTGCGAGATATGGCCATTAGAGGTAGAGGATATGAGAAAGTTTTAGCTTTTCGACCACCAGTGCCATCGCAGTATTATCTGCGTTGTGCTGTCACCATATCAATAATGTAGGGAGCACAGGAAACTCAGTTGAAGAGGTTGTCAGCCTTCATCGACTTAAATAGCTGAGGCATGTGTTACAGATGTCTAGTCACCATCTATCGCACTGAGCAATCTTGGTTAACGTAGGTTCGGCCTGGAAGAAGGTTGCTGATGACCAGAACAAAATATGGTACCAGTTCATGAAGTTTGTGATTGTTGGTCTGAGCAGTGTAAAAAAATGTAATTTCGGTAGTTTGAGACTATAGGCGACGTAACTCAGAAACCATTTCAATGGTCCAAATGCACCCACACATTACCTTCATCTTAGTCGTCATCCCGTTACTGTTTCACTTGTTTTTCTCTTTTCACGATGCTTCACAACTTTTGGTTGCTTCCTTCTTTATTTATGCATTTTTCATTTTGGTTCCTTCTACTGTGACGCACCGTTAAGAGGTGAGGCAGCTAGGAGTGTTACAAAGTAAAGCCAAGTTCCATGTTGATGCTGCCTGACAGGAAAACATGAAGTGTCGCAACTTGAACCGTTGTATTTCTATGGCAGGTCCTATGCTTGTTTGTCTTTTTGCCTGAACCATTTGCCTCTCTAAATTGATGCCATCAGTTACAGGGTATATGGCTTGATGTGAATTCCTACGTGACATTTCACGTTCAAGCACTTGATTAATTATCGTCAGATGAATTTGACGTGGATCAGTTAAGAAGCAACTATGAGATGAGAAACGCATCCCAAACATTCTCCAATTGTCACTCTACCTGTTAAACGAAATTGCATCTCGTCATGGTCTTCACTTAACAGGACTGGGTTGTGTGGGTGTCAAGGTTAATGAGACACAACAGCTGCATATAGCACTGGGTACTGTGCAAGAAATCACGCAATATTATATTTAGGCTAATAAAACGGCTTGAACGCTCAAAACTCACTACTTGGAGTGAAATTTAATGATCCACTAGTTAAAACTCAACTTCCCAGTAAAATGAGCCATGGATTCAAAGAGAGATTTCGAAATGCAAAATTATTCTTTTGGAGCTTTCATTATGTAGCTAGGAATAAACAGAGGGGACAACCAACCGCGATCCGACAGAGAGTAGTGAATGGCACACCCACACTGGTAGCACTGCAGGAACTCCCAAATTTTCGTAGTACCTGTAGTTAACCGAAAAAACTCATGACACTGACCACACAAATGAATAACCACACTCTGACCCTGAACCTGTCTAAGAAATAAAGCATGATGGTAGCTTCACAAGTTTTCCAGAGTAAATTTAGCCGTCTATCTTTTACAGGTAGTGAATATTCCAATACGTTTTAAAAAACCGGAGACAATATTTCATGAGAAAGCCAAATAAGGCATACGAAGCAGAAGGAAATCGAAGAAAGAGGTTACGTTATTAGCAGGAGTAGGACTGTGGTCCATTGGACTAAGCACTCGACCACCCCAAAGTTACCAGGAATAAATTTACAAAGCAAATGTATATCAGAGAAACATACCAAACATGTCGCCCTCATGGTGATAACACGTAATTTCAGTGGCTAAAATGTCGTGTAATAGTGTATAATTGGGATGAGAATGGAATGTATTATGCCACATAATATTTAAGTCAATCTTATGTGCCACTTGAAATCACCAGCTGTGCTTAATATAACTAAAGCTTCTCTATCAAAGGAACCACCACATCATCTTTACGATTAACATCCCACTTTTCTAGAGTTAAAGGTGCACCTAACTAGTACATCAGCGTCATGCTAAACAAAGACTCTAATGAAATAAAGACATCGAGAGCCCTAAATGTAGACTTGAGATATCCGGCAAGGAAATAAGTCTTGTCCTGCTATCAAATGTAGGCATCAAAACGAAAAAGTACGAATTTCTCACCTCAAATTACCTTTCTTTGAAATGCTATTGTCCATTGTTGATGCACTCTTAGAAACGCCTTTGTTGTGAGGTAACTTTCCACCTAGTAAGTGTAATGAAACACTTTTGTTGCTGGTACCAATGCTTTTTAGTGTACTTTTGTAAATATCATTCCCATCGCCCTCATCCTCCGAAGACTCTTTTATCAACTGTGTAGGTCTGGAGTCAGTATCTGGAGTGCCTTGGTTTTCCGAAGTAAGGTGCCTTTGTTGACAGTCTCGAGAAGTCTGTAACGAAATCAAAAAACTGAGTTCAGAAAGTTACTTAAACAACTTTAGCAGTACCTTTTACGTGTAGTGAAACCAACTAATGAACATCATCAATATCAATATAGGAGCAGGCATTACTTAATGCGTAACGGTCCGAGTTGCCACAGTTCATATCAGTACATTGAGTAAAAAAGTAGTGAGGCCCAAGATGAATATAAGAAAATCCAGTCAAAAGAAATATAAAGTACGAAAAAAGAGAAACGAAGAATGAGAAAATGGTGAGATTCGGTATAGTGTCGTTAGTGTGAGGATAATGTGTGCATACATCTGCGCCACTGATATTGGTTCTCAGTCACAAAACCTAGTCTCCAACCACTGGTTCCTCTTGTCCCACAGACCCCAACCACTCAGTCCGCACCGCCCCATATGGCTCAAACCAACAGTCAGAAACTTCATACACTGGTGCCACGTTTTAGTCTGGCCACCTCGGGCCTTTTTCCAGCCTGGACCTACTTCGACTAACATTGTGTGACGAAGCAGTCGGTGACTAGGCATACGTAACACATATCCCAACCATCTCAGTCGATGAAGGTTCATAACCTCGTCAACTAATTTACCTCTACTCCCTAAAACTCTGTACCTGACGTCCGCGTTACTCACATGGTGACACCACGGAATACGCCTATACTAGAAAGGCAACGGTCGTCAAACACCTGAAGCCTTCTCATGTCTTCGACCTTCGATGGCCATGTTTTTCACAGCTATACAGTAGAACAGACTGGACTGTTGTGCAGTACACGTGACCCTCAATAGACCATCGGATATCACGGCGGTGCCACATGTGGCGTAAGTTGTCGAAAGCCAGCCTAGCCTTTTGTATCCGTGCAGAGATTTCATCGGCCACTGAGCCACTAGGGTTGATCCTAATCCCCAAGTAAGTGAAGCGGTCGACACACTCAACCACTACACTTTCTATTATTAGCAGCAATAGGGCCCCGTTGAAGACCAATCCTGGAACAACAATTTGCATTTGGGCGGTGAAAATCGCATCCCAAACATTCTCAAATTCCCACTCAAAGTGTTCAGAAGATTCTGTATTTGTCAGTGTCCTCATCTAACAGGACTATGTCATCTGCAAATTCTAGGTCGAGTGAAAATCCACCTGTGATTGGGTCAACGTCTTTGCACTTAGGTGACGAGAGGGAAACCTCCATAAGAGTATCTACGATGAGATTGAATAAGAATGGAGACAGTGGGCACCCTTGACGGACACCACTTGATGAGTATAGCTCCCTGGACATCTCACCATAGGCTCTAACGTGCCCACAAGTGTTCGAGTAGAGAGCCTTCAATAAAGTGATGTACTTACTCGGCACGGCTTTCAGTGAGAGACATTGCCATAAGACTTCTCGATCAACGGAGTCGAACGCCACCTTCAGGTCGAGAAATACAGCTAGTGTCGGGCGTCTGTAAGCGTGCCTATGTTTCAGAACCTGGCGCAGTGTGAACATTTGGTCGATAAGCTCGTGGCCGGGCCTAAAGCCTGTCTGGTTTTCTCGGGCTTGCTTTTCCCGAGCTCCACTCAGACGTCGGAGAATTACAGAACCTAGGATCTTGGACACTATGTTCGTTAAGCTGATTCCTCTATGGTTATCGCAAGAGAACTTCTCGCCTTTCTTGAAGACTGGGATAATCGGGGATTTAGACCAGTCAGAGGGGATCGTATTTGATTCCCATATACTGGTTAAGCCCTTCCTCGTTTCAGGTTACCTACTGCTTTCACGACTTCTGCTAGTGTTGGGGGCCTATCTCAATGTTCCATTCAGGATGCGACTTGATAGCGGGCAACGTAATGGTGGCTGGAGGCCAGTAAGACTGCTCCTCGAAGTGTTCTGCCCATCGTTCCAGTCGTCTCCCCTGCGAGTTAATCGCAGATTCGTCCTTCGCCGCTATAGCCTCACTGTTGTTGACGTTTTCCCCCCAGTTTCCTTAATAAGTCTAAATAACTAAACTATCTACTGTTACCAATCGCCACCGCCTTTTCCATCTCTTTAGCCTTCACTGCCCACCACTGTTCGCTGTCGTTGCGTACTTTTTTTCAATCTACTTTTAAACTTTGCCCCCTCTTCATTGTACTCAGAGCCTGCAAGGATACGTTCACGTGCATCCATTAGTTCAGAAGAAGCTGCAGATATCCACTGGTTCTTATTAGCCACTATTTGGGAGTCGGCTACGGTCCTCAGCGCTGCTTTTACAGCAGACTGGAAATGGCACCAAGCCCCTTCTAGGTGAGCGATAGCTTTTTGTTCCGATAACTGCCTAGCCAACTTCTCAATAAACACGGCTTTGGTGTTTCCGTTGTCCAGCAGCACTCGTAGTGGCTTCATTGCCAAACTTTTCTTACGTCCATTGAGACGCTGGCATTTACGCGATCGGACCAACTCGTGGTCGCAATCTAAACACGTACTCCAGAAGGAGTGGCAGTATTCCACCGATCCTCTCCACAGATGACTAATAGCAATGTGGTCTACCTGTGTCCATCGCTGAGTTGAGCTCGGTGGACGCCACCTCAGACAGTGTCTTTCTTTATGTCTGAAATTTGTGCTAGCTAAATATAGGCGGTTATCTGAGCACAGTCATTGTTGGCGATCACCGTTATCTGTACGTCCAGCCGGGACTCCGAAAGTGCCACCTAAGTGCCTTTCTGCCTTACTCAGTCTACCCACCTGTGCATTGAAGCCACTTGCAACAACCACTACGTCCAAACGTTTAGCTTTCGAACGGAGGCTAGACACTTTTCAGTAGAACTCGTCCTTCACTTCATCCGAACTACAGTCAGTGAGTGCGTAAGCAGAGATTACAAAGAGTTTTACTGTGCCGTTCAGCCTCATAGCGCAGAGGTGACTATCAACTGGGATCCAGTCTAGTACTGAGTTTTCTGCCCTAGGGCTTAGTGCTACGCCTACACCTGCAAGACCACGAGAGCTAGCCGTGGAATCTCCAGAAACTCGAAGGGTGAATTTCGCGGACTCACCAGATTGGCCGGGATAGGTCAGGTGAATAACCGCACTTGGGTCTTGTATGCGTGTCTCACAAACACAGCACACATCCATGCACCGAGTTGTCAGAGTCTTTGCCAACGAAGCCTGTTGACCAATTTGACAGAGGGTGTGGACATTGAAGGCTCTAATATGTAATTTGGAGCGTGGTTTAAGGAGACCAAGGATGCTGTTCTGTGGACTCAGATAGTTGCCGAAGGCTGCAGAACTAGGAGAAATTGGAGATGATGTAGTATTGTTAATTGAAAGACGTGAAGGAAGATTACAAGGTAATGATGGGAGAAGTGGATAGCAGTCTGAGGAAACTTGAGTGCTGACAGAGTTGTGAGGGCGGTTGACACTTTCCGGCTGTCTACACCATGGAAGGCTATTTCTTCCCAAGGTACCTGAAAGAGATTTGTGCGACCGCAGAGCCCGTCGGACATCTGCTTGAGGCCTGTCACACTCAGCCTTTTGTGTATGATTATTTAGAACTTGTATTTTTGGGGCCGGATGGTCAAAAGAAACAACAAACGAACCAACACCGAAGGCCCGGCAGACCGTAGTGTATGGCGGAGTATTTTATTTTTGGGGCCGACCTTCTATACCACCCCCTTTCACTGAGAAGGCAGCATTAGCATGGCAATGCTGGTCATCCAAGGGAAACACTTTACTGCTGTCATACCCCATTCAGTCAGCAGCAGTACGACTTCGCCCTCAGATCCCCACCATAGTGTAGTAATTTACACCACAACGGTAACTGCTTTTCGTCTAACCACTATCCAACAGACCTTTCTGGTATGGTAGGACGTCGACGGAACAAGTGTTCCACCAGGATAGTTCGTTGGATCATTGTGATATGCAAGCCTGACGACCACGTCAAGGTAGCAGCTTTCAGTCGTTTCTATATCCTTAGATGACCTCGTTCAGAGAAAACAAAATAGCATATTGAAAGTACGAAATGGGCCAATCAGCGTTTAGTACCCTAAACCGCGGTAAAAATAAGTAACAGCATGGCACAAAAGGGGTGCGAAAATAAGGTTTAAATTTTACAATGACAATATACACATACTATAAGTTAGTTGCCCTAGAGATTAGGCATCCCTAACAGCAAGATCGGCAGGAGCTTATGTATGCACTCACCTTTGGTGGTGAGCCGTTGGAAGTATTTCCATAATTGTGTGAGCGCTGATGGAGGTGTGAGTAGTGAAATTTCCAACTCCATACCGAAAGCCAGAGTGCCATACGGCAATATCGGCCACCTTCGGCGCTGTTGCAACATTAGTCTGACCGTAAAAGGTCGGGTTTACGTTTCAGTGCGATCAGTTCTGCTCAACGCCTATGAAATCTAGCCACTCCGAGCTGAGGATTTGCAACGACTGTGTGTTTAATCATCGTTGTCTTCGCAGGATTGCTAGTATCCAGTGGCAACACTATGTTAGTAATTCTGAGGTAAGACACCATGTGTATGGGCATTCATTCAATAAGTCAAGTCATCTGTAAACACCGGTTTCCGTGGCTTGGACATGTGTTACGCATGTCATCCCAACGGCCTCCATACCATTCATTGATTGCTAACCTTGAGAGTAGATGGAAGAAGCGGGAATGGTCAATGTGTGACATGGCGCCATGGGATGAAGCATAGTTGTATCGGGTTACCATCTGTTACCAATCCTGGAGCATCACCTTTATTATGACAGGTCCGAAATGCAAGTCGAATATACTCAGATTTCTGCTAAAGGTGTTTAGAAGACCTCGCATTTTGCCAGTGTCTTCTACTATCAGGACAATATAGTCTACATACTCCAAGTCAACCAAATAACCTCTAGAGAAAAGGTCAACCCCTATAAAGTCAGATGTACTTAAGGTTATGTCCATTGGCAAGTCTATAATGAAGTTAGATAAGAACGGTGACAGTGGACAACCCTAGTGGACATTACTGGCTGCCGTCAATTCATATGACGACTCTTCATAAGCCCTTTCACGGGTGTGAGTTCGAGCAGAGAGCTTTGATAAGAATTATACACTTGCTCGGTACTCCCTTCACCCCCCAAACACTATCACAACACCTCATGGTCGACAAAGTCCGTGAAATAGAGTTAGCAGTAACCATTACAATTTTAAGCACATTATCATGTCGAAGGTTACTAAGTAATGGTAGATAAATCAATATGGAACCTTCCATACAAGTGCATCTAGTTCTATTTGCCATAACTTGCAGCAGCATACAAAAAGGTAGGCGAAGAACGATAGTGAAGTAGACAAAATGTAGGGGAGGATAGAGATTATAAAGATGACTGTTATTAAAAGTGCTCACACTTGATGGAAGTGTACAGTTTTGCAACATATTACTGGTTGCCGCATTCGTAAGCAGAAAATACCGACTATTATGGATACCAATTTACTTGTTGAAAGCTGCATCCGCAAGCCGACGAAACAATTTCAGTATGGACTAACTCAACAAGAGAATTAGTACATACGGATAAGTGCACAAACATGCAACAAAATACTAGCAAATCCAAACAGTAGCGAACAAGGCTTTTAACGGTTATTGATCATGACTGCCATGTAGATGAAAATTGACTGGTAAAGTTTAAATGTCGAGGTTTAACTTTAAATGCTTGCACGATTGGTTTCAAGAAGCTAAATGCAAAGATAACGGTAACAAATTGGACCATAAAACTGACGTATCCAAAGAGAGCTAAGTATTCTCATTTCATGTTCGTAACTTGATTAGATGAAGTGAAGAATTTCACATCTCACTACAGAAGCTGAGAGTACTGGTAAAACGCCTGAACTGATGACTCTAATTAACGCAATATACTCAGACTAATTAGACTCAGTGAGGAAAAAGTATAGAGAAAGCGATAGGAATATATGCTGAATACAAGTGATTCGTAGGTCATTCCTGATCCCATACACCAAAGGCACTTTCAAATACATGAAAGACTATTACGAGAATGAATATTATTCACACCACCGGATTATGCGATAAAACTACGACGACGAAAAACAAACAATCATACCACAGATTTAAGGTACCATTAAACAACGCCATTAGAGAAATATAGGGTACTCCCCTTATAGATGGATAAAATAGCTTCATCCTTCTGTAAAATGTCATAGAGAACAAAATGAAAGGGGTAGTGTTTCCGAGAATAAATACTCCGAGAGCGGAACTATAAAACTGTGCTTTCACTATGAGACTGTTACTCGATTATGACGGCGGCACTGTGAAAACGGTTGCTCATTTCAATGGAAAACGAAAGGGAATTACAGTGAGTATGGTTGTTACATAATGTTTAGAAACTGATGTTTTAGTGGTTCCTACTACCTGAAGATGAGGTGTGTACAAGAAAGATATTCTGTTATTATATAGCATTAAACCCCATGAACTGGGAAATAGATGAGAAAAAACCTTTAAAAGACTCTTTATCATCTCGATATTTAAACAGGTCCGCGAACAAAGACCTATACAGTTACTAGACGAGTAAAATTAAGTACTTAGCATAGGACGACAGATCTCAGATTACGAAACTTTAAAATTGAGACATAAAGCTGCTTTATCACTCGATCGGTAGGAAGAGTGATGTATGAATTCATTGTTAAGTGCGTGGACATCGATTACCAAACTTAATAAAGGCTTAGAAAAAAAAAAGAAAAGGAGTGTCTTATCGATCAGTTTGGACATCCCTCACACGGAAAAACATTTGGCTTACATATCTAAATAGTCAGAAACAAAGATTATACAGGCTCACATACACTGGGTGCATTTTGAGATTCATACATAAAACGATAAAAACCACCGAGACCGTCTTGTTTGCGAATATCCATAACGTCCTCCCACTGTTCGGCTTCTGTTTGCTTTTTTACAAGTTCACGAAGTTCATTTAGTTTATTCTTGTAAGCTGGAGTGACAAACGAATCCTTTTCACCGAACAAATCAGCTTCCGTTTCAATATCCTTCTGGGCTTTCCTTTCTGCACACAACTCTCTCTCAAGTTTTCGCTCATTGGAGGCTTTTATGAGTCTACTTACGTATTTGGACTGAAAAGTTATCACCTAAATCTCTTACCTTCCTGGAATTCGGCGCACAAATATCCTTCGACTTTTTTTCATGTATTTCATCGAGGATTTCATCGTATTGGAAAATTGAAGGGTCCTCCTCGTAGGCTTTCTCTAAATCTGTTTTCGTCTGAATCTTTATCACTGGTGTATACAATCTTACTTTGCGGTTGATCCTGCTCTGAGTAATGCTCGTAGTTCCAGAATGATCAATTTTTCTCTGGGTCAAATATTGAAGCAAGTATAGTTTACTTACGAACTCCCGTTCATCTTCTTCATCAGATTCTGCATTGAAAACAGAACTCAGACATAAGTTCTGTTCACCTTTGAGCTGGCGAGTTGGGAAACTAAGACCATAAACTTTTTCAGAATCCTGATTCATAACACATGTCAAGGACGTATATCGAATATATCCAATATCCAATATTGATAGTGCGAGCGTAGAAAACTGGTAGTTTTTGATCTCTCGCGTCTAGTTCTTAGGGCTTGATTCCAGTTGTTCGGTTTACTCCTGAAGTGGACGAGGAAATACCCTCTGCTTTCTTGCTTTTAGCTTCGGTGAGATGAATGTTTTGTGGGTTAGTAGGTTGTAATTTGTAGAATGATTAGGGAGCTACGGGTTGCTGGGAAGTTTAGAGAACTGCCATGACTCCTGTCTGTGTAGGTACCTGAAAGATAATAGTTAGGTAGTGGTAAAGGAATGAAGAGCGAAATAAGGAAGAGAAAAAAAATAATAATGTAGGGAAGAGAAAAGGGAAGGAGAAGAAAAGGAGGGGTGAAAAGAGAAATGAGAACGAAAGAAAAGTATTTGGGAACTGCCCGACTGGTCGCACGGATGTTCCATTTTTCCAACGTTCCATTTCTAGACAGTTTAACTCGTTATTGACGGAATAGAGAAAGCTCTCACTTAACTGACTTCCACATCTAGGATCAGTGGATCACTAATTGCTTTTGTTGCAGATCTGGGCACAAACTTCAAACTTCGTGTTGTAGAATAAGCGAACTGCGGCTCCTTGGGTTCTACGTCTGTCTTACTGGAACACAAATAAAAAGAGAGAAAAAGGCGGAAGATCAAGTCTCGAAATCTAGTTATAGTTTTAGACCTCGTATTGCAGAATTAGTGAACGATGGTTCTCTGAGTTCTAAGTCTGTCTTATGGGAGTGTTATCTAGATTTAGAATGGTCACAATTCCCTTCCTGGCTCCAAGAAACCTGAAACGGTGGAATTTATCGGTTCCGAATTGACATTGTCTCTAGTTAACTTTACTCCTGATCTACAGATGACAGAAAAAGCGACGCAAGTGCAGCCCATCGGTACCACAAGACTCTAAATGTGCATCTGACCCACTTTCAAAATTGTCTGGGAATGGGACTGTGACAACTCTTGAAGGAAGGATGTTACCCAGTTTACAAACTAACTGCAAACACCTAGGCATGGATCCTTGTACGTGCTCTCATGCTCTACTCCCAACGGATGATCACTAAGCTGGCCTTTTTAGATCAAGGCTAAGGAGGAATCTATCAGGATGAAGGGGATTATGGGAAATGTAGTAGACCATGATCAGATCCCCTCTGATCCTCCAATACTGTACTGGATGCAGCTTTAGAGCAAGCAGGCGATCAGAATTAAGGTTTGTACCCTAAACCAATCGTCTTCTTCGTAGCTCCACTTTGAACCCTTCA
Organism: Heterobilharzia americana; assembly: GCA_944470555.2. Classification (NCBI taxonomy): domain Eukaryota; kingdom Metazoa; phylum Platyhelminthes; class Trematoda; order Strigeidida; family Schistosomatidae; genus Heterobilharzia; species Heterobilharzia americana. The sequence goes on from OX104129.1 coordinate 126,732, forward strand.
TAGAGTGCCTGTATCCCCCTTCAAGTGCCAGTACATTACAAGCGAATATTTTTAAGATGTGGACGAATAGAGTCCATTCACTCTGGTGAAAGACTCCCTAAAGTTCACAAAAGAAATCACAAGGCTCTCTGGGCCTTGTTGACTGCAAGGCGATAGAGGACCAAAGCTCTAAATGTGCAGCTTAAATTAACTCCCAGACCTCGTTCTATTTTTGAGTGACGGATATTTGTCCCACCTAGAGAGTAGGAACTGGAACAGTTTTTAGTTAGTTTTGAGTGAGCTCACAAGCATATCGTAAGTAGTTATCATGTCGGTGCTTAAAAGGTTACGACGAAGTAGCCTTGATCGCTACTACAGGAAGAGCCTTCCTGGTTCTGACACATACATCATGCTATCTAATATCCAATATCTGGTACCTTTTTAACGAGCTTGCACATGCCGGTTGATTTCTTCGTGCTCACCTCCAGGTTTCACGGAATGACTCCGGGTGTTCGGCGGATTCTGATGCATTATGTCCTGCCACTCGTCTGCTGTGGCTCAGGTGTACCCAAAGGGTAGTTGGGTGTTGATCAGTTTGCCCGGGGCAGTGGTGCACTTGAGTTATTCAGATGTCCAGTGGCAGACAGCTATTTGGATTGGATGCGAGACAGAGTTGAGAATAATGAAGAGATAACCTAGGAAGACAAATGTGCGTGGATAGAAGACAACGAAAGATATAGTGATGGAGTAATCTACATACACCCAGGATGAGAGAGTTCCGGAGGTATGCAGAACTCAGGCAAGTGAGGTTAAGTCATAGCGACTAAGAGGGGTGGGAAGAACTTACTTGGTGGGGTAGGAAGAGAATCAGTGTGGAGGTAACAGTGTTGGAATGGTATGACAGGAGTTGGTTTCTTCGGCCTAAATCGTGTTCCATCTAGATGAGCGTTAATCGTGGGTCAGCGAGTAACTCTCTGGTCTTTCCTTGAAACTATAAGCAGATGGGGCGGAGGCTACCTCTGATGGTAAAGTATTGCAGCTCTCACAGGCTGGAAAAGAGAATAGGTGGGAACGTACACGAGTTTTTGACCTGCAGTGGGCAATATTATTCGGGCCACCGTAGTGGCAACTGGGCAGTAGTCCCCTCTTTGAGTGGCTTGGGTTATTTGGTATTTTAATCCCAACTGAATGCATGGTACTACCAATATTCATAGATGAGGTTATCCCATCAGGCCTAAAGTATGTTTTGGGAACACTCCGGCTGGAGAGCTTTCTAGATATTTGGCGAGAGCGATAGACTCAATGAAACACAGCGGTCGATATCGCCATAGAGGCAGTTAGAAATGAGCCCCAGGTTAACAATAAATTTAAGCACCGAACTAAGGTACCGGTAGAGAAAGTTATGCTAGGAGTACGGTCGTGCCTAATATCTGCGGTATTGAAGTTTCAAAATAAAATATACGAGTAGCCTGAAGAGGTTGCCATGGGATCACCAATGTTTCCTACCGCCACAGATATGCTCGTCGATATTTGACAACAGATGGACCTTCAAACGCATGGTCCTACTCCGAAGGTGTGGTTTCGATACATAGGTGACACATTTACAGTGACGAAATGTGATCTACCCTCGTTTGGTTTATGCCCCATCCTTGCAGCGCCCTTTGTGGTCCGTCCTCAAAGTTTCCACGAGAAGTTCGTGCCCCCTTACAGGTGCGGTGGAGCGAAGACGTTGAGGACCTCGAGGCGGGATCGCAGAGAGAGACAGAATAGGATAATTTCTGTTAATCAGGAGTGCAGAAAGACACTGGCCGGCATTTATCCGGGTTCAATGCCAATTCGTCATTTTTCGTCCACTCTTCAAGTGTTTTGATGTCGTCTCCTAGTGTATTCTACTCCGTTTCGCATGTTACTGCCCTCCATAACCAGACGTCGCCAGCGTAAAGGAGAACAGGAGGGTTGACATGCAGTGGGAGGTCATTCACAGACAGTAGAAAAAACGATGGACCTGTAACTGCTGCTTGTGATACGCTGGGCGGTGATGTTCTCCAGGTTTAGTGGATCATGCTGACTTTCATGAGGGGTTCCCCACTGTCTAAGTAGTTCTGGAGCCAAGATGGCACCTGGCCACGGATACCCACCCTAGCTGTTCCATGTGTTAGGATGTTCTGTGAGACCGTCAAAGACTGGCGAAATCCAGGAAACCACTTGGATCGGGACCCCAGGGTACCAGTATGTTGACCAGTGGTCAAGGGCTGTCAGTAAGTCGGAGGCACAGGACCTGTATCTTCGGAAGACGTTCTGAGCGTCACTGAGTGCTAGTTTTTTGCCGTGTTCCCTCATGCAGCTGTCAATCACGCTTTCCTTAACCTATGGTATTACTTACCGAAGCGCTATAGGTCAGTAACAGTTTGGGTCCTGCCCGTTCTCTCCCTGGAAGATAGGAGCGGGATGCCGCTTTTTCACTCCCGAGAGAGCTTTTCTTCATCCAGGGATGTTGTATGCCCATCCAGAACCAGCTGACTATTTCACATTATCGTCTCAATTACTGTTATTAATAATATCCCTCCGATACAATGATCGCTTTGTCTGAAAGTGTTGTTCTGGCAGTGAACTTGTTGCAAAATTACATTCTGAGATTTGCATGCTGTTATGCTTTACGCTTGAAAGGAAGCTACTGTCGTTATTCTAATCAAATATTGCAGAGTGGGCCACTTAAGGTACTCACAAGACCATTTTCAGTCGCCTATTTTCACCGTAGATGTCACCAAGGTAGAGCGGAATTCCAAACTTCCGTGCAAGCGGTCATCATGTTTGGCTTGTTTTCACAGTGCCAAGTAACTCCAGATAAAAGTCGGTTTTACCTTGAATACACATGCTTCTTCATTCACAGAACACAAGGACCTGAAATGATAATATACAGAACCAGTTAGTATTCACGTAATTATGTAACCTAAGTGAACATCAGTGTCCAAGCATTTCCTACACCTCAAGTGCCAACGTTCAGAGAAATATAAATTTAGCCGTCAGAATAAGATGTCACCAAACAAAATAATAGACATTTCAAGGAATACAAACCGAAAGCAGTGGATTATGTATACTGTGCTCGGAAAAGTATGCAGGATCAAAAAGAAGATACGATCATTGGTGTACGAAAACCAAGGGAATTAGGCTGCGTCGAAAGATAAAGAAAGTAGTCCAGGCGCACGCCGTGCCTGCGATCGAGGGACATCTGTGGTAACCAAAGAAAATGCCAGAAGAATTGTGCCAAGAAAAGACTGTTATGTTACTCAATAACAAACTATGCTAATTGACAACGTCGGCTGGTTATAACGCAAGTTTCGAACCCTGAGCGCGTTTGCTCCTAATGGTGGAACCTGTTTGAGTGACGCGGATTTAACACCCACCCCCGTCTCGTAAGTTTCAGCAAATTCTAATAAGATTACGCGCATCAACGACTTGATATGTTAGTTATTTGATGTCAAATACCATTTTGTGAACTTTCATGAATTAATAATTTCACGATGCTTGTAAACTGGTATCACTCACGTTAAGTCCATTACGTGAGGATAACATTTATTATTATCTCAACTTTTACACCCCATATGCGCTGGAAAGTGATATTTTCTTGTTCTTTTCATAGCCAGCAGGATCTCCTGCTGTCTTCAGTAGAATTTGATGGCATTCCGTCTATACCATTCATGACTCAAAAAATCTCCTAGATTTTTCAACATATTGTAAGGTGATAATGCCTGCAAGCTGGCTTCCCTCATGTTAAGTTACTAACGTGAGAATAAAGCGTTTATTTACTTAGTTAGTTCGTGGTGGGACGTTGAGCCGGGCATCAAAGATGTTGCTTAACATTTCCGCGATCTCTCGTCCAGAGTTTCTCTCCGTTGCAACCTCTGGTAACCTGAGCTCCTTGACTTTTAGACTTTCTCCTCGCTCTGGGGCGATACAGGCTTTCGGCGTTTACCTCAAGCTTCTAGATGAGGTTGTATTGGACCTTTCTACTGTTTCCCAGCACGCTGATATTCTGTCGATTCCGTACAGGCATATGTGCGTCGCCATCCGGCTTTTCTTTGTCACCCTCCATCCATGTCACGCTTCCTTTTTGACCTTCAGGAGACGTTTAGTGCCTCGTTTTAGCCATGAGGTCGGCTTTCTGTAAATGGTTCCTATTAAGGGGACAATTTCAGAAATCGCCACCTTCATGGGTTCTGTTACCAGTTCTTAGTGCTGGTCAACCGGTGTGAAGCGCCAATCTACTGGTCTACGGACCTACCGAAAGGTACGGATTCATTCTCTGGTAGCCTGTCCTGCTGTAACAGAGGCAAGGGCGAGATACCCCGCTATGATTGGTATTCGGTGACTGCCAGATCGAACGTCACCATAGGGTGGTCAGTGATCCAAGGGGAGCTCGAACCTGAATGTTTTTACCTAACAGATGGTTACTAGTCACCATATAGGCCGCTTGTATGGTTTTCCATCTTACCAGCAGCGGGTATTGCCGCTAACCTTTCTGTACAGCCCAACCAAATTGGATAGTATGTAGCAGGTCACGATGAAATTGCAGCCCGGAGGCGTGCTGCCGCGCTCTAGGCTGAGTTAAGCTACTGAAGTCACCACTTGTTGGGACCTGTTCACACCTCATGCTCGACTCAGTGGTCCACCACTTCGAGCACCTTGTTCTCCAATTTTTACCTCCAATATGCACTGAATTCTATATATTGAGACTCCTGTTGATAGGATTGACAGCAGATGTTTTCTATGATTGAGTGCATCATCCAAGGTCATTCTTCTCCATTTCAGTCCTCAAATTAGCCATTGATATGTTTTACTACATCTCTACAAGCTGCTCAATACGTTGAAAGTTTCCAAAAAAATGCCACTAAATTGTAAGCCACATATACCTGCTGATGCTCGTGAAAAGTTACGCAAACTTTCAACAAGATACTGCAGACATCATGATGTTGGTGCACTCTGGTTGATTCTTGCATTCTTAACTCCATCTCGCATGATCGTGATTTGCTTTTGAAGAATGAAGAGAGTTGCACAGTAGCTAGTTCATCTAGATTATATGCTTTCTCAGCACTCCTCAAGAAGCGATCGAATCGCAAAAGACACAAAATTCCTCTTCTTATCCATGACACCAAAGCTTACAATGACCCAGTGGGGGTGTGTGAAATATTCAGCGACTTATTTGCAGTTAGTTATCTAAAACCTACAAATTTTTTGTGTGACACTAATGCGGTCTACACTTTTAAAAGCTATTCTTCTCCTCAACTAACGACAGTAGATACGGATGAATTCACATACTCTAATGTTCACCAAGCCATTATGAAGCTAAAATGCTCCGGTAAGGTTGGCACAGACGGAATATCATCACATTTCTTTAGATTTGGTGGCCCTGATATTCCATTACTATTGCCTAAAATGTTTTCTCTCTCCGAAACCTTTCACACACCCTGACATATGGAAAACCCCATTTATCCGCCCTAGATACAAATCTGGTTCAGAGACACTAGCCAGTAACTACAGACCAATAAATAACACGCCTGTAGTTTCTAGAATTATGGAGAAACTCATTAAAGAAAGCATTCTTCAGCACATGCTTAGTGGCAACATCATCACATCGAGTCAACATGGGTTCCCAAAATCGAGGTCCTGTATAACTTGCTATCTTGACTTCTTTAACTTCATAACCACTATGCGCGACTGACGCCAATGAGTCCTTGTACTCTACCTAGACATTTCAAAGGCATTTGACACAGTCGATCACCTACTGTTAATAAATTGATGACTACGGGAATTGACTGTCCACTATTAGGATGGGTTAACTCTTTCCTCAGTAATCGCACTCAAGTACAAAGGTATGAAACCCAGGGAGAATGCCGTTCTACGCTTTTTGCGTAAACAGCTTAGGGCCCTCACTCCCGAACTCTTCCTCACCATTTTCAAATCATACGTGTGGCCGCATCTAGAGATCTTCAATACGGTGACTCCTCCAACACTCAAGAGAGACTCCAATCTCCTTGAAAGAATACAAGGAACTGCAATAAAATATGTTGTGGGGCTTACGGGGAAAAAGTATCCTGAAAGACTCAAACACCTAAACCCATTTACCCTGGGTTATCGCAGGAAGAGTGGTGACCTTATTATGGCACACAAGATCACCCATCAGGCAAACCACGCAAGTAGATCAATTTTGCCTGCAACTCAACGATCTTCAAGAGGAAACCGCATTAAGATAGCACATCAGAGAGCCATCACCAAACTCGGGTCCAATTTTTTCTCCCTGAGAGTATGTGTTTTATGGACTGCCTTACCGCGACATATAATAATATGTATTTCATACAACAAAGGTTACACGAATACAAACCAGTTTACAGGTTTGATCATTTTGGTAATAAGAAATGACTATTATATACAACGTTCACCTTTACATTAGATACTGTCATTTATGGCATATAGGAGGCATGTTGAAGCAGGATCAGTTCGAATTTGAAGATTATCCGGTCATCGTTTGAATCATCCGATATTCTTGAAGGTGGGGCAGCACCACAGTCATGACCTTGAGGTGTGTGCGTTCGTCATAACGTTTTGATGGCAATATTTCCCACCGACTAACGCGATTTGTAGGATTCCACTTGAATGCAGGACTGGTTAAGTAAATCTGAAAAGTGAATAACAAAAGCGAGCAGCAGGCGAAATTCGAAACAGGAGCACAAAAATATGCGGGAGTAGATATAGATATAGTTCCCTAAGTCGACTCATTCAAGAGACGATTAGACGGTTATGTCACCTGGCATGGACTACCACGGACGTACTCAGGTAGTCACCAACCTCCCCGGCCCCCAACTCTTTCCTAACTACCACTCACTGTCTCCCTCCTTAATACACCCTCATTACCTACTAATTCTTCCGTAGGAACCAAACCCACGCAACCATTCTCACAATTCACAAATACTTTTCTCCCGTTCTTATTTCTTTTTTCACTCCCCCTTTTTCTCTCCTTCCCTTCTTCCCCCTTTTTTCTTCCCTTTTTCTTCTCTCTTCATTCTTTTAACATGACCTTACTATTCTCTTTCAGGTACCTACACAGACAGGAGTCACGGCAGTTCCCTAAACTTCCCGGCAACCCGTAGCTCCCCGATCACTCTGCAAATTACAGCTTACTGACCCACAAAACATTCACCTCACCGAAGTTAAAAGCAAGAAAGCAGAGGGTATTTCCTCGTCCACTTCAGGAGTAAACCGAACAACTGGAATCAAGCCCCAAGAACCAGACGCGAGAGATCAAAAACTACCAGTTTTCTACGCTCGCACTATCAATATTAGATACTGTATCAGAAGTGGTGAAGGTAGATTCACATACTTCAAAATCTAGGATAATCACCTCCTTAGTTTATACGTCAATGACATCTGCAGCTGCTTTACATGCGGTAAACCATTCTTGTTTGCTGATGACCTAAATGTTGCATACACATTCATCAGTGGTAGTTTATCTCACTTCCGAGCACCAATACAAAAGGAGCTCGATATAATATCCGCGTGGTCTGTTGCCTGGAAACTTCAGTCCAATATAAGCAAATGTGGTTGGATATGTTTTGGTGCTCCATCGGTGGATATCCAATTACGTCTTCAGTCTACGAAACTTCCTGTTCTTGGAAGCGTATGTGACCTTGGACTGAGATATTCAAGGGACCTCACATTTTCTGAACAGGTAGCATCACAGACTCGCGAATCTAGGATCCTGGTGGATCGCATAGTTCGTAACTTACGCTTCAAAGAAGTCAAAATGCTACTCTACAAAACTTGTGTACGTCCACTATTAGAATACTGTCCATTTATACTGAGTGGTATCCGCATAAAAGACAAACAAAATAGAGGGTGTCCAAAGGTATTTCATGGCTAGATTACTAGGACACGATTGTGAGTGGGACTACGACTCCAGATGCAGAACACTAAGTCTAGAAACACTTTGGATGAGATGACTCAAAATTAACCTGACACTCTTCTTTAATGTGTTACATAAGCAGCTGGTGGTGAGTTTCGGTTCGAACACATCACTTGTTGAGATCTGCGCAACCACGCCCATAGCGTCACAATGAAATCGTTCAAGTCCTGCCTGCGTCCAAACTTCCTTGCCGTCAAATTCTCTCAGTTGTAAAACAGACTTCCAGCTAAAGTGAAGGCTTCCAAATCAACCTCTGAATTTGGTCGGTTACTTGCCAACTTATTATGACCTGGTGACTCTTACGGCTTATCGAATACGCCAACAGTTTCCTTCACGAGACCTTGTATACTCGGCTCTCTTAATGTATAATGGGAGCCACCACACAAACACTGACCTTTCATACAAAGCGTTGAGTAGACTTCCATAAGTTTCCACCTCAAATTACCGGCACATTCTGCCCCACCCAACACGGTAATCAAAAACAGAAAAACAATTCAGTTCTAAACTTTGGCTTTGTTGCCATCAAGGATTAATTACTTAAGGAACAGATCACGGCCGAAACTACCCTTCATGGAGGGTAACCAGCTTCACCATCTTCAGAATACCTAACTACAACAAGCAGAAGTAAGAAACGTTCACTGGACTGCAACTTCATAATTATCAAAATCTAGGATTAACTCGTTATAAAAGTGACCAGCAAAGTCCAACACTTACCGGCTGCAAAGCTGTCGCGACCGTGAAAACGGAGAACACGATGTCCCGGATGTCCGTTTAGTGCATTCAAACAAATCTGTTGCTTCTGGATGCCGGAGTTAGAAAAGTGAAGACATTTGGCTCTCAGTCGTAATATTCGTCAGCATTATGAATCTCTGATGCGAAACAGTACTGACATGCATGAATTATACAGTCCTGGAATCATCAATGAAGTACAACATGTAAGCAATTTGTGCACGCATTCCTTCATAAACTGTTCATCATTATATCAGGCAGAAAATGCAAGCTCTTACGATGGAAGTATTAGCTTCAAGTTTTAATTTTTCTCCAGGTAATACCTGTAGTGTCTAGATACAAATCTGGTGTTTTTTTTAATGCGAAGACAATACTTCCACCTGTCCAACTTGTAAATTTTCTGCACGCTTATTCTGCTGAGATGTTCCAGTACATAAGCAGGCAGCAACTGAACACACTGGTGACAGCGTGTGTGGAATTAGACACTTTTCGATGAAGATACACGTAATTTACATAAAAACATACTCAAAACTGTGAGAGTGGTGTGTGCCTGTATATTCAAGAATAAATATTATGATTATGTTTATTATTATCACTTGAAAACGTTTTTCCTCCTTATCCACGCCGCTAACGTAAAAAACAGATTTCTCCGGATACGCAGCGTGTCTGGCTGTGAACAGGCATTGGATTGAGTTTGGAAGCCCTGTCAAAAAAGTGTCAGCAGTCAGTTCACTTTTCAACCAACCGTTCGCGTATATTGTAACCCAACTACATCCTTGTTATCCTTGTCTCTCACGAGCAAACACATGTCGTCTACGTTCACTTTGATCTCATTAGTGTCCGATAGTCGATTAGTGGCGATAACCATATTATATTACCCAGTTACGAATTGTATTTGACTGGCGGGTTTTCACCATTGGTTACAATGAATACTGAGACTTAATAGACACCTCAACCAAATACCTTCAAGACTGACGTCCCTCAGTAGCTTCTGTTTTACTGAGCTGCACTGAATTCTAAAGAGAAAGACAGCCTGTGACTGCAAGAACGGGGACAATTTTTATTAGGCAAATACATGACATGTATGTATTCACAAGACTCCCAGAAAGTGAAGCCATAAATAAAGCAGTCCGATTTCCTGTATAAGCTCGAACTTCTCCAATCGGATTCTCATGCCAGCGCATGCATAAATCACGACCTGATCACGACTTTAAATCCCCCCTATTGGCAGCCATTTTTGTTGCTACGTGTCACTCTCCCCCTGCAAAACGGTATGGCTACTCACTCGGATCTGCTTGAAATCTTCCTGGTCTTCTTCTTTATCGAAATGACCTTCGAGTGTGGATGTATCGAGTGTTGCCTGGTGCTTCTGGCTGCAGGAGATTATAAGTATCCATTAAAACTTTTTGTTGTCTATATCGATCGCACTTAGTATCTGATTCGTGTGTCTGGTCTACATCAGTCCTTCTACATTCACTTTGTAGAGAAAGTTTACTTAAGGCCTCGCTATCTGTCCATGTGTCCATCTTGGAGGTGAATGACGAAAATCGCGTACGCAGACATGCTGATGCAATCTGAAGACTCGACGTTTAGTTCCATGGTGAAGATGAAACCGCCTTTCCATTTTGGTATTTCCGCCGCCTCCCTTTGCCCGTTTAGTCTTGACTGCTTCGAGGACGTCTTTGACTTTGTGACCAGACATAATTTCTGCTGTAGATAATTGATTTGGTTCAGACAGATTCCGTGTGGTGCGAAAACGTTGCAATAGGTTATCGAAGATTTCATCCATCGTCCTCTCCCCCTTCTCCTTCATGAGAGCTCTTTTGAAGGTATCAATGAAATGTTCAGCTTGACCATTAGACAGAGGGTGATAAGGAGGAATATGAATATGCTGGATGCCGAACTGGTTGCAGAAATCTGAGAAAGCCGACGATGTAAACTGCGATCCATTATCGGACACCAGAACATCAGGAATACTGAAACGACGGAATAGGTGACGAAGCTGGTTCACCGTTGCCTGCGACGTGATGGACTGCATTGAAAAAACCTCTGGCCATTTCGAATGTGCATCAGCACATACTAAGAAGTATGTGCCGTTCAGTGGTCCAGCAAAGTCAACGTGGACACGGGACCATAGTATTTCTGGCAGCGGCCAGGAGCATGGATGTGTCTTGCGTGGATATTTCGACGCCTGGGCACACCTGCTGCATTTTCGAACAACGCCTTCGATATGTTTATCAATGTTGGGCCAGTAGACATAACTGCGCGCAACTTTTTTCATTCTCCCAATGCCAGGATGCGTCGAATAAAGTTGACGAGGTAGATAGTTACGAAGATTAGCTGCAACAGCAACACGATCTGAAAACATTATGCGGTCGTCAACATTACGTCGTCTTTCGTGCAGCTGTTTGAGATCAGGCGAATGGATATGCGGGGGTCAGCCTTATCGGATGAACTTGGAAACCTGCTGAAGGAAAGGATCATCTAGAGTGCAGGTGGCAACCTGTGCTGTGGTTACAGGAAGAAGCTGAGTTGCGTTTATAGGAATTCTGCGGATGCCGTCTTCGATAGACAGTTGTGCGATGAGAGCGTCTTCATTTTCCAAGTGATGACTACTCAGCAACCGTGAAAGTGCATCTACCTGACTAAATTCAGATGTGGATTTGTATTTGGTATCAAAATTATATCCCAATAAAGCAACGGCTAATCTTTGGAGACGGTTTGCATCATGCACACGGATACCTTTCTTTGGACCAAATATAGACAATAAGGGTTTGCAGTCGGTGCGTAGAGTAAACTCCCTGCCATGTAGCATTTCGTGGAACTTTCAACGGCGAGAATAAGCCCCAGTCCTTCTTCCCCAATCTGGCTACATTTGCGTTTCGCTGCTTTCAGAGTTCGACAAGCATGCGCAATGACCTTCTCCGTGCCACCAGGAAAACAATGGGAAATGACGGCACCAACGCCAAAATCAGATACATCTGCAGCAACGATAACTTTTATATCAGGATCATAGTAATTGAGTAACATATCCGACATGAGCAATGATTTTACCTTGGCAAAAGCATGTTGGCACTCTGATGTCCAATTCCATTTCACATTTTTAGGCAGCAAATGATTCAAAAGAGCACGCAGTCGGTGAACTTCTGGTAAGAAAACACTGTAATAACTCATGAGACCAAGAAAAGATCGCAGTGTCAAAACATTCGATGGAGGAGACATATTTTGAATAGTGCGTGCATTCACTGGGTATGGTAAACGTCCATGTTTATCAGAAATAAAACCAAGATATTTCACTGAGTCCGTGAAGAATGTACACATATCTTCTTTAAGATAAAAGCCACATTCGGACATTTTAGAGAGGACGGCATCCAGCCGATTGAACAGTTCGGGCTTACTGCTACCTGTAACAATCACATTATCTAAGTAGACTGCAACACCGTGATGGTCGGCAAGCATCGTGTCCATGACTTGCTGGAAATGTTTATAACTTCATCATACGCTTGTACATAGGTATATAACAAGTTAGTACCTGGTCAAATAATCCTCTAATCTTTCTATTTCGTAGTGATATCTTCAGCTTCAGACTGACTTTCATTACTGTCGTGCGCACCTTCATCTTCTTCCACCTAAGCTTACCTCTAAACAGTTGGTTCTGGACACTTCCTGAAGTAAGTTTAATAGTCAGTACAAACTCACCCAGATGTATCGTGGTCGATCTACTCCTGCGTATTTTTGTGCTCCTGTTACAAATTTCGCCTGCTGCTCGCTTTTGTTATTCACTTTTCAGATTTACTTAACCAGTCCTGCATTCAAATGGAATCCCACAAATCGCATTCGTCAGCGGGAAATATTGGCACCGAAACCTGATGACGAACGCGCACACCCCAAGGTCATGACTGTGATGCGGCCTCACCTTCAAGAATATTGGATGATTCAAACGATGACCGGATAATCTCCAAATTCGAACTGATCCTGCTTCAACATGCCTCCTATATGCCATAAATCACAGCATCTAATATATAGCATAACATTGTACATAATAGTCATCTCTCATTACCAAAGTGATCAAACCTGTAAACTGGTTTGTATTCATGTAACCTTTGTTGCATGAAATATATTATTATTATTATTATTATTATTATTAAAATGACAGGCGCTGGCTTGACGCCAAATGGTAGGTGTGTGTATTGGTAAAGACCTTAGTGAGTGTTGATTGTCAGTAGCGCCCTCGAATTTGGTTGGATCCCTACCTGAAGATACGCATCTGCAAGATCGATTTCGGCCAAACATTTTCCCCTATTTAGTTCAACAAGCAGATCTTCTTGAACTGGGAGCGGATAAGTATGAACTTCCGGGGCATTATTCAAACCAGTTGAAAAATCTGCGCACGAGCGAACGGAGCCATTTGCCTTGCGAGCAACTACTATTGGAGCAGCCCACTGAGAATAGGTAACGGATTGGAGGACACCCAAAACCTCCAATCTATGAAGTTCATTATCAACCAGGGTGATTGCAGCATGTGGAGCTGGACGTTTGGGCGAAAAAGTGGTTCAACATTTGGCTTCAGGGATAAAGAGACTTGAGCAAACTTGCAGCAACCAAGTTTCTCCTGGAAGAGAGAGGCATGCTTTTGTCGCAAACGCTGCAGTGGAGTTTTATCGGAGAATTGAACTGAACTAACATCATGTGATGACAAAGGCACTTGAGAACGTACAGAATTCAATAGAACATTCAGTCATGGAGTTTATCCATCCAGCCTAGTCCCAGCGAGTCTAAATCATGACGGTTTGTCAGATAACAGTCACCATGGAATTGATGCTCACCAAACTGCACATGACAATTAATCTCACCCGTGAGTTCCAGAACATCTCCTGAAGCATTTCTAGCAGTGTGTTCTGTTCGATAAACCTGTGGACACCCAAGTGTGCGCCACGTGCTGCTAGAAATTAACGCGACATCGGATGCTGTGTCCAGTTGCAGATGGATAGGTTCATCATTGACAGATACAGTAATATATATTCTTCTAGCAGAATCGAATTTGAAGGTTGCAAATACGCTTTGTATTTGAAAGGATGGAGGCCGTTTGGTGGGGCCGCGCTTGCTTTTCTTAGGACCTGTCCGTGGTGAACAATAGCCTTCTTTGTGTCCAAAACGATGACGCTGACGGCATTTGTGCTTCTTGAAGAGACAAAACTTTACAAAATGCCATGAACCGCAATACCAGCAAACTGAAGGGGGTTTGCCTGATGATTTTGATTTGCGTTGCATGTGGTCGGCCGTAGGGTGTGGGGTTTTCACTGTGTTGACTGGGCGCAAGTCAGACGGCTGGGACTTTTGCTGTACTATATCTGCATCACGCTTTGAATTGATCAGGCGGTGGCATTCAGTTGTCACCATCTGCAGTGCCATTTTTGGATCTTGTTCTAAGCGTGACAGAATTCTGGTCCGAACACCTGCATCTTCAGGGTTCTGCAAACCACAAATAAAGATTAGACATTTGAGCAAAAGCTACATAGATGTTCCTCAGTGATAGATCTTGGTCCTAGATATTCCAGTGACTTAACATTCTCTGAGCAGACGGCTTGTATCACATCTAAGTCACGTAGACTCCTTGGATGCATCGTCCGTAACTTTTATAGCACTGAATCAAGGGTCCTACTCTACAAAGTGAGCATCCGTCCCATTTTAGAGTTCTGCCCGTTTATCTTAAGTGGCCTTCCTATAAACGACAAAGGAAAAATTGAAGGAGTACAACGCCACTTTAGACTAAGAACACTGGGAGCTGACTGCAGCCTGGACCAAATCTCGAGATGCAACATGCTAGGACTGGAACCTCTCTGGAAGAGGTGACTAAGAATGAATCTTATATTTTGCCATAAATGACTTCGTAAGTTAGTGCATCATGTGGCCCGGAAATCAAAACAGTTGTAACATCTGCTCACCATTTGCGTAATCACAACCTATTGGCTGAAAATGAGTGTTGTTAGGCCAAATTGCGAAGAAACTTGTTCATCAATAAGTTCTCTCACATCTGGAATAGACTTCCTGAGGAAATACTTACCGCAGGTACATTATCTACCCTTCATTTTGCACTTAGCAAGCTCCTAACAGATGATCAGTCTATCTATCACTCGCCCAGGCACTATCCATACGTTCAGGGCTAATGAAAGCATACTAGGACCTCTAAACGTATAGAGTAAAGCTATCGTAAATCTCAAGTACTTTTTACCTCAATGAACCCATAAAGGGTGTTTGATTACTAGTCCACCTGGTAGGATTGTGCAGTACAAATACATAACCAGTGTTCCCTCTAAATTTGCCAACAAAAACTGCCTATCTAATAACTCGTAAGAACTTCATATAAGAAAAAAGGAAGATTCACCCTCATATGAATAAATTAAAGTTAACATATAGCTCGAATGACCTTAAAAAGACAAGAACTTCTCTCCTTCCGGTTTGTTTTACGTGGTATTCCATTGTCCAGTTTCTCCTTGCGCTTTCTTTTCTCCTTTCTTTTCAGTATCAGCCTGACGGGAAAGTCCTAAGCATTAGTTTGATCAAAACGTATCAACTTGCTGGAAATCCTACTTCGCACCCAATACCGGAGACTGATGTTGAAGGTATCCTACTGGCTCGCCCTGATTTTCCATTTTCCTGTTTCTTGAACAGCTTAGCAACCAACTCACCTCCCTACCCTGAATGCCACAATTTACGAAACCCGCAGCACAATAAATGGTCTCAGATTTCTGGTCCGTGACAAATGCAGCGGAGATGTGGATAAACAATCAAACTCGACAGATCACTTTACCTAACGGCAATACATCCATAATGATGCTATGTAACAGATTTCTGCAGTACTTTGTCTTATATCAGTCCACCTAATGGAAGCCAATTAACAGCCAGTGTATCTCCTTGACAATGTTGCATACTTTGATGTGAAGCCTCTGAAATTTTACACATGTGTAATGTTCACCACTGTTGAACGACGATTCTTCCACTCTAATTACTTGCACCACAACAAATGTTTTCAGTACTACCAGTCTAAATTGCTGGAAAAGGTAACGCATGAAGAGTGGAAAACGCCTGAACTTAGACATTCACCTGGATTAAATGGTTGCATGGATACTTACTTATTCCTGAAATCATTCAAGTAGGTTACTGTTGGTCAATAAATCTACGAACGTAAGAATTGCTGTTAAAACAGACGTTTATCTAACGAAACGCTCGGTCTTGTAGATGGGTCAATCATGCCGACTACTCACAGCGCAAACACCAAATATTGCGCCGTTTGATGTGAGGAAAGAATTGTGGGCAGAAATGGTCTTAACTCAGAACGATGTGTATGTACTGTAAGGTGATATTTTCCTGCTACTTTCATAACATTTAGACACTTGGTATCATGATAGAGTTTAATGTCCTCCCTCTGTATTATTCGATATTGTTAAAACCTTTCATGTTTCTCCGCAATTATCAATTTGATGAGGCCTGTAAACTGGCTTCTCTCGTGTTAACTTCATAACTTGAGAATAAAGATGTTTATTTATTTATAAATTGGCCCACCGTCATTTCGTTAAGCCTAAACCTCTAGCACTCTCGATTTACCTTACCAGCATACGTCAGATAATCATCGGCGGGTAATTCAGATAATTGAGAACATTGACAACGAATATTAAACGGATATGATTGTTCGCCAAATATCTGACAAAGAATGCCGACTGTTTCATCAAAAGATAACTCACTGGGATTAATCAGCTGGATAAAACTGACATGTTTGTTGTGTTCAACAGTATTAAGTTTGCGTAATACTAGACGAAGTTTAGCCGCATCATCAAAAATGGAGCACTCAATACGAAAGACATGTTCATAGCGATTAAACTATGAATCGAAAATGAGACCAGATAGAGGATCATAATTAAACTCACTGACAGAATCGAAGAAGCTCTCATATTTATCCGAATGAGAAACTGGAGGCATCTGACTTGAAAATTTTCGAGCAAGGACTTCAATTAATTTCAGTTGAGCTGCTTCATATTGAGCTTGCTGCAGTTGTAAAATAGATTCAAGATCATCCAATGAGACTGACGCTGTCAGTCATACACTCCACGTCGCCAACTGTTGTGACCGAGTGGTGGGGTTGCGCGCGTGGGTATAACAAATACTTGAGACTCAATAGACACCTCAACCAAATACCTTCAAGACTGACGTCCCTCAGTAGCTTCTGTTTTACTGAGCTGCACTGAATTCTAAAGAGAAAGACAGCCTGTGACTGCAAGAACGGGGACAATTTTTATTAGGCAAATACATGACATGTATGTATTCACAAGACTCCCAGAAAGTGAAGCCATAAATAAAGCAGTCCGATTTCCTGTATGAGCTCGAACTTCTCCAATCGGATTCTCATGCCAGCGCATGCATAAATCACGACCTGATCACGACTTTAAATCTCCCCCTATTGGCAGCCATTTTGTTACTATTTGGCACAAACCATGAACATGGACGAAGGAAGTCGGCTGGTTATAACGCAAGTTTCGAACCCTGAGCGCGTTTGCTCCTAATGGTGGAACCTGTTTGAGTGACGCGGATTTAACACCCACCCCGTCTCGTAAGTTTCAGCAAATTCTAATAAGATTACGCGCATCAACGACTTGATATGTTAGTTATTTGATGTCAAATACCATTTTGTGAACTTTCATGAATTAATAATTTCACGATGCTTGTAAACTGGTATCACTCACGTTAAGTCCATTACGTGAGGATAACATTTATTATTATCCCAACTTTTACACCCCATATGCGCTGGAAAGTGATATTTTCTTGTTCTTTTCAAAGCCAGCAGGATCTCCTGCTGTCTTCAGTAGAATTTGATGGCATTCCGTCTATACCATTCATGACTCAAAAAATCTCCTAGATTTTTCAACATATTGTAAGGTGATAATGCCTGCAAGCTGGCTTCCCTCATGTTAAGTTACTAACGTGAGAATAAAGCGTTTATTTACTTAGTTAGTTCGTGGTGGGACGTTGAGCCGGGCATCAAAGATGTTGCTTAACATTTCCGCGATCTCTTGTCCAGAGTTTCTCTCCGTTGCAATCTCTGGTAACCTGTGCTCTTTGGTTTTAAATTTCTCTTTCAGTTTTTATGGCACGATGCTTTGTTTCTCTGTAAACTTCTACAGTTTCGGGAAGTATACACTGCATAAATTTTTTCGGCGAAACGCCATTTGCAGCCTTTGATTTAACAGCTCGATGAGGATGTTTGACGCTGATTTTCTTTCTTGATGTCTGCTAGTTGGAAGCAGTACCTGCTGTTTTACTTCATGAACTTTTGGACTGCTCTCAATCTTTCGCTGTCTCTGGAACATCTTCCTACTTAACTCACCAGCCGGTCAGGATTCTTCCTGAGAGAAACCGCCTAAAGTTTCCTGGCGGACGTAGTGGCACAAAGACTCTGAACAAATGACCAAACGAGAGACCGATATGCTTATTGGCTCGGAATATGGCTCACCTGCAGTTACGCACTACATGTTCTCTGGCATTCTATATGAAGTGATCTCCTCAAGTAAAAGTTCTCATGCATCAGGCACACTTCTCGAATGATATTGCTCACGCTAATATGAACGATGCCTGAAGTTTATGTATAACTACTGCCATTCGGGCCATTAACTGTTTCGACGTCTACTTCCGTCTACTACTAGAAATATTCCTGGCAGAAATAATATATACTATTTTTAAACATAACAAGGTGAACTGGGAACGCATTGATTCAGGCACTCATCTTGGTCATACAAATGTAGATACCTGCTGATACTCTGGGTAGTATAACTAGGTGGCTTGCGGTTAGCAAAGCTAAAAGCTGAAGAACTACCTAGTGAATGGACGTTTATAGTACTAAATAAGAAACTATGCCGATGGACTAAGAACGTTGGCTGGTTGTAACGCAAACTTCTAACGTTGCGCGCTTTTTTTGTTGAGAGTGGAACCTGTCTATGTAATAACAGGTAAAGAAACAAGCCTGCCTCTTGATTTGCAGCAAGTTTTAATCAGGTTATGCACATCGATAACTTGGTATGCGAGTTATACAATGCCAATTACTATTACGTAAAATTTCAAAAATTATCAGATTGACGGTGCTTGTAAGCTAGTATCTGTCATGTTAAGTAGATTACATGAGAATGGAGATCTTCATTATCTTCAATTTGACACTGCCTATGCTGAAAGTGGTATTTTCTTTTTCCCGTGATCGGGATCCGACGTTTCTGATAGAGTTAAACGACCTCCCTCTGTACAATTAGGGGCCCGTAAAATCTTGTAGATTTTTCGACATATACCGATATGATGATGCCTGCAAACTGGCTTCCCCCATGTCGAGTCACTAATGTTAAAATAAAAATTGTTTATTTATTTGCTTTTCTGCCGAAATTTTAGATGGTTGCAGCATAAGGCTATCATTAGATTAAGAAGAGAATGGCTTCTAATGAAGACCTACCGGCTTATCTGGAAATCTGAACGCTAAACAAACAGAGAATTTAGCCCGAAAGCTTGAAGAGGCACATCATTAAGATAACCTTCACTTATGACAACGGGACACAAATGAGTAATGTTACTAATTCTCAACATTACATTGTCTTTCGAGGCAGTGAAGCCGTACCCCCACGGAAATTACTGTCTAATAGGTAACAATTGCCCATCCCATTCACCCATTTGACTTTGTCACCATATGAACATTTATCATTCCCCGAATTACTCAGACTTCTGGACCGTCATAATGGCAAAGAAAACCTGAACAAACAGTAAAATCCAAGAGATCAACTCACCTTTTGACTTCAAATTGAACACATTCACAACAATGCTATTCGACGGACTTCTCTAGTACTTCACTGAGTGGTGAATACACCCCTCAATAATACTGCAAACCTTGATGCGAACGGTATGTAAAACCCACTGCATTGGTCGGTCGTTCTCCAAATGCATATTCCTTCTCACCATGATATCTAATTCTGGTCGCGTAAGTCCATACTGCTGTGAACGGTGGCGCCTGAATAGATATTCACTTGGAGTACATGAGTATGTGGGAACCTACAGATTCCCGAAATCGTCACTGGGGGTCTTCTAGGCATCCAAAGCTACAAACATAAGAGTTCAAGGCAAAACAGTCTATCTAGGGTAACGGGGCATTGCGAAGATGAGCCAAGCATGTCGACCGCTCGTAGCGGAAATCTGGAATTTTGGGCAACCTTGGTGCTACCGATGGTGAAAAATGTTACGACTGAAAGCGATTCAAACTTTAACACTTTGTATGCACTTTCAGGATTCGTCCTAGTGCGAACTTGACAGACGCAAAGACCAATCACTAATTATTCATGGTGCATAAGCATGGTTGCCTTCGAAATGGCTTCCTTGACTTTAGAGAAAGCAAGTCCAGCTGTTGTCCAGAGACACGAACTTCGTAGTTCCTCGAAGTAGATGTGTTAGTGGTCTCATGACAGAGGCACAGTTGGGGATAAACCTTCGGTAATAACTTACCAGGCCATTGAAAGTGCGGAGATGTTTCACAGTGGTCGGCTCTGGATAGTTTGTGATAGCCGCCACTTTATCTCTCAATGGGCGTATACCTTTGTTGTCAATGGTATGCCCAAGGAAGCTGAGTGATTCAACTCCTATTTCACACTTCTGTAAGTTGACTGTGATGCCATGTTTTTTAAGTCTTTCGAATGCGAGGTCCAAATGTTTGAGGTGAGTTTCCTTATCTGGACTCGCAATTAGACAGTCATCGATGTAGACATGAACAAAATTCAAACCACGGAAGACATCATCCATAAAGCGTTGGAATGTTTGTGCTGCATTCCGAAGACCAAATGGCATGCGCAGGAATTCAAACAGGCCAAAAGGAGTAATAATGGCTGTTTTCGCGATATCTTCTGCTGCCATAGGTATCTGGTTGTACGCTTTGACCAAGTCGATTTTGGAGAAAATGTTCATTCCGCATAAGGTTGCAGTCAAATCGTAAACGTGAGGTATCGGGTAGCAGTCCGGAGTTGTTTTGGCGTTAAGCCTTCGGTAATCACCGGTTGGACGCCAGTCGTTGCTATCCTTTTTGGGAACCATGTGCAATGGCGATGCCCAAGGACTGTTTGACGGTCTGATAATGCCCAGTTCGAGCATGTGGTCGAATTCGCTTTTCGCCGTTTTGAGCTTATCGGGGGCTAAACGGCGCGCTTTGGATGCCACAGGTGGACCTGTGGTTGTGACGTGATGCATAACATTGCTGGTTATGCACGGAAGTGTGCTTCGGTTGTGCAACTCTGGATATTTCTCCAAAACTGCTTGGTAGGACGCGTCGCCTGATTGTTTGGTTCTAACGATGGCTAAACTCGGACCTACATAGGTGGTGCCGCCAATAGATAACTTTGTGTTGTTATCTATCAGTCGTCGACGGCGAGCATCTACGAGTAGATCGTAATGGTTTAGCAAATCTATGCCAATGATGGGCATAGAGACGTCAGCAAGGAGGAAGATCCAGTGGATAGGTTTGCGTAAACCTAAGTTGAGGTAGGCATACTGTCTCCCGAATGTCGCGATTGCCTTGCCGTTGGCTGCTTGAAGATTGAAGGATGGGTCGTGATGACGCTCCTTTGTCGTTGCTGGAAGAACGCTAACTTCTGCGCCGGTGTCGACGAGGTAGCGGACTTTCGTTTTAATGTCGGTGACGTAGAGCAAACGGCTTTTTCCGCCGGCTACGGTTGCCGTGAGCACGTGCCGGCGTGACCGTTTCCCGAGTTTGTGTCCTTCTTAAAACGGCATGGTTTACGACATTTTCTGGCTTCATCTCCGTAAGTGTTATGAAACCAGCACCATTCAGGGTTTTCCACCCTGTTGGGTTTCGTTTTGGGGCTACCACGCGACTTGCTGCGATGCGCCAAGGTGCGTTTCTGTGAAGTGGTACGTGATCTAGGACTTCGAGATCGTAGCAACGTTTCACAGAGTTGCACAGCTTGGTCACCTCTGAATCCTGGCGCTCTGGTTTGTCGCAGATAGAATATACGTTGGAGACGGGTCTGCTGGAAATCTCCAGTATTTTATCTGCTGAGGCTGCCAGGTCATCGAGTGGGACTGACTGCAGTGTCACCAACACGGTTTGCACCGGTTGTGGTAGTTTCGAGAGAAATAGTTCTCGGAAAAAACCATCGTCGAATGTTCGTGCACCGATTACTTCTCGCATGCGTGCGAGGACTTCAGTAGCTGAGTGGCTGCCTAGCTCGATGTTACGAAGCAATTCGTCTAGACGCTGGCGATCTGTGAGATCGCTTTTCTTCAAGAGTGCGGCCTTAAGAAGTGCATAAGGATCACTTACTTCAGGATTAAACATGTATGCTGTAACATACCTGTTTAATTCTCGCGGTAGTGAACACATGATGGCAAGAAATCGAGAATGAGGATCTGAGACGCCCTGTTCTCGAAAATCGGCCTCGGCATACAGAAACCATGTTTCTGCATTGTCTGGCCAATATGGCACGAGTTGGATCGTGTTCGTAGTCGGCTTAATACGAATAAGCTTGGGAGTGTGGTCGGACATGAGAAAGTGTAGTAAATGGATATATAAATGTTATCGAAATGAAAACAATAAGCAAATATAAAATGGAACAGACTCACCAATTCAATACCTGTTATTGGTCGGAATATGTGGTCACGTCAGGCTCACCAATTTAGGATTTGTTCTGGTGCGAACTTGACAGACGCAAAGACCAATCACTAATTATTCGGACTTGTTATATACCCACGAATGCGAGACCAAGGAAGAACACGATAGCGTAGTCGGATGGAATAGTATATTTGGATGGCTGTGCCAAAATACCGATGCGTTCCAACTAACTGGCTAGAGAGTCGAATATGAGCAATGCAACGTAACACGACAGCGTGCCAAATGGCGAGGATGCTTGACCGGGTACCTTCAGCTTAGCGATTCCAGTTAGACTATCAAGGTCAGCATCCATGTTGAGTGTCGTCAGACCCTAGGCCATTGATTTTGAGGACATCTGTGACGCTACATGCTGAAAAGTGACGTCTTCTTGTCTATTCCATAGCTTGCGGGACCATCTGATGTTTTATGAGAATTTGATTATCACCCTTCCGTACCATTAAGGTCCTGTGAAATCTTGTACATTTTTCAACGTATTTCAATGTGACGATGCCTGTAAACTGGCTTCTCTCATGTTAACTTACTAACGTGAGGATAAAATATTAACTTATTTACGTGGATATAGTTCATTATTCCAGATGTATTATTTTTATCACAGCGGCGAAGATTGTCAGCTGAACTAGCAGTGTGCATCTTAACCTTCCAATTGAAGCTGTTGAGGACAACCATTCTAACCCACGCACACATCTGACAGGAGTTATTTTTCCAGATGACCATGATAATTCTACCAAAATTCATTTGAACCACATCCCGTGCGAGGATGGCGATGTTAGGCATGACTAACCAACTTCCATTGTTCAAAGCAAACTGATCAAAGGCTTTACAGCCTGTTGTCACTAATTTATTATGAATATTACCGCCAGTATGACTGCATAAGTTACCCGGTATTTTCAAACGTGTTGCAGACAGAGCAAACATTCTTATCTTTTATGTATACAGCTTTCGTTTATTCCGATTCACGTCTCTGTATAAACTGCTCCTATCCCACTGATGTCATATGAAATAGTGAAAATTTTGTGCGACATTCTCGCAATATATTTCAGAGTAAAGACAATATCATTAAAAAACCCCTGGCCACAGGTGGAACATTCCTTGGAATATCAATACAACTAGGATTTATTATTAACAAAGATATTATCAACAGGACGGTCAGTGAGGACCTCCTGGTCGTAATAATACCCAAGTATATGTCCCATGGCTAAAGCAATGCAATCAGAGATCCTCGCAACACAAAAAGTCACAAGAAGAGTCTGAATTATAGAGTCATGTCCTAACTAGTTTGTGACTCCGAGGAATTAGTGTGTCGTCGAGGATCAATGAGACATGTTAATCCGGATGAATCTTCTCCGTAACTTGCGGAAAACTTCGAGAACCTACCTAGATTCTTGCTGGAGAAAAAATCTATTAGCCAGGGGGCACATTTATAGAGACCCGGTTTAGTGAAAAATTTCGAGCTTGAAAATTGCCCAAATGTTTGAAGCAAAAATGTTTTCGGAGAAGCTGTCAAGGCTTTGTGTAGGAAAATAAGAGAATAAGGTGACACCCACTCATCCGGGTTGAAACAATGCGAGGATGACTATCTGGTCATATAAACAACAGCTTAGGAGGGGTGAAAACATGTCACCCTATTTCCCTCCATGAAAAACGTCTGGCAGCATTCGAACTGCCACCAACTTGTAGGGCTTTCATCAGGTTTGGCAAAATTATCCGGAGACCTCATAGGCGACCGAATAAGGAAGTGCTTGAACAGAAAAGCTGTAATCAACAGGGCTTGTGTCAGCTTCACAAAAGGTAGGTTCTTCGCCCTTAAGCTCCTTACAGGTGAGTGGATAGATGGTAAGCCCAAGCTCTTCTCATGCTCGATTTCCTGGGTCTAATGGTATTCCTACATTTGACTCTGGCCAGAGGGTAACTGCGTCATTGCACCTCAACATGTGAAGACGGATGCGAAACTACAGAAAGAAGTCTGGATGTGAAAAACAATCGGATATGTGGGTATCCAACTAAAGATCATGTGAAAATGGGGTGAAGAATTGAGGCATTCGTAATGCCGGTCACTGTGAAGATAGTGATTACCGTATAAAAATTATGAGGGAGTAAGCGATGAAATTCACCCAAAAAGGTGAGTAATACTCACTGGTCAGCAAGATGATCCTTTTCAAACCCAGAAGAATAGTCCATCACAAATCAGTGATTCATAAGCAATTCCATTTCTCTCCTCCTGGCCCGGTGCTCAGTGAAAAAATATCAGCTGGGATAGCCATTACTGTGAACATCCATAGCTCCAGGGGAAAACTTGAGCAACTAGGCAATGGCACATGGATTGCAAACACCAAGTTGGAGTAGGTTCACGATTAAACGGACTAACTAGCACCATGTCACTCCTTCATTTTGTGTTATTTTTACGCCAGCAGTCTTTGAGTGGCACAGTTACTGCGAATTTGATTCCGTCCCTTACGCCTGTGGTTGACAGATTACACAACCTAAGCTTTTATTTCATTTTTCCTTATCTTCACTTTATTTTTGCCGGTCATCTTCTGAATCCCCATGACTTCATATTACCAACGTCCCAAGTAGGTGTCTGATGACATAGCGTTTGAAGATCCTACGTTTGGCACAGTCTAACAGATGGAACCACACCTTTCCCTACAAATATAACAAATATATGACCGCCTACTGGGCTTTCCGGAGCTACAATAAGCGAGCGATTACATCTTCAGTATCCAAATCAACTGGTGGTTCATTTTATTCCGTAAGATCCAGAGGTGAGCTAAAAGGGGTCGGCTAACTCATTAAAGCTCGTAAGACGTATAATAGACTGGATGTCGAGAAAGAATGCACTGATATTCAGAAACTTGTAATTCACCTTGCACTCACGAGTGATGCTGAAAGAACATTGAACCTGTCAATTTATCGCGCAATCAACCAATTTTTGCTTGTGCAGCAATGCGAAATCATACATAAGGATCATTTTAATATGAGACTTTAGTGAACTTGTTTTAACGTTATAACTCATAGTGCGTATGTATCCTAACAACAGGTGGGTGGTCAACCTATTAGGATTTAAATTTGTTGTTTGAGGATAGAAGGCTGTCAGCCTATATCAATCTTTTTCCCGGAGATTTTGTGCTTCTCTAATACCCTTTAAACGAGTTAATTAGTGATGGTACTTCAAATATTCTTGCTTATCTCATTATCCTATTCTGACCAAACAGGGCTTGTTAAACCTTTTGCGTAGGCTGAAGTCTAAACCAGAACAAGAAATAAGAATCCTTCTTCTTGGTCTGGACAATGCGGGAAAAACAACTATACTAAAGCATTTAGCATCCGAAGATATTTCTCAGACAACTCCCACTCAGGTAATAGACCATCATTTTGAAAATTCTCAGGGTTTTAATATCAAAAGCGTCCAGTCACAGGGATTCAAACTGAATGTGTGGGATATCGGTGGTCAGCGAAAAATTCGTCCTTACTGGAAGAATTACTTTGAAAATACAGATGTATTAGTACGTCCATAAATTTCTATAAGCGATTCACTCAGATCTATGTCATAGATAGTGCAGACAAAAAGCGGTTTGAAGAAACTGGAGAGGTAAAGTCGGTGAATGAGTTATATATATATATATATATATATATATATATATATATATATATATATGACTGCATAACAGTCTAGAAGTTTCCTTGTTTCAGTCTGATGCATTCCAATTCCATTTGTTGTATATGAATAGAAGGCTATGAACCTGCATCAATCGTTTCTCAGTAGATCTTTGTGCTTTTCCAGCCCTTTTTTGAAATAACCAACTGGTGATGTAGAAGGCACTTCTTCTTAGAGTCAGATCCAGGAGTTGATTACTCGAGAACCACTAACCTATGGATACTACATCCATTCTTTGTTTTCGCGTTCTCATACTTTCTCTTTTGAGGTGTTCAAACCTATTGAAAAGGAAGAAAGATAGATCGCACTCATTGTGTGGACATTTTCGTAGGAAGGGTTTAGTGAAAACAAAGAGCTTGATTATGCTCTTACAATATTTTCTCCAAGCAGTCTTGCTATATGGTAATCCATTAGTTAATCTGACTCTAACTAATAGTTATAATCTAAAGATGCTCTATAAATTTTTATGCACAGTGGTGAAGCTAAGAGCCTTTATAAATGAGTTTGACACTGGTGCAAGTGAACTTCTGACTGAGGTGCCTATATACATGCTTAAATACCGATCAATAACAAACGAACATTTAATCAATAACTATTCCATTATATGAGTTATGTGACCAGTATTTCACTCAGAATTCATGATAAAATAAGTAAAACCCATACTTGTGGCACCCCAATATCAATAGTGCAAGCATAGAAAGCCGATTGTTTTTTAAATCTGGTGTCTAGGTTGTGATTCGTGTCCCAATAGGTACCTGTAAGTGTGTGACATTTTGTCTAACAGTAGTGCGGAACATTGGGTGCGTGGCTACGGTAGGTACGGAAGATGAGGAGGTGTTTATAAAGTACTTATTAGTCATAAGTGTTAATATTGACGGTACGAAAGTGCTACGCTCAGTAGTGCATAGCCGAATGTAGGACGGCAGAGCGATGAATGAATAAATAACCATTTACTGCTGGCGTATGTTGTTAGTAAGCCGTATGTGCTCACATATCTATCCAGAATCTGTCTGAAAGAGTTGATTGAGAAGACTATTTTTACTTCTTTCGCCAAAGCGTTACACAATATGCATACTCCTTGAGAAAAGAAGTTAGTGCCAACCCTGATATCAGCCATCAGGTGGGTGTGTGTGAGTAGTCCTCCCACGAAACTGTTGAACATTTATTGATAATGGTCTGCTGTTAGGGTGGTTCGTTTGATGTATATTCTTCTTAACTGTTGTTTGATTCCTATTAAGCTGAAAAGAAGTTCGTTCTCCAGACCTTCCCGATATTCAGCGTCGGTGTAAGGGAAGTGTTGTTTATCCGAATGTTTTCAAGGATAAGTTAACCAGGAGGTTCTCTTGTGACTAACACAATTTGAAGAGTTCTGGCAAGTCGTCTTCGACCTTCTCATCAGATGAGTCTGGCTCTTTTTCACAGTACTGCATGACGCCTCCTATGCAGTCTTTTATACGGCACAATATCGTGAGGGTTTCTGTAAGCGATTCCTTGAAGTCAAAGAAACTAACTTGCAACGTATGTGTTAATATGCTCTGTAGTCTATTTACACCACTGATTAGCAAAACTTTTGGTCACATTTTCGATGCTCAACAACATCAGAAAGCGCTCACAGTTTGTGCACACCTCTGCTAGTTTGGATTTTCCATGTACCATCATGGTTGCTTTCTTGCGCAGATCACCAAGATTGGATTGTTCTTCGCCTATGTTTTATATAACATGGCCCTTAAGTTTCAGGAACTTGCGACGTCTCGTTGACGAGTAACTGTGAATTTGTCTACTGCTCGTTTGACAGATATCAGTGATACTCTGAAAGATGTTGGCTGATCTCGAGTTGCTCTGTTTCCTGAATAGGGTCGGTATGACCTTACTACAAAATTAAAGTAAGTTCCGCCATTCCAATTTTCCTTTCGAGATTGATTTCCTTTTTCTAACCCTGAGTCTGCTGATGTAGGGATATAGGATGAAGTCTGCTCTCTTACCTTGGGGGTGCAAGTCATTTGGCCTAGTTGTCTTTGTTCTCATTCTACCGTTTCTTGTACTTACGTCTAGTTGTCCTTGACGGAAAGTAGTTTTTAGGCCACTCTGCTTTCACGGTTTACATGTGTCGTTTCAATGTCATGGATTAAGATATTATGGGTTTCTAACGTTCAGCAAAAATCAGTCATCAGTGGCATGTTTCTTACTTTCGGTCTGAGTATCAACTAGGTTAGACCAACCTTTATTAGTAGATGTTGGGGTCTTGGAGCTCGTAATGTAATAAGTCTCTTAGTTTATTAGTGATCAGCAAGAGTATTTGTCCGACATTCTAAACTTATTTGCCACACCCACTTACATGGCATCTTTGTCATGAAATTGTAGTGCAGCTATTTCAGGCATATATTCCATGCAAAAACTATGTCAGCTGCTAACACTCATGGTTTACAGACATCTCAGTCATCCATAATTCGCCCAATGTTCCCAAATACGTGGTCTAATTTTTATGTGTTAATAACGACTATTACTAGCAGACTTTTAAGCGGTTACAGTGAACATCTCTTCGACCTTTTTTTCAGCTCTGGAAAATTTTTATAAACAAGAATATCTGGTAGAAATCTCAACGTCATATGCTATTGTTCGGCTGTCAATCTCAGTGTCCCAACTTATCGTTCAACCACTAAGATGGATATTTTTTCTGTTTGACAGCGTATTTCTTCGAGGTTTTTATTCATATGAAGAGTATTAGTTGATTTCTAAACTAACTCATTTGTTGAATAACAATATGCTTTAGGAACTTATGGAACTTTTATCCGAAGACAAATTGGCTGGTGTTCCTCTGATTATATTTGCTAATAAACAAGATTTAATATCTGCTGAACCAGCAAATAAAATATCCGATGGATTAGGATTACTAACGATTAGAGATAGGCCATGGCAAATCCAAGGTTGTTCTGCTATCACTGGCAATGGTGTAAAAGTAAGTATAAATAATCCTATGAAGGAAGTTAAAATGCTTCGTAAGCTATTGTTATTAATAAACTACGGGTTTATTATTAATTGGGTACCCATGTTTGTAGCAGTCAAGTTTATATGTGTATATTAGGAAAGGAATTTTATTGCTAAGCTCCAAATTGATCTATAAAGCATACCTTAAGAATTTCATCATTCCCGTTAGGCTTACAATGAATTCTGTGGTGGACTAAAACTACAGTAGAAATTTTGAAGAACTGACACTTCAAATCTTCGGTAAAAAGATAGTTTCTGCTAGGTTCAGAGTTCTGTTCTACAAAAGAAAACTGAAACATGTTTTGGATGAAAAAGAAATTGTTACTTTGTGCAACCTTAATGTGTATCTATGAGTCCTATTTGCAGCTAGTCAGCATAATGAATCTACTTCCCAGTCATTGGTTTTGTCTTCACAAAGGCCCGAAA
>OX104129.1:1474095-1568381 GCA_944470555.2 Heterobilharzia americana
TCATTATTATTTGTCCCTTAACTTCCTAGTAGAACATAGGGCTTCAGTAGTAGGTCTCCATTCCACTCTCTTCTCTCCAGTCACCTTCACCTGGCTCCACGACAGCCCACAAGCTCTCCCTCCCTCCTCACACCATCTCCTCCATGTCACCATCAACTCAGAAACACAACTCGTCCATTCCCATTCAACTTCCACTCGACCAACTGGTCTGCCACCTGATGTCCCCAGTCGGTCTTCTCAGTGCATGCCTAATCAAACACATCTCCACTTCCTTCCACTGCATATTTGTTGAGTGGTGAGTTCTTGGTTGGTTCGTCACCAGCCAGAGTTCCTTCTCGCTTATTCTCACTATTCTCGCCATCCATACGATCTTCAGTAACGAGTCAGCGTAGGCAGTAGCTGTTGATGAATATCTGTAGTTTGTTGGCAGTGCCTTTCGTGACGCGTCAAATCTCTCAACCATCACACAGAAGCACTGAGTTGACTGGATTGGTGTTGAAAATCCGGATACTGTTCAAGCTTTATGCTGAGTGAAGATTTCCAAACTGGTTTCAGGTTAGTGAATGTCTGTCTTGCTTTTCCAATTCTGACTTTGACGTCCTCGTCTGTGCCTGTGTCGCCTGTATTCGAAACGATGCTGCCTACCTAGATAGGTGAAAGAGGCTACTTCCTTCAAGTTTCTTCTGTTGATAGTGATTGGAGCTTGTTACTATTGATGGTAGTGGTGTTGGTTGGGTATCTTCATCACCCCTATCTTCTCCACCTTCACTTGAAGTCCCGTCTTCACCGCCCTGTCTCTTCTATCAACTTGTTAGTTTTCACCTGTAGATCTTCAAGTTTGAGTGACATTAGACATGAGTCATCGGCGAAACCCGAATCTTCTTCTAGGAGTTTTTCCCCGGTCAAGCAGCGTATCCCACTCTTCTCGCTGCTCACGGTTTGTTGCATGATCCAGTCCACTACAATCAGGAATATCATGGGTGATAGTGGGCAGCCTTGTCTTACTCCTATCTTCACTTCCCATTGTGAATTACTTGGCATGTGGCATCTTCATATAGTTGTTGAATGAGGTTGATAAAGTTTTGTGGTATTCTGTAGTGTTGAAGCAACTGCCAAATTACTTCTCGGTCGGCGCTGTCAAAGGCCTTTTCAAAATCGATGAAGTTGAGATAGAGGGTTGACTGCCATTCTATACTCTGTTCTATGATCATGCGTAGCATAGCGCTGCCATTTGGTCCGAACATGACTTGTACCTCCTTAAGCCAGGCAGCCTGTTCCAGTCGTAGTTATGAATCCAGCACATCCTTTGTGTCTCCAGAATGATACGGCATAATATTTCGCTTGGGGTGGACAGGAGTGGAGCATGATTCCGTGCCAGTTCTTGCAAAAACTTAGGTCGCCTTTCTTCAGGAGTTTGAGAACGTAGCCTTTCTTCCAGTCGCCAGATACCTTTCGTTCCTTCAAGACCTTCTGCAATAGTGATGTGAGCATATCCACTGTTGTCCCTGCGTCTGTTCTCAGTGCTTCTGGATGAACTGTATCTGGTCCTGTTGCTTTCCCGGATCTCAGCAGCTTTATGGCATTCAGGACTTCAACTTTTGTTGTAGTTCTGTGGCTGGGCTGCATTTGGTATTTCTGGACGAGTTGCAGGTGGTATTGGTGGTAGTCGATTCAAGAGCTTTTCGAAGTGGTCAGCCCAGTGTTTCTTTTGTGTCTCGTCTTTGGTAATTAGATTTCCTTTATCATCTTTTATTGGTTTCATCTGTGTTGATCTCTTCCCTACCAGATAGTAACCTGGTTATTTCATACAATGTTTTTAGGTCTCTGTCTCTCTTACCAGCAGCCTGTTCTGTTTCACTTGCCAGTGTGCCGT
Source organism: Heterobilharzia americana (assembly GCA_944470555.2). Lineage (NCBI taxonomy): Eukaryota > Metazoa > Platyhelminthes > Trematoda > Strigeidida > Schistosomatidae > Heterobilharzia > Heterobilharzia americana. The sequence continues at coordinate 1,475,969 of OX104129.1, forward strand.
AGAAGTATCTTTTGTCTTTGCGCGCACTCCCCTTCACTTCCTTGTCCAGTGTTTTATAGGTTATGTCCAATTCCTGTTTTTATTATTCATCCTTGCACTGGTTTATCTTCTGGTTCACAATCCTCCTCTCCTCTATCATCTTCCATGTGTCCATTGAGATCCATTCCTTATCTTCTTTCTTCTTCCTCCCTAACACGGTTATGCAGGTTTCATTCCACTCAGCTTTCAAGGAGTTCCAGTGCTCATCCACACAGGTTTCTTCAAGGATGTTGCTCGATACCTCCCATTTAGTCTTGATGGCTGACGTGTAGTTTGTAGTTTTGTCTTTCAGTTTCTGGGTGTTGAACTTGAACTGTGGTCTGTCGTCAACTTCCTTGAAGGCTTTCAACTTGATTTGGAAGGTAGGTTCCTTGTACTAGATAGTGAGGGGTATGAACCTACATCTGCTCCCCTTCCTGACCTAGTGTCAAGTAGGCTACGTCTCCACTATCTTCACACTGAGATGAAGTCGATCTGATTTTTAGTGTAGTTTGTCCATCTGGTGAAATCAAATCCATGTCACTGCCTTGTGAATATCCTCGTGTTAATAAATACTGCCCCCAATCACCAAGTCAGTAAATGCGCAAACGTCTGCAAACAGTTCTCCATTCTTACTCATTTCACCGAGTGCTTCTCAGCCCACGGTTGGTTCTCTTCCTGTGTTGTCCACTCTTAGTTCGGTATTCATGTCACCTCGCCTATTAGAATTTTGATGTCTCCAACTGGGGTCTTGTCCAGTGTTGATTGAAGTTGTCTGTAGAATTCCTCTTTCTTCTCTCGATCTGCATTATTTTAGGTGCGAAGCATTGAATGATCGTGACTTTCGTCCTTTTGAGTTGAATCTTGCTGTCATGATCTGATCCTGCAGGAGGAGATTGGTTCCCACTGCATGAGAACCTTCAATGCTCTTGGGGATATCATGATAGCCACTCCCTCAGTGTGCTCATGGTTGTCGTCTTGGTGACCGGAGTAGATTATTGATTCTCCAGTTGACAGTTGAGAGAGTCCACTTCCATTCCACCTGCTTTCGCAGATTCCAAGCACTTCCATGCCATACCTCCACATGTCTTTGGTAATCTGGGCAGCCTTACTCGGTTCATTCATGGTGCAGACATTGCAAGTCCCCATGTTTACTTTCGCTTTCACTGGGAGAATGGACACATATCGGCCGACTGGCTTCCTGAAGGCTTTCGCCATCTGGCGTCATTTCGTCTCCCTGATTACAGCAAGAAATAAGTTTGATTTCATTTTTTATATTTTGTCTGTGCTTTGAAGCCGCTTCAGAGGTTGGATTGGTTTTACGTGGTAGGGTTGCTAGCCCCTATGCCCAACCTTCCCTCTTTATGCGGGCTCAGGACCGGCTAGTTACTAGTGAACTAGTTAACCAGATGAAGTTAACTCTGATTATTAAAACAAACAAACTAACAAACGAACAAATAACATTGTAACTTGAACAAAATATTTGTTAAATTAACGCTCTCGATTACAAAATTGTTTTACATGAGAAGTGAGAAAAATAACCTCAAAACTTGTCGATTAGTCAATTTTGATATGAATAAAATTAGTCTAAATTTCTTTGTAATTCTCATTTCTTTCAGGGGACCTTCATCAAAAGGATTAATGTGTATGAGATGATTAGTCTTCCTTCTTTTTCTTCTTAGTTTTTTCTTCACTAGGAAAGATACTTTAAAGGGTGATTAGTCTTACAACATTCACTTGATTTTGTTAATTTACTATATGGCTAATTTAGTATTCATTTATACAATTATAAAGGAAAGAAAGAGAGATGTGAAAAGAAAAGGATTTTAAAGAATTAACAAGTAGGACTGGAGATGAGGATTCCCTTTTATCGCCTCCATTTCATTGGCTAAATATGATACAGTAAAGAGTTGTCCTTTACTATAACTATTATTCAAGCCTAGTGATTTTGATGAATAGCAACCTAAGAAAGGTGTGATATTGAGCCAAATGGAGTGTTTTTTGAACAAGTAACGTTTTTGAATTTCAATTGACTAGGATATTTCATATGTACATGTCACACTATGTTCAGTCATTCATAACAATACAACACATCATTTAAGTAATGAAAGAAGAAGAAGAAGAAGAAGAAGAAGAGGACGTAACCAGTGTCATATTGTTCCACATACTTCTATCATCTTCTTAAAGAAACTTGGACAACATTTTACACAGATTAAATTGGATTTATTTTATTCTAAATAAATAACTAAAATGATTCATATATTGGTGGGTAACTTCATTCATTAGAAGAGATTTTCACGAAGGTGTTGGTATATACGAATTGTAGACATTGACACAGAACTGAAATGAAATTATAAACCATTTCAGTTATCCTTAAGGAATTCTCTGCTTTTGAATATATTAGTTATGAAGTACAAGTTTATCAATGGATGGGTACCAATCATGTTGTGATTCTCCAGTTATGCATTGTCCTTAAGCATTCGAAGGCAAATGAATGTGGTTAATGATTAGAAAGGAAGAACCAATGACTACTAATCAATGCTGAACATCGAACGTATAGAAATACTACAACATTTGTCAAATTAACATTCAGCTGGGGAACCAATGATCCTATAGCTAGCCCGTTAGCATTCAGTCACTGAACAGGACTCGGATGAGTCACATTTTTCTGCTTTTATCAATTTTTTATATAGCGTGAGTAGTTGTCTTCAAACTCCACCTAGTTGGTCCCAAAGGTCGTCGTTTCCTACTGGAAGTATAGAAAATTCACCACAAAGAATTCTACCGATGTCAAGTTGACAGTAATTCAATCCGGAGGTTTTTGAGGATTGATAAATTTCATCACGGATGGGATATCAGTTGAAGAATATCCGGTTGACATGAATCAATCAGTTCTCCACAAACTTTGAAATGGAATCCCAACAGTTAAGTGACTTTCTCACCATGTTGACAATACACACAATATAGATAGCTGGGAGCTTGTACTTTCCATTTTACTGTGAAATGATACAACTCCATAGCTTAAATATCCTGCACAATGATTAGCCATACGAAGGATAACACAAGAGCTGAGATGTAAACTATGTAGTCAGTCTATTCAGTATACCATACTCGTCTAGGTTTGGTTAGATCTCATTAACAGAGTTGAAAGTGAAGACAAGTGCTCACCGATAGTAATAGAATAAGACAATGGTGACGCTACTGAGTGAAATAGGAGAAGTTGAAAAAATGTGAACTTACTGGCTGAATGGTACAGTGTGTGCTACGCGACTCGACGGTTCATAGCTGAATCTCACATGAAGTCGTGAATGTACGCTGTTGTGCACCGCTCTCAAGCTTTCAACTATTCTCCGTCTTCAAATCATTCAATTCTACACAAATCTTCAAATATTTATTTATTTCTTATCAGTCTACAGATTAATTACAAATCTTTTTCATAACTGATTGTTCGCTACACAATATCCATGCCATGTATTCAACACATTCAAATGTCATCAAGGTCATTGTGTAAACCGAAGTGTATTTTATGCTGGTAAACAATAGTTCGTCTATCGAAATTTAGATAAATTTGGAGTATAAATATAAACAGGAAGTAATTTCAGTTATCTATAATGAAGATATGAAACTGCCAATAATTTTTTAATCATTACATTATTTGCTCATATTTTGTATATGAATGATTAATACTTCACTTCATCTCTCTATATAGACACTGATAATTGAAACTTTCAAGGTCATGAGGTTTATTTATATTTAGCTAACTACATAGAGTGAATGAATAAATAACAAGGCATAGGTAATGAATGGTACTAGTAGTGATAATTGTCAGAGGAAGTTATTTCATTGATGAAATATATTGAACAAGTTAATAATATGTGCTTGAATGTTAGTGAAATATCTTTCATCTTTAAGAATAGAAGTTAACTTTTAGTAGAGAAAGCTCTTCAAGACTATCGGTGTGGTACAATACGTGTTGAAAGTAATGAATGAGCTGAATAGTTTAGATGTAATCTGAGCAATATTTTATTTTGATTTAACGGAATATGTAGTAGTCATTACCTCTTCATTTTCTTAGAACAGAAGATAAATTCTAGCCCGCATACTTCGACATATTCAACACTAAGGAGAATGAAACTCTACTAGTTATCAAGAATGAATTGATGGAGACTTCAAAGTAGATAATTGGATAAAGAATTCAGTTAAGAGCATGATATGTACCAGAACATAGTTGATTGTTAAAGAATTTGAAAATTCACCATTCACTTAAAAGTCACAGTCGACAGTTTACTGATTCATTACCTTTAAGATGTGGTTGTTGTAGTGGAACAGTTCTATTTTCAGTTTATGATTCAATTTGACTTTTATAATGACAAATAATAACGATAAGTCTGCTGAGTATGATAATTTATAGGGTGAATACCTGATATGCTCGTTCTTTTGTTATTCGCCTTTTTTACACAAATATATCACAATATACACCTTGGTAATCTTGGTTCTATGTAACGCTAACAATTGATGATTTAATAATGGATCGTGGCTAACGATGGAATCCAGGATGCGCAATTAGTCGTATTTCAGACTCACTGGTCAGCTGGATGTACCTGCTACCCAGTAAGTGGTATCGTTCCCCACCGGAATACGGAGTCGGGAGCGATTGCTTCAAACGCCACATCGTTATCCACTACACCACTGAGGCAAGATAGCCACTTCTTGTGCGACGGACATACTTTTTAGTATAATTGTTTTTATATGATACCGTCGTTGATTGGACCGAATAGAACGAAATACTTATCCTGGATTCCACTGCTAGCCACTATCTATCATTAACATAATTAGAACACTGGCAATATCAAGGCATCCACACAAGAGCCCATATGCCAATAGAAACAATCAACGACGGTATCATATATCAACAATTATACTAATTGATGATTTCTCCAAGATATCACTTGATCATAAAGAAGATGAATAGACTAGTATACTTTTTATATAATGAAATATACTATTTCCAAGTAGTATTTCTTACAATTTGTTTGTCTAGTGTATAGTTTATAGATATGTATGTAGATAAACTGGAAGAGAATGTCAATTGAAGTATAAATTTCTTAACAAACAAATCTAATCAGTCTGTTAAGATAATTAATTCTCAATTGTATAATATTATACTTTGAAAAATATTCCATTTTTTAATGAATCTTGTTTTCATTTTTCTACTTGCTTATTTCATTTAATTTACAATCAAAAGGATAATCATTGTAAATATGTAAAATATTTAGTCAATTGAATGAATCAAAATGAATTCAATGATATTCACTATTACTCTATAAAATGAATCATATACAAACAAATGTAAAGTATCATATCAATATATCATTAAATTATTTAATAAAAATATTTTTTCAAATATATTTTAATTTCATTTTTTTATCCTTTTTAATATTATCCTCATCTTTGATTGATGAAATGAGATTAGATAATGATAATGAAGAATTAATATTTACAATTACTGAAGAATTACCTAAAGGTACAATTATTGCATCTGGTAAAAAATTAGGTAATTTATACTTAAGTTTAATTAACAGTAATAATAATAATAATAATAATAATAATAATAATGGTCAACTGGAGAATTCTATTCAAAAACCTCGTATATTAAATATTAAAGATCGTGGAGTAAAATGTTTCAATTTTCAATGGTGTTATTCATCCAATAGACAAGATAATTTTTGTTTAAATGAATTACAATTAATTGTTAATGATCGTATAGATCGTGAAACAATTTGTCCATTAAAATCACATGAATTAACTATAAATGATCATTATTATCAACAACAACAACAATATAATACTAATAACAATAATAATAATAATAATCTGTTGGATAATTATATATTGAATACAAATTCTTTAAATACTAATAATAATAATAATAATAATGATTGTATAATTACCTTAAGAATAGCAATTTTTAATAATGATAATATACAAAAAATTTATCAAATTCATATTATTATCGAAGATATAAATGATAATCCACCTGAATGGAATATGAATAAAATAACAATCTATTTCCATGATAATGATCCACCTGGTACAAAACAATCTATTCCATTAGCTAAAGATGTAGATATTGGTAAAAATGCTAAAATCACTTATGAGTTAGTTAATATTAATGAAAATATAAATATTAGTAAAAATATTAAATATTCATATATATTGGATGAAATGAATAATAATAATAATAATAATAATAATATAAAAATTGACGCTACAGATATATTTGAATTAGTTATAGAAGAAAGAACAGATATAAAACATTTCAATAATGAACGTCTCTTTTTAATATCACGTTATACATTAGATCGTGAATTACAACCACAAGGTTGGGATTTAATTCTATTAGCTAAAAATAATGAAAATTCAATTAAATTAACTAGTCAATTATATATACATATTAATATTACAGATGTAAATGATAATACTCCAAAATTTTTACAATCAATATATAAACCACAATTACCTAATTATAAAATTGGTATAATACCAGAAAATTTTCCTATTGGTAAAACAATATTACATGTATATGCTATAGATGCTGATGAAGGTAGAAATGCTAAAATTACATATAGTTTAGCACCAAATTCTATAAATCACTTAATAGATTATTTTTTTGAAATGACTTATGATGGTCAACTTCGTGTAATTCGACCATTAAATGTTGATATAATAACTGAACACAATATAACTAGACCATATTTACCTACAAATATAATCAATTTTGATATAATTGCTGTTGATGATGCTGGTATAGCATACTCTAAAACAGGATATGCAACAATTCAATTACAAGTAGAAAATATTGATGATGAAGCACCAGAAATAAAAATTCATCCTATACAATCAATACAAAAGAATTTTTTATCAACTAATCATCAATTATATGAAACAGAGATAGAAGTTTTAGAAAATCAACCACCTAATCAATTGATAGCTTTAATTGAAGTAAAAGATCCTGATTGTATAAGTTATAGTATATCACAATGTATATTAACTGGTGTAAATGCTATAGACTTTCGTTTATCATATCAACATTCAATGAATAATGAATATCGATTATATACAGTGACTAAATTAGATCGAGAGAAACAATCTAATATATTATTATCGATTGAATGTAAAGATTTAACCAATCATATTACATCGAATAATATCATTATACATATACTTGATACAAATGATCATGCACCAAAATGTTCTGAACAATTATATCATTTTGCTTTATATGAAGATGATAATGAATTAGATCACTTAGATATAAACTTATTAAATCGTAGTTGGTTCACTTCAAATCAACTTGCATTTATATCGGTTAATGATGAAGATATTGGAATTAATGCTGAAATCACCTATTATATACCAATAGAATTTGAAGAAAAATTAAATGGAAAAATTTCAATTGATTCTAAAACAGGACAATTATTTGCATGGGGTCCATTTGATCGTGAACAAATATCTATTTATGAATTTATTGTAATTGCTACAGACTCTGGTCAACCAATTAAATTCAGTACTAATTGTTCAGTTATTGTAAAAATTCTAGATATTAATGATAATCCACCATTATTTCATACACAATTAAGTATAACTGGTGGTTATCTATTTAGTATACATGAGAATCAATTACCTGGTACACGTGTTGGACAAATTCAAGCTTATGATTTAGACCTTCTACCTGCTACTACACATATTACTGATTTATTTACTCATTTAGAAAAATCAGATTTATATATTCCAAATGAAATGAACACGATAGTAAATAATATTGATAAGAGATTGGTGTATTCATTGAAAAATGAACTAAACTCTCAAGCTTTTCGTATTGATCCTAAAACTGGAGTTATTATTACTCGGTGAGTATTAAAATTTTAAATCTCTGTATGTCATATACATTTCACTTCATCTCTATTCTATAGGTATAATGATAAAATGGTTATGCATTTTTTGACATCTCTAACCTGTGGGGTTAACCAGTCGGAAGTGAAGTGGATGTTAACTCAAGACCTTGGGTGACAGTTGCGTTATGTTGTGAATTGACAGAAGTTGGAAATTGTGAACCACTGGAAACCAACCTAGTGGCTGAATGGTTAACGCGTTCACCGTGAAACCTGAAGCTTCTGAGTTCCATCCGTAGCCGGGTGGTGGGTGCTTACTGTTCAGGAGTCCCATATTAGTCTGACGAAATAGGTGTCCAGTGTTCCCAGGCTTTCAATGGTTCCCTAACTGATGTCAGTCCATGATGAATACTACGTGTAAGATAAAATAGTTCTCCGTCTACAAAGTAACGAACTAAAACGTCTACATAACTGTCTAATGAGTATGATATGTACAATGATGTATATACCGCATTATTGAAACAATAGTTTACCAGTCTCTTCTAGAGGAATGTGATGTAGAATATAGACAATCAAAACGTTGGTTTTAATTTGCTGAAATGTGAATCATGTACAAGAGTAAATGATACTATCAAATCGAGTAGTGATGATACTTATGAAGGTCCTTTGGATACATACATCTAGCCATTGGAAACAAATGATCACTAGAATAATCGAACCTGAACAGTAACTCGAAGTTCAGTGAATAACCTTATGCCTCTCTGTGTACTAGGCAATAAATGTGTTTTGTTGAAGCTAGATTCGTAACTATGAGACATTGTATGAAGTTCGAATGTCTAGACTAATTTCCTTATAGCTTCAGTAACGCTAAACTAGATATCTTTGTTGTAAATGTAAGTCTTTAGTTGTTTTAAAGGGATAAGGCTTGAGTTAGTGAGTGATGAAATTCTATTACACTTGGAATGGAGTTAGTTGTAATATATTGCGATTTGACAGAAGTAAGAAATTATGAACCATTAGCTAAATGATTAACCCGTTAACCGTGAATCTCATACGTTTCTAGATGAGTCATGGCTATGTATTGCTGAGAAATCTCATAGTAGAGTGAAATGGTTATCTAATACTCATAGGTATTCAGAGCTTCTCCAATTCATATCAGTTTGTGATGATTAGTATCTTAGATGTATTTAACAATAAACAGAAAAGAACTCTTTGTTTATGGGGTGTAAAAATCTCTTACTCAATGATTATTCAGTCTGTTCATCTATTTCGAAAGACTAATTTATCACCAATATATCGAAAAAGACATAAGTTCGTTAAAATAACAGCGTGTAGGGGAACAGTGAAGCTGAGAGTGATCAATGACTTCCTGTTTCTGAATATTCTTTGCTTTCAACTTACTTGGAATGTACAAAACCAATCAAGTGTAGTATACAAGTTACATATACATACATGAACTCAAGCACTCACACATCGACAGTTTTTCTTTGAGTTGTTTTTCTATACCACAACATTTTCCCCATAAGCAGCATTATTATTATTAATGCTATTTTCATTCAGGTTTCACCCTTATTAAGAAAATGATATATGATGGGAAAATGTCTGCATTTATCAGAAAATCTCCCCATAAGAAAATATTTATTAATTAAGCTTTTAGAATTATGCAAATATGTCTTAGCTTCTATACAAATAACCTTACTCACTCACTCACTCACTCACTCACTCACTCACTCACTCACTCACTCACTCACTCACTCACTCACTTTTTTGCTTGCTCGACTGTATCGCCATCAACTGTCCCTCTCATCTTTCACTATACTCATCGTCACAATAATAATAATAAATCATGATAAATAATTTTAAAGAAGTGAGTGTTGACAGACAACATCACATTGAAGTATAATGTGAATGGATCATTTGCATTTCAGTCAGAATAGATGATAATTGATATTGAATTGAATAATTTTCCTATTGATGTTAGTGTTCAAATTCACTTGACTGGGTGGTTTAAAGCCAACAATAATCTGAAAAATAGCTAATCATGTGATAGGTTGATTTTTACATTCTGATTGTCTTTTGTGTCCTTTTTTGTTGTTGTTGTTATCATTGATTAATTCGCTTTTTATGGATATGTAGGTAGGGGGATATCAGAAAATGTTTATCCCTTAGTTATATCATTCTTTGAAAAGAATAAAAATGAGCGCAAAACTATAGTGTAAAAATTTCAACCGAGTTCATAGTAAGATGAGTTGTTAGTTGAATGAAGACAATCGTCAGGAACCTTTTCTCAGCCTAGGTTTCGTTCTTGTTGGCACTCATCAGCATGGTTTACCTTCACCTTCAGCGGAACTAATGTCCCGTTTGAGGTTCTAGCTTGTATCACCCAGCACTGCAGTTACAGACGTTACCATTTAGCTATTCGGGTAGTGATTGACCTCATGCAGGAATAGATTAGGTTTGTAACCAGGGAGTTATCGACTTCATGTTGTCTACTCCTGAATGGTGATCCACTGCTTTCGATTATTATGCAGTACCCTGAGACAGATGTTAGTTGGTTAAAGATAATTGGCAGGAAGATCTGATTAGAAGGCATATGTAACTGCATCACTGAACACTAGTCCTAGTCGGTATATATCTAAACGTTTTGCTCACATGAACTACTTCAGACAGGCGTTACTGAGCATCTTCAAGTCTCAGACCTATTTCTTTACCGTAAAATCCCTTGGCTGTTTGTTAAACACACTTCATATGTATGAGTTACACAAATCATCATGTTAGGATATTGTTCAATTTTCCTCTACTCAAATTCTATTCATGTTTTATTAAGTGTAGAAATGTATAAATTCACAAAAGTTTTGATTTCTCCGCAAAACTAAACAACAGTAAATTTACTTGGTATTGAATATAGATAATCCTTTTGAGAAACCTGACAGATTTTGAACTGCTCAAGTCCCAACATATCAAGACATTCATTCAAGCCTCTTACTTAAACAGATATGCAGTATAGGCATATTTAATAAGGTGGGGGAAATAATACAGTAGCATTCTATCCACCACAGTTAATGCGGTCCCAACAGTATACAGTAAATATGTCCATGTTTGTCCTATAAACCATAATTATATTGGCATTTACATTCTGTTTATGAGTATACTTTGTAAAAATTGGATCCCATTACTTGATAAGTCAAACACCAAAGGTTTCTATCAAGCTCATAAGCAGCCTTCCGTTACGACAGGTTCACTACTCTGATTGGTTCAACCAGATTTCTGTTAGAAACTACCCACCAGTCGAGATCACAAGGTTTAATCTCTGAAATAAAAGTATCATTAATTGATAGAATATACTACTGTACAACTTGAGTAGTTTGTAACCACTCGGGTTGATTTGTAGTTTTCCCTAGACATATGAGATTGATCTTTACACCGGATGTCTATTTCGTTCGTTTGAATTCAGTTAACAACCAAATTATTCAGATCATCTAAACTTGTCTAACTAACTTGCCCTACAATAGAATGATTAATTTGCAAATAACTTAAAAATTGTACGGTATCAACAAGATTGTGTAAAGTTAATTCATCCTGGTACATTTGTGATGAGTTAGTTTGACCCTAGAATGAACGAAACTGCCATCCGTTAGGCTGATCTCAGCTGGTGAAATTCACATATCATTCAGAGTGGTTTTTAAGTATTATATATTTTGTCATAATATATTCTGTCTAAGAGTTTTCCATTCTTTCAAGTTCATGGAATCATGTTGACAACTTGAAAGTCAGTCAATTGACCTATTCATTCATTCAAGTACAGTCTAGTCATTTCTATATAGATTTAGTCACAGCTGTGAAATAGGCTAGTGTATATAGCAAGCCAAAAAAGTCTGTGAGTGTGAAAACCAATGGATTATAAGCATAAGTAGACATGCTTCAAAATCACATTGATAGAAATTCATTTGCATAACTTAATGGATATAATAAAACACAGACGATAATTTATAAACCATTTTAGAAATTGTATTTTTAACAAAAAAAAGTGTTTACTAATGCTTAAACAGGGAAATGAGAAGAAGGGAATGAATGATTTGGAATATGATGTTCATCAGTCTTGTCTGTAGGTAAATCTTTAACGAAATTTGACAGAGTATATAGTATAAACACAGAATATCATCAATAAAACTACTTTATGTTGAAAAATCAAGGGATTCAGTTGAGCTCTATGGTATATAACTTCTCAGTATGGACAACTAGTTAGCTGTTAAACATCATTTTAAGCGTTATGATCTACATGAAGTGATCTGCCTAAAAGAAGTATTGAATCATTTCACTGCCTCTTAGCCATCACCTATAGACTTCACGATATGATAATTATTTGCTGATCAAACTAATTTATTACCTTAATTTTATAGCTGCAAGTATATCCGTCTGATGAATGCCAGAGAAGACAAAATACATGGCCTGTGTTCTAGTGTTAATCACTATCTATCAACACCATCACATTACAAAGTTTTCCTATGGTCAACAATTCCAAATCAAGCATTGGTTGACATATAGTGTTGGAAACATTATAGCAGTAATGAGTAATGTCATCAGCCTAATTTCTTTTGAATCTGTCTTCGTATGTTAATATTTCTTTGAAAATTGTCAATTCATTTATAATGTATTAGTAGGGTCCTTTAAGAAGTATCAATACACATGTTCACATAATCCTTCCTCTTAAGGATCCTCCCTAATCTCTAAGCTTTTCTATTGACTTCAATAAATATGAGAGATTAAAAGCTGAATCTACGGTATCACTTGGTCTATACATAATTTCCCTTTCACCTATGGTTAAGTTGATCACTTACAACATATAGTTCTTTTAAGTCAATTTTTTCTTTCAAAGTTGTCTTTCATCGGAGTAATCTACAAAATAAAGAAAGGTAAAACAGGTAACTTCGCTATCTAACAACTTATAGATTCCAAGTATTTATACCTCGATTATTATTATTATATTATTTGTCACTTGGGTTCCTAATGGAACAGACACATTCAGTAGCACGTCTCCAACACACTCTCTTCTCTGAAATATTTTCAACCTCGTCCCACGAATGCCCACAAGCTCTCCCTCCCTCCTCACACCATCTCCTCCATGTCACCATCAACTCAGAAACACAACTCGTCCATTCCCATTCAACTTCCACTCGACCAACTGGTCTGCCACCTGATGTCCCCAGTCGGCCTTCTCAGGGCATGCCCAATCCAACCCATCTCCACTTCCTTTCACTGCATATTTATTGAGCTTTGTTGGTTCGTCACCGGCCAGAGTTCCTTCTTGCTTATTCTCACTATTCTCGCCATCCATACGATCTTCAGTAACCAGCCAGCGTAGGCAGGAGCTGTTGATCAATATCTGTAGTTTGTTGCAAATGCCTTTCGTAACGCGTCAACTCTCTCAACCATCACACAGAAGCACTGACTTGACTGGATTGGTGTTGAAAATCCGGATGTTGTTCACGCATTATACTGAGTGCAGTGCAGTCCATCTCCACACTGGTTGCAGCTTAATGAACGCCTATCTTGCTTTTCCAATTCTGATTTTGACATCTCCGTCTGTACTGTCTGTAGGTGAAACGATGCTGCTTCCTTCAAGTTTCTCCCATTGATGGTGATTGGAGTTTGTTGTTGTTGGTGATAGTGGTGTTGTTGGTTTGGTATCTTCATCACCCCTATCTTCTCTACGTTCACATGAAGTCCCATCTTCGCTGCTTTGTCTATTCTATCAAATTGTTCGATTTCACCTGTAGATCTTCAAGTTTGAGTGACATTAGACGTGAGTCATCGGCGAAACCCGAATCTTCTTCTAGGATCTTTTCCCCGGTCAAATAGCGTATCCCCCTCTTTTCGTTCCTCACGGTTTCTTGCATGATCCAGTCTACTACAATCAGGAATATCATGGTAGATAGTGGGCAGCCTTGTTTCACTCCTGTCTTCACTTCAAAAGCATCACTGAGTTTTCATTGTGAATTACTTGGCATGAGGCGTCTTCATATAGGTGTTGTTGAATGAGGTTGATAAAGGTTTGTGGTATTCCGTAGTATTGAAGCAACTGCCAAATTACTTCTCTGATTTTGCTTGTACTCTGAAGTTTCTTTAGCTGTTGGATTTGTTTTACTGGGTAGGGTTGCTAGCCCTACGCCCAACCTTCCCTTTTTACCTGGGCCTAGGACCGGCTAGTAACTAGTGAACTGGTTAACCATTATTGGTGCCTAATCATAACTCAAATACCTCATGTATGGCTATTTAATGATGTGTTCTCGAATCTCCTAAATGTAATAGAGACATCAAAAGTATGTCACCATCCTTTAGAAATATGTTCATAGAAATAATGCAATATACCCTCAGGAACACACCCAGTTATCACATTGTTTAATATCTAATCATCTTTCTCATCCCTACATTATCTGGTAGATGATTATGTAATTACCCTGATTTCATTTCTAGAAGAAATCTATTGATACAACTACACCCTACTTTTGCATAATAGAATGAAGACCATTATAAGAAAAGTAACCGGTATGAAAGTTCTATCTACATTCATTTATTCATTAAATTTTACAACATTTTATATAGAAAAGTGTCGAGAATATCTGATTGTTGGAGGTAACTCATCAACTGGAAGGGAACTTATCCACCTTGTACCATGCGTATCTACTTCACCAAATACCGTAATCAGATACCTTATTAATGAAACATTTAGACTATAGTTAACTTTCTGTAGAAGTGAAATGGATACATTGATTGATCACTGATGGGTAACTACTGTTTCTGTACAAAATAAATAGAAAGTAGTTGCATCTTACTCGAATAAGACTACACGTTTAGTGAAATGAACATCAAAGTTTTGAGTAAAATTTATTAAATATGTTATATAAGTATGACTTAGGTATTATATAACTATATAAGTATGTTCACTGAACTATTTCACGGTTTATTCTTCTATGATGTTAACATTTAAGCTAATGAACTCTTTAAGTATCTTCAATCTGATTAATTACTAACATTTTAGCTGTTGAATATGTCTCATGATAATTTAAAACAGAACTAAATAGGAATTTGTATGAAGTTAAAATATAATGGAGAACTTACTATAAATTACAGATTCACATTTGATGAATTCCTAGACTACTCTACCAAACTGATTACGGCAACAACTTTCAATTGTAGTTCAATAAACTTTGTTGTACATCATTCTTGGAATTTTGTGGTAGAAGGAAAGATTGAAGGTATGGATCGGATTTCAGGACAACTGACAATTGAATATACACACTTCTTCCATGGCTGTTGTATTTCTTATCATGCTTCAATACGTTCATATGTATATACGTAGAATGTTTTGAAGTGTAGAATAGGCGAAAAGAAGTTATCAATGTTCTTCCAACTCACTCCATATTGGTTAACCAGCTTGAAAAATTTCAAAAATCCCCCAAAAAACCCCAAAATAAAAAAGGTAATAATTTCGTGATGAAGACGGATAGTTGGTTAGAATAAGACGTCCGAAAAAGTTGATTTGAAACTGTCCTAAGAGGATAATCTTCAGTGAACAATCAACATTTCATTTTGTCTCTAGACTATTTCAAAGTGTGAGACCATCTATTCAACAATAAGATATTTCTATCCTTCTGGGTTATCTGTTGTTGATTTTAGCTATCAAAAATTCCCCTTCTATTATGATCGTATTTCGACATTTCATATAAATAATAAAAGGAATGTAATTTTTGATCGTATCTAAAGCAAACGATACGCTGAACTGAGGAAAAGAACCTAGAAGACTTGGATTTTGACGATGAATGGTGTCTGATGTCACACAAACTCGAAGATCTACAGGCGAAAACTAACAAGATGATAGAAGAGACAAAGCAGCGAAGATGGGACTTCACGTGAACGAAAAGAAGACGGAAGTGATGAACATACCGCACCTACAACACAATCACCAACATCAGAAGCCTCCAATCACCATCAATGAGAGAAACTTGAGGGAAGTGGCCTCTTTCAACTATATAGGTAGGCAGCATCGTTTCACCTACAGACAGTACAGACGGAGATGTCAAAATCAGAATTGGAAAAGCAAGATAGGCGTTCATTAAGCAGCAACCAGTGTGGAGATGGACTGCACTGCACTCAGTATAATGCGTGAACAACATCCGGATTTTCAACACCAATCCAGTCAAGTCAGTGCTTCTGTGTGATGGTTGAGAGAGTTGACGCGTTACGAAAGGCATTTGCAACAAACTACAGATATTGATCAACAGCTCCTGCCTACGCTGGCTGGTTACTGAAGATCGTATGGATGGCGAGAATAGTGAGAATAAGCAAGAAGGAACTCTGGCCGGTGACGAACCAACAAAGCTCAATAAATATGCAGTGAAAGGAAGTGGAGATGGGTTGGATTGGGCATGCCCTGAGAAGGCCGACTGGGGACATCAGGTGGCAGACCAGTTGGTCGAGTGGAAGTTGAATGGGAATGGACGAGTTGTGTTTCTGAGTTGATGGTGACATGGAGGAGATGGTGTGAGGAGGGAGGGAGAGCTTGTGGGCATTCGTGGGACGAGGTTGAAAATATTTCAGAGAAGAGAGTGTGTTGGAGACGTGCTACTGAAGGTGTCTGTTGCATTAGGAACCCAAGTGATAATTTATATAATAATAATGAATCCAGAGCAAACAGATAATCATAACTCCATCAAGATTTATTTCGTGATAATGATAATCACAATCGACAGAGTAAAAATTTGCGGTGGTTTTTTGACAATTGTCCGGAGATTAGTTATTTGATATTGGCTTCAATCTACTGACGGTATCATGTTGCATGATTACTCAGAGATTGATTATTCAGCTTGGATAATTTACATGATAAACATTGGGGTTAAATATGTGTAGATGATTTGCAATTTCTGGTAGTTGTGTCATTTACTTTCTACCCGTGCGGTTTTTAAGATGAATCCCATCATCATTTTAAATTAGCTGGATTGTAAAATAATTGTGAATACTACACAGATAACTTGCTATCATATTATACATTTAATGGGAATTGTAAATTTCCACTCGTGGATTGAATAGAACTACATTTCACCTTAAAAGATGTAGAATGAATTATTCATCATTGAAAAGAGAAATACATGAGAAGTGTAGGCAGTTTACATCCATTCATACAAACGTAAAAAAACAGTAGAGACTTATGTAACAGATAGCGAACAGTTTGCTTCATTTCTGAGACCTATAAACGATACTCAACGTTTTAACAGAACATCGAAACAACTACTTAGCCAGGTCCTTTTATGTAGGAAGATCAGTTTCCTACTCAAAGTTGCCTTCTATTGGCCGACAGACAGATAACTTATCATTTATCTATTTCTGTTGAAGAGATTACTGCAAAAAATCATACGGTTTGGCACTTTGGTAATGCTGTTACAGAATCATGACTTAAGGTGAAATGAAAACTTAAACTTCTTACTGAGTACACGTTTCAATTTCCTCTCTTGCCTATGCACCAAAAAAGGAATATTTACTGATTACTCAAACAAATTTTCAGCCAATATAATTTCAGAAATAGTTTCCTTTATCAAATGTCTTTCTTCTTTATCCTTTATAAATATCACTTCATCATGGTCCAAGATTGTATTTATGATCACAGTCAATGAGCAGATAGAAGGACAAGTATATAAATGAGGACAAGAAGGCTGTGTGTTATGAACAGTGATAACACAGAGGGAAAATATTTCCAGATTTCAGTTTGATGTCGTCAGCCTACTGACGATATTGTTATGCAGCATTATGTAGCCGTTCCATTTTAATCTGTTTATTAGAAATGTCACACACAGTGAAGGAATAATTTCATTCATTAGATAACCTTTCGGACATAATTTATTGTCCATATTCATATCACCTAACTCCACAATTTTGAGACGGAGTTTATAGATATATATAATTATTTTTATATCAACTGACAATTGAATATACACACTTCTTCAATGGCTGTTTTACTTCTTATCTTGCTTAAATACGCTCATATGTATATGCTCAGAATGTTTCTATCATTACTATCATAAGCGTTTATAGATTCTTAATTTTCTCTCCTTCTTTGTGATGAAAAGGGCAGTAGAATGTTCCATATATCTGGGACAGTTGAGGAATTATTTCCATCTATTCCATTTATTTAGTATTGATTAGATAAATAAAAATTCGGTTATCAGTCTCTGTTACCCTTCACCCAACTAACTTGGATTTTAACGCTATCGCTCTATCCCAACGTACTATGTGATTGTATGCAATTGCATAATTTCAGAGCTATAGTCGAGCTTTTCTCTAAATTTCTAACCTTAATAGGATCTACTAATCTTGATTTAGCCAGCATTTTATGGTCTGTTGTTGTAATTGACCCTGGCCGACTACTTTGATCTATGTATTTGACATCGTAATCATTTCAAGGGATTTCGTAAACCAAACTATTTTGCCTAATTACATTAACATGATCTACAAAACTTGTTTCTAGGCGAGGTTTTTTGGTTTAAATGCAAATTTAATCCCAGCTAGCCTTATTCCGAATTCTTCGTTATGATAGGCAACTTTTGTTTTAATTACAATCGATAGGTTGAGCAAATATGATACTCTATAAGCTAAATAAGTTATAAAAATGATATTTTTAAGTACAGATAGTAGATTTTTGGAATCGATCCCGAGAATAAACACTTACCATAAGATTACATAAATTAGTGTTATTGCTTTTATTACACCGTTGTTGATTGAACCGAATTGATAAGTCTCTGTTGGCATATGGGCTTCTATGCGGATGCCTCGATATTGCCTGTCTTTTAACTATGTATAGTAATGGTGAGCAGTGACTAGCAGTAGAATACAGGATGCGCATTTAGTCCTATTTTGGACTCACTGGTCAGCTGGATGTACCTGCCTCCTAGTGAGTAATGTTGTTCCCTTCCCAGGACTCGGGAACGGGAGCGAGGTAATATTGTAACACTGTTTGCTATGTAAAACGAACAGATCTTATATTGAAAAACATTGTACCATGTTGTCCAATTTTTACACCTTTACAAATAACGTACAAATCCTTGCTATTTTGAGGTTAAATAATAAGCACTGAACTGAAAGTAACGAGTATTTCACTCTGTTTGGCCAGCTGCTACATTTTACGATTTGTTGTCATGAGGTTCTTCAGTCAACAAACCATGACAAGACGAATAAG
The DNA here is from genome assembly GCA_944470555.2 of Heterobilharzia americana. Classification (NCBI taxonomy): domain Eukaryota; kingdom Metazoa; phylum Platyhelminthes; class Trematoda; order Strigeidida; family Schistosomatidae; genus Heterobilharzia; species Heterobilharzia americana. Next base: position 1,495,106 of record OX104129.1, read on the forward strand.
GCGTATTACTTCAAGGTGAATTTAATCAAATTACCTTTTTAGTAGATATAAATTACTTCTGATGAGTGTTTGAGGATTGAATTATGTCAAACCTTCAGTCAAGCTTTAAGATAAGAATATTTTTATACATCGCGGTGTGTATGAGAAGTTGGAGGGTAATAATACTTAATGTCTTGGTTGTATTGTGTTCTCTGATTTGAGACGCTTACTCGTAGAGCTTTCATCGTCCTTCTACATGGCGTCTTCAGCACTAACTTCAGTATGAAGTATCGTCTAGAAAGACGATGAAAGTTGCACGAGTAAAAACCTCAGCTCAGAGAACACAATACAGCCACAACCAGGACCATCCACCTGAGCTACAAATATTCTTCACCAGTACTCAGTGTCGTATAAAAGCCGGGAGCGATCGCTTCAAATGCCAGAGCTTTATCCACTACACCACCGAGCCATGATAGCTACTTGGTGTGCGACTTAAATTAACTTGAGAAACAAACTATTCATATTTTAAAGTTTTGTATGTTATTAACTTGAGTATATTACTCATTACAAGTAAAAGAATTACTCACAAGTAATCCATTTTAGATGAGGTTAAGAATTGAAAATGAGTACAGAACACGTTTTTTGAAGTGTTTCGATTTCAGGAGTTATCATAAAGTTTCAAATTTTCACGGAACTTGTTTCGAAACTATTAATCATCACATTTTCGATTACTTTTTTTCCTTTTATCACACTTTTCTCTCCTATTATTTTTATTTGAAATCAAGAACAATATTAGATCGTGAAATTCAATCGACGTATACATTTTATGCATATGTACATGATGGTCCTGATCAAAGTAATCAAACTTCAAGTATAACTACTGAAAAATCTAAGATTCAAGCAACAAAAGGTAATAATGGATATAATCAGGATATTGTTAGCCATCATCGTTCTCATACAGCTTCAATAATGATAACAATTACAATACAAGATGAAAATGATAATGATCCAGTATTTATTCGACCGAATTCAACTAATCATATGATATTGTTGAATCCATCAGCTATTCCTGGGCAGTCTTTATCTCAAGTAAGTATTAGTTTGAAAGTAGGAATAAATATTTGTACCGTCTTAATTTTGACTATTTGAGATATTCACAGTTTGGTAGACTAGTATTTATACTGGGTGATGATTAAAGGTAAGATGAAGATTTGAATGGATTCGAATCAGTGCCGAGCGGATTTCTAGCCCAATTCCCTACCAACTGAGCTATGAGTTTCGACTGGTGACCACATTTTTATTTCACTTCAATCACCCAAGGGTTTTACACGACTATTGTATGATCACATCAGCTACTTAGTCAGGACTATCTCAGATAGTCAAAATGATAAACAATATGATAACCATCCCCCTCCTCTCTCATTAAATTACATTTGGGTGAGGATGAGAAGTTCTGACTAGGCAGCCAGTATGAGTACGATTAAGCAGTAATAAAGCGTCACAAATTCATATAGTAGTCAGGCAAAACTCATGGTGATTGAAGTGAAATAAAAATGTGGTCAGCAGTTGGACATCGTAGTTCAATTATTAGAGCGCTACGTTGGAAACCTAGTCATATTGTCCAGTTCTGAATTTTTTACAACGTGTCCACCAAGCTAGAAGGTTGTTTTCCAATGGTTAATGGATGTATTTATGCCATGATAGCTGTGATCAAGAACTGTTGTCAACCTAAAAAAGTTCTATGCTAAATGAAACTGAAAAACAGTTTTGTCTTACTATAGGTCTCTTAAAAAATCCTCATTTTCAAACTCCTTAGGCTATTCCTTAACTTTTAACAATGTATATCCTAATCCATTATGTAAAATCACTTTATGGCAACATTGTATTCTCATATTGGACCAATGAACTCAGTGATTTATTTTAGTGATCTGATGATTAGAAGGTGAATGCTATGAACTATGTAGTCTAAGGAAAGCTAATTTTTTGAAAACAATGTCTAGATAGTTGTTTCCAGAAACTCAACTATGGACTAAGTGAAAATTAAGGCATTTTATGCTTGTTATATATATGTTGTTTGGATGTTTACATGAAGGTGTATGAGCCTTTCAGAGCTTTTAGTTGATTGAAAAGTGTCAACATCAAAATGACCTATAGTTTCAATTCTACAGTAGTTTTGACCTGCTTTATACTTTGATCATCTTCCATATATTTTAGGATCAGTACTGTAATCAAAGGTATCACAGATGATTTGGTTAACAATTCGTCATTTTACACCTTCTTTCAGACTATCATAGAAAGCCAAGTATAAATTCCCTAACCACTTACTTTATGTAAGTGTACTACAATACGGTTAGGTTGCTGTAAGTAGCGTCTGTTCTATGAATACTCGAGAAGATGAAGTTAGCTGTTGACTACTGTTGGTCTTTGTCCATTTGAGAAACTTGAATTCAAGTTGTTATTCCTCGTAGACTGACATCAGTTGGAGGAACATTGGAAACCTGAAGGCACTGAACAGCTGTTTCGTCCTCTTATGGAACTCCTCAGAAGTGCGCACCCACAATCCCGCACCACCAGGGATCGAACCCGTGACCTTCAGATTCCGTGACCAGTATGTTATCATTGAACCACTGGGTCGGAATTCAATGGTCCGTATTTCCAACTTCTGTCAGTTTTGTCAAGAATTCAACAACTAAAAACAACGTGAACATTTTATTCAATTCACTAAACATCATAGCAGAAAAATAAGTCGAATTCAATAGGGGAAAAAAACGTGGATAAGAAGTTCATCAGTTGATTTAGTGTATCCAACTAATCTAAAAAGGCTTTACCAACGTCAGAAAACGTCTCATCAACACACTTTCACATGCACACACACACACACTAATATCAATAAACTCAAGTACTTCATCTTTTTCAATCAACTTGTTAAAACATAGAATGAGTGTGTTAGATGAATAATGGAATAATTCATAACTCCTTTTTATTATTACACAAGTTGGATGTTCTCTGTTTGCTGCATAAATAATGTACAAAAGAGAAATTTAGTAAACAGGCGTGAAATAAATGACAAGTTTTTTTCCTTTCAAGAAAAAAGTACACCTTGTGTATAAGCTCCCCCCTCCACACACACACACACATACAGACACATTAGGATGATGAGGATAGTGTCTTCTCTCTTCATCTTCGACTTTCTACTCCTCTGCTTTAGAGTTTTCATTACTTAACAGCAACTATCTCTCATGGGAATATATACATACATATAATATGTATATTTGAAGGAGATATAATCAGGCATAACGCGGTATTTACTTGCTCACAACAAAGAAAGAACATAAAAATTCACTTGCTTTTTATTTAATTATTAAGCTAGAAGTAATTTATATTTAGTAAATTTCAGATCTACCACGATGAAGAAGATAGACTTTTTCCTGTAGAATTAGCACTTATTGTTTCCAAAGATTGCGAAAAAAAGCTTGGAGATTTGGATTTCGCCGCCAATCACTTGTGTATAGTGTCACACATACTCTTAGATCTACAGGCGAAAACTAACAAGATGATAGAAGAGACAAAGCAGCGAAGATGGGATTTCAAGTGGACGTAAAGAAGACGGAAGTGATGAACATACCGCACCTACAACACAACCACCAACATCAGAAGCCTCCAATCACCATCAATGGGAGAAACTTGAAGGAAGTAGCCTCTTTCACCTATATAGGTAGGCAGCATCGTTTCAACTACAGGCAGCACAGACGGAGATGTCAAAATCAGAATTGGAAAAGCAAGATAGGCGTTCATTAAGCTGCAACCAGTGTGGAGATGGACTGCACTGCACTCAGTATAATGCGTGAACAACATCCGGATTTTCAACACCAATCCAGTCAAGTCAGTGCTTCTGTGTGATGGTTGAGAGAGTTGGTGCGTTATGAAAGGCATTTGCAACAAACTACAGATATTGATCAACAGCTACTGCCTACGCTGGCTGGTTACTGAAGATGGTATGGATGGCGAGAATAGTGAGAATAAGCAAGAAGGAACTCTGGCTGTTGACGAACCAACCAAGAACTCACCACTCAACAAATATGCAGTGGAAGGAAGTGGAGATGGGTTGGGTTGGGCATGCAGTGAGAAGGCCGACTGGGGACATCAGGTGGCAGACCAGTTGGTCGAGTGGAAGTTGAATGGGAATGGACGAGTTGTGTTTCTGAGTTGATGGTGACATGGAGGAGATGGTGTGAGGAGGGAGGGAGAGCTTGTGGGCATTCGTGGGACGAGGTTGAAAAGATTTCAGAGAAGAGAGTGTGCTGGAGACGTGCTACTGAAGGTGTCTGTTGCATTAGGATCCAAAGGGATAAATAGTAAAATATAATAGTAATAATAATTTCCAAAATTTCTGTCAAACTTGAAATTTTGCACTGTTTTTTCTCTCAGATGGAAACATAATTGTGTTTATTGACTCTTCGTTTACTTGCAATGATTTCTAATTATCTATTCTAAAGGCGTAATGGAGATTCTAAGTTGATATTCATCATGGATCTGAATGTTTTGGTTTGATCATAAAGACGCACTAGTGAAGAGTTCCATACTGGGAGAAAGCAGTTATCTAGTCCGTCTAAGCTTTCAATGTCTTCCGGATTGATGTAGATCAACATGAATTTCGTTTCCGTTGAAATTAATCAAATATTTTAAGGTTGAAAAACTCGGATTTAAGCCATTGGTGATCAGATCTAATACACATCTATATAGTAGGAGTTAACTCATCTAATTGGTTTACAGTTCCTAAACAACATCTGGGTTCAATCACTGTCATCATGCTTAACTGGATAGCAACAAACAAAAGCATTAATATGGAACCAAGGAAAATGCATTTATATAATGTAATGGAATTAGTATAAAATAATTCTTCTTTTAAATTCATAGTAATATGAGATTATACTAATATACAATATAAATTATACCTCAACTGAAATCAACCTGACGAATACAGTCTCAAGGTTATTTAAGTATTCTACTGTATCGACACTTTATAATTTATGTTTGTACATCTTGACTTAAAAAGTGTAACTAAGTAGTATGTATTTTATAAACAATTCTAAGAGACTAGTACAAATTAACATAGTAACTTGGCTGATAGATCACCGGACTGGTAACCTGAAAATCATTGGTACAAATCCTGTCGCTACATGTACTTTCATTTGAAGTACATCATTCAGTCTTTATACCCATTATTGTTATTATTATTTGTCCCTTGGGTTCCTAGTGGAACAGACACCTTCAGTAGCACGTCTCCAGCCCACTCTCTTCTCTGAAATCTTTTCAACCTGGCTCCATGACAGCCCACAAGTTCTCATTTCCTCCTCACACGATCTCAATGTCGCCCTCGTCTCGGACGCCCAACTAGTCGTTTCCTATTTAACTTCCACTCGACCAACTGGTCTGGCGTGTGATGTCTCCCAGTGGTATTCTCAGTGCATGCCCAATCCAACCCATCTCCACTTCCTTCCACTGCATATTTGTTGAGCGGTGGGTTCTTGGTTGGTTCGTTCCCAGAGTTCCTTGTTGCTTATTCTTTCTGGCTATCCATCTGATCTTCACTAGCGAGCGTAGGCAGTTGTTGGTCTTTATATCTAACTAGAATTAATCATTTAGATTCTACGATAATCTTAATCGTCTATCGGTGAAGTTGATGTTCACAGGATCCATCAGTTTATTTCATCCATCTTCAAATCGGTGGACATTATGCACTAAAGATGTTTATTCAAATGATAATTATACCTTTAAAATTTAGCATGAATTATGTATAAATTTCACACATACTATCAGTACATAGATGTTGACGGTAAAGGTTGCATTATCTATCACTTAACTAACATGATTAGGGTTTTTCTTCAAGTTAAGCTTGACTATGATGGAATCATCATGGGAGCAATATTGAGGTCAGGTAAAGGGTTCTAGGGGAAGGAAGGCAAGCCAGTCAATGAGGTTATGAATCTTCAGAGAGTTAGATGGTCTAGATATGTGCTGCGCATGCTGAGCCATTGTCCATCTTGACATACCATGCTGGTGAGGGAAGTTGGATTAAGTAAGAAGAGGGTTCAAAGTGGATAGATCAAAATGTATCACCACTGTATGTGGACCACCTGGCTAGTGTCCAGGAAACAATAGGAATGCGTGGTTGAAGACTCACGGGAATGGCACAGATATATTTACTCTTTGACGTCTTCTAAACCCTAAATGTTTTATTTAACCTCCATTTTTAAGCTCCTTTTCCTTGTAAGCACATTTGTGTACTTTGATATCACTCTTTTTCTATCCACCTGTTCTTTGTATACTACTATGAAGAGTGGCAACTTGAACCAATTCAGTTGTATAAGAGGTACTACTGACTGTTTGTCTATCCATCAACTTTAGTCACAATCTCTTTTCTTAACGGAGATTTCGTGGATCTCATCACATATAGCCTAAATGACAACCAACTTTATATCATTCGATGCGACTATTTGTGTGAATTCCACTGACTCAACGTCACTGTCTTGATATGAGATATAAAATTGTAAAATATCTCAGGGAACTCAATGAACATTCTATCACGTTAAGACTTACCAGCAGTTCTTGATTTGTAGTCTATGAAAGAATTAACCCTGAGTAGAAATGAAGATAACCTTGTTACTCAGACTTTGTTTATCATTTAATGACCAATATGTTTGACTGTAGTTAAGCTACCACGTATTATGATCACTATCCTGTGTTGGGATGTTTGTAACTTAACTACTTAGTAAAGTTAACCTAGACGTTAACCGTTTGTCATAGGAAGGCATGACTAATCATTTACGTGCCAAAAGATGAATTTCTTATGGTACAAATAATGACCCACAACTTGGTAAACAAAGTAATTCAACAGGTGTCATAAAAATTCAACGATGGTCAAAGTATTTGACAATTCAAAAGTAATCATAAAATTTTTGAAAGGTTGACTAAACGATAAGACCAGACATTCATGGGTTCTTCCCAATGAAAAATTGAAGCTAATGACTATCGAAGATTCACAAAGTGTGATAAAATGGTTGTATATTATTCCTTTTGTAACCGATGTATCGATTTCTATCCTCAATTTTTAACTATTCTTTTTCCAATCTTTCTAAATATTTTCAATCAAGATCAAGATAACCTCCTATTGATCGACATAAAGTTGGAAGAAAATTGAGAAACATCTTGTATTTCCAGATACCAAAGGGTTGATTTTATAAAATAATCTATACGTGTGGCTTAACGACAATATAGAGTGATCATTTCAGCAGACTCATTAAAGGTATAAATGATGCAGTAAAATACATATAGGTTATAAAAGAAACTAGATTTAGTTATTCATGATTGACAAAGGTATAGTGCTAGCTACCTGGATACTGTATCATAAATATATCAAGTTAATAAGTGCCAACTAAAGTGAACCGATAAACTTATTGGCAAATCATTGGATTCCGTTTTGTTGTATTGTGTTGGATCTGTTATATCAACTATTGAGAAGCTGTAAGAGAACACATTTTAAGCTTATTGACAGTTGTGAGCAAAATGTTTACGTTCCTTGAAGGAAACTCTTGTCAACTTTGAATTTCTAACTGAGATCACGGGGACCATACTCCAACGAGTCTGTTTAATTGAGAATTTAAATACTACTGTATACGAAAACTAATATTTTAAGCTTTAAACATGAATATCTTACAATAAATTGCCAAAATCAATAATGTTTTCTTCTCCAAGATGTTTATTATTCATTCAACCTTTCATTATCTTTTTGTTTTTGCTCCAGCTATTAGCAACAGATCCAGATGAAGGTTTAAATGGACAAGTAACTTATGCTATAAAAGGTGAAACAGCAGGAACATTATTCAATGTTGATCCACGAACTGGACTATTATATCTAGAAAGTCAAATACCTCGACAGTATATTTCAAATACTAGGCGTATGGCTGATAACAACAATCACAATAATAATAATAATAATAATAATAATCAAAACCAAGCGAATGATCTTCTAGAAGTTTCAACGTATCCAACATTCTTGTTAGCCTTAGATGCTTGTGATCAAGGAGAACCAAAACGATGTACCCATTTCCCAAATCTACAAATTCAGGTAATTAATTCATTCCTGTTGGAGATTTATGAGAATTTATTGATTTCAAGAAGGTATTTACCATTTGGATGATCATTGAAAACCTACACAGCTGTTTCTTCCTAGAATACTATAAGAGAGCGAATACTAAACGATGACATTAAATAAAGGTAGTAAAAGAAGTAGTCCAATTTGAACCGATCGCATTCCAACCAAGTGGTTCACTAGTTACGTGCATGCGACAAAGCCTAGAGGTCTAGGGTTCAGTCCTTAGCGGGGCCCCGCCAGAGACCGAACCCAGGACCTTAAGGTTCCATGATCAGCACATTACCATTGAGCCACTGCATCAGAATCCAATAGTTTACAATAGTTCTCCAACTAATGTCAGTTCCTCATGAAGACCACCTTATAGTTAATTGAGTGTAGCTTCTGATTGCACATTTCAGTTCCAGTGACAAGGTGAAAGGAGATTTGCGAACAGTCGACACTGGATATTCACAAGCATTTATCGATAGATATTGAGAAATTGAAGAGAAAAGATTGAAGTACAACCACCAAAAAGTATGTATTCATTGACTTCAGTTTCATAATAGATCTCAAATTTTAGGAACGATTAACAGGTGGTGGTCAAAGTCATTAGGCACCTTAAATTTGTTTTATATTCAAAAAGTAGGTATTATCAAACCTTGTCTACTTTGACTACATCATCCTTTATCAAATTTATATGCTAATTTCTTTATTCTTATTTACTCGCATCATCTTTAGTTTATATTGAATGTTTTAGCTAACTGAACCTAATTCACAATATTTTACTAGTTAAAGAATATTTGTAACTTAGGAGGATAATTTTGGTGATGTTGTCTAAAATGACAATGAAAGCTTCTTGATTAAACAATCCAGGTTGGAGATGACAATACCATCAAGTTTTTGAATGCATCTATTTATTAGACAATACATGATATACCTTTGTAACATTTCTAAACTTCTTCTCAAAGAATATACTAATAGGTTGTAAACCTTTGAGAGAATTGTAATGTTTTGTCTACCATTTCGATGATAATATCGAAACACTTTGATCAAGTACAGAATAGATTTGATGAAAATGACAGAGTTATCATATGATATGATGAATACATGAATGATTTATGCTGACATAAACTTGTACTAATTTTTACATTGTTTCCAAATATTTCGTTTTATCTTACACGTAAAAAAACTTGGTCTGAATGCCTAGAAACGTTTGATTACCGATAGTATAGTGGTCTTATAGCAAATACTGAACATTTCATGTTATGGCTTGTGAACTTTTAATATATGCGATAGATAGGGAATCATTCAACGATTTGGTGATTGGAGGCGAGGCAGTGTGTTCAAGCACAAGGATATCCACAAAGCGATATGGAGTTGATTTCACCAGACACCAGGACACACTACACTAAAAATCAGATCGACTTTATCTCAATCTCAAGAAAATGGAGACGCAGTCTACTTGACACTAGGTCAAGAAGAGGAGCAGATGTAGGTTCACACCACTCACTATCTAGTGCAAGGAACCTTCCAAATCAAGTTGAAAGCCTTCAAGGAAGCTGGTGATAGACCACAGTTCAAGTACAACACTCGGAAACTGAAGGACGAAACTACAAAGGAAATCTTCACGACAGCCAGCCATTAAGACAAAATGGGAGATATCGAGGAACATCCCTGAAGAAACCTGTGTGGAAGAACACTGGAAGTCTTTGAAAGAGATGTGGAAGTAAACCTGCACAGCCGTATTAGGAAGGAAGAAGAAAGAAGATAAGGAATGGATCTCAATGGATACATGGAAGCTGATAGAGCAGGGAGAGGAGGATGGTGAAACAGAAGATGAACCAGTGCAAGGACGCTCAACGACATGAGGAACTGAGTACAATGTATAAAACACTACACTAGACAAAGAAGTGAAGAAGAGTGCGTGCAAAGACAAAATACACTTCTACGAAACACTGGCAAGTGAAGCAGAACAGGCTGCTGAAGGTGTCTGTTCCAATAGGAACCCAAGGGACTAATAATAATATTATAATAATAGATAGGGAATAGCAGTGGAATGAAGGATATGCATTTCTTCAACTGAATGTACTTGCTCCCACCTGTGTCGCATAAGTAGTGGCTACCATGACTTTGTAGTCTAGTAGATATCATCCTGCTGTTTGAATTGATGAATTCTAGGCTCGAGTATTAATGAGAACAATATCACTCACTTTTATGAGGGGTCATTCAGCCGATAGATAGATAGAGAGATAGATAAAAAGAAACGTACATCTTAGATGCTACTGTTACTCACTATCAATGATGATTTATCTCTAAATTGTACTACAAACACACGATTAGTTGTAAGTACTTACAGTGGATCATTTTAGAGTTTTGTGAAGAATTGACTAATAAAGTCAGTTAGATCAGCTTGTACACAAATAGAATGAGTAGAAATAACTCAGTAGAATAGTAAAGATGCATTTTACTTTCACGACTCTTTCTAGTCAGCTGTTAAAATTACAGAAAAAGTTTAAATATCAAAGTACACTGAAGAGATATGATGCAAAACTATTGGTTTGAAATAGCGATAACACAATAATGACACAATATTCAGATCAATGATTAATGGTATTAGTTGAAAGAAATGCTGTTTCTCTTGGACAAGTAGTTCAAATGAAGTTACCTTTTAGTTATCTTCATGATTCATGGAAAATAACATCGCAACTCGTCGTCTGATTGATGATTACAATACAGTTAAGAGAAGAATTCAGGTAATCATTTTGATACTATTCTACTATAGTCAATCAAATATTTCTACTCAATCAGATCAGTTTTGTTAGGTATATCGATGAAATGGAAACATTGTACAGATTAGTACAAATTTATATCAGTATGAATTATTCATATACTCATCATAAAAGGTAAACATCATGTATGTCATATAACAATATTGACATAACGGCTATCCACGAAACTTTATCAGGAGATGCCTATCCCGTAGATCATCAACTATAAAGTCACCGACAGAAATCAATAAACGCATCATCCTATCATACATAAAGAATATATCAGAAATCACGAAAAGAATACTGAGACCACTTGGTTGAATTGGTGTGGCTCATAAATCAACAAATTCCCTCCAAACACTATAATGCAGACCAAAGGATGCAACAACCAAAGAAGATAAACCGAATATCATTTACACGATCACCTGCAATAACTGTAGTCAACACTACATTGGACAAAGTGATCATCCTCTTCGCCTTCGTCTACATGAACACCAACTGGCTATTAAACGTCACGACATTTCGTCACTCATTTCAATACACGTGGATAATTATGGACACGAATTGAATTTTGACAATGTAGAAATCTTGGACGGAGAGAAGAAACACAAAGAATATCAGAGAATTCCTAGAAGCTTGGCATTCACGTCAGTCAGTCAGCAATCAATGGATGTATAGACATAGACCCGGTCTATCAACCAACAAGAAAAATGATAAACGAGAGAAGGTCAGAGGTGAAACAGAGGAACAGCCAACAGGATAGTCTATACAATTAATGACACAACGATCAAAGGAAACAACCAATCACAGACCACACCATCAGAGCAAGCTACTAAATCACTCACGGAGAGATATTGACAGCCCACTTCGTACTGAAGTTAATGCTGATGATGTCGTCTAGCAAGGCGATGAAAGCTTCACGACTAAACAACCCAGCTCAGAGAACACAATGCAACCAAGACCATCCACCTGAGCTACAAATATTCTCCATTATTACATGAAAGTTTCGTTACTTTCTATTCATTGTTTACCAACTAGTTAAGGATTCAATATAATACAAGTCATCTTTGTGGTTTATACTGAATTCAGTTATATTAGGATAATTTCTGTTATGAAGTTGGTTGTCTTCATTATTCGAAATGCTTCAACAGTTTTGATGATATTGTGTTCTCTGAGTTGGATGGTTTAATCGTAGAGATTTCGCTGCAATTCTAGACAATATCATCAGCACAAACTTCACGAAGAAGTGGAAGATAAGGTTCTGTCCGCAGTTTATTTATTGGCTTGTTCTGATGGTCTTTCTGCCAAGATCTTGTCGTTGTCTACATGTTCATTTTGATTGGTTGTTCTGATGACCTAAAATTTGACCTTCTTATTGGTGGATAGATTAGGTCAATGTCTATATGTTTGTTGATTGCTGGGTACCCTGAATATCAAGCTTCTAAAACTTCTCTGGTATTCTTTGTATTTCCTCTATCCAGGATTTTCACATTTTTCCAGTCAAACTCATGTCCACAGTTTCCCACATGCATTGATATGAGCGAAGATATGTAGTAATGCTTCAACGTTTTTCGCAGTTATTGCAATTTATTTTGTGGTCAATGTTTGATTAATTTTACTTTGTTGTTGCATGTTTTGGCCTGGATAGTACAAACTGAAGAGATTTTGTGGGTTTGTGGTATACAGCGATTCTAAAAGGCTTTAATAATCTAGTCGTGATCTCGAAGATGTTCTTCATATAGGTTAGGACAATCTGTTTGTTGGCTTTCCAAGTTAACATCTTGGTTGATAACGTATTGTACAAATATTTTATGATGAAGTTGTATAGATAGGCTTTTTAGAAAACAGTTACTTAACACTTTTATTCTTTTCTCTGCAGTGTTGATGTACTACATTGTGTTTCCTCTCTTGTGAATAACGTTTTTCTACAATCGATTTCATGTACTTTTGGGTTGTTGCTATTATAGTTGAGTCGCCTAAAAAATGCACTTGTGAACATTATCCAACCGATGGGCTAAATATTCAGTATATAACTTTCTCTAGCTTCATCGTTGAACACTTCATAGACTTAAGCTCTACTAGAAACCTTGTTCAAAGTTCTCTACAATGTTTGACTAAATTGATGGATGGTAAGGGGGTGAGGATTAGATGTCTGTGTGCATTCAAAGATTCACAGCTTCAAACCTCAGTTATATGTTCAAAAAAATCATGTACAAACTTCCTCTTTACTGTAACTTGAATCAGATGTTCTACGCCATTTTTATTTATTTCTAGTTGATACAACATCTTATTAGTCAATACATTTAATGAAAGCTATTCAGATCATGTTATTTGTGAATGACTTTAAAGGCCATTCTAGCAACTAGTGAACAGACCAATCAGGTTTCGTTATTTCGTCTAAGGAAGCACTTTTCTATAAAATAAAGAGATGTAATTATCTGCTTCACTAATTACTAGGATGGTCTTTAAAGTCATCTAGTCCTATATTATGAAATATCACTTCATTCTGTATATACATTAATCATTTAACTTTGATCACTGACCTGGAATTTGTCTCGAACATTCAATCATTTTACTTGTATATTTATCAATGTAAAAGTATAAAAATGATTCATCAGAAATATATAGTTTCGTTCGCTGTAGCCTGTATTTTGTTCCATGTTGATAAAACTGGTTGAATCCCTGGAGGGCGGTGTCATGGATGCACACACCTGAGGAGTCTCATGTTACGATGAAATAGGTGTCCAGTACTCTAATGTAATTCCAACTCGTATCAGTCAGTCCATGATGAATAGAAACTTGACAAGTTGGGAATTTTCTTTATTCACATTTAATCTTACTACAGCTAACATCTCTGTCTGATCAATACAAGGAATATAGAAGGGATGATAGTGTATCAGTTAAAACTCACATTACGTTTTTACGTTATATGGAAGAGAACTTTTCAATGCATAAAATTATATCATCTTTATATTCATCAGATACCTAACATGAGTCGCAGATTTTTGTACCGTCGGAATGAACCGCCACCATCAAAATTACACTTACATTTTTGTTGATTCTTCATTATGGCTCAGAAGCCTATGCAGCTGGCTATTACCATATTATTACCATGAATATTGTTATTACTAACATCATTCAGATAGAATAACGATTTCGTATGAAAGTATTGTACTGGGATATTGTTTGGAATAAAGTGATTATTATTATGATCATTACTATTATTATTATTATTATTTGGTTCAGTCAATTTTACAGGAATCTAATTCACTTATCACTCAGAATACTAAGTTACTTGTAATCCGTTTCATTCTTTTATCGCAAAAAACATGATAATCAAACTTTTAGAAAAAATAAGCGTGTTTCAATTGAATACTTTTATTGAAATGTCTTCTTTTTCTTTCTGCTTTCTTTAAATATCGTTAAACAGATTCGTAGTTCATCGAATATCATCGATGAAGTTAAATCAAGTCATTTACAAGATTCTAGTTTACTTTCAAAATCAAACACTGGAACTATATCACTTGCATCATCGTCATCATCATCATCATTGGGATCTGGAGTAACTAATTTCTTTCGAATCAACTCTGGAATTATTAATCCTTATCTAGGCAAATATTCACTTGTTGAAATTTTAATTATTGGATTCTCTATCTTCTTTTCATTACTAATACTGATTATTTTATTTATTGTCTTCATTATACGTCGTAGAACTCAACAATTATTACAAAATAATGAACAAATAAGTAAGTCATTTACAAGTAGATATTAATATTTACTTTTTAACACTTTCATTATTTATATAACTGAATTCCTTAGAAGATGTATTACAAGAAGAGAATAGTACATCAGAGAGTTGAATTCAGAAAGTAATTAATATTATTTGTCCCTTGGGTTCCTAATGTAACATACGGCTTCAGTAGCACGTCTTCAATGCGCTCTGTTCTTTGAAATCTTTTGAACCTGGCTCCATGACAGCCCACAAGTTCTCATTTCCTCCTCACACCATCTCCTCAATGTCACCCTCGGATGTCAAACTCGTCGCTTCCCATGGCGATTCCACTCGAGGGCCTGGCCTGATGCCTGGTGTCCCCAGTCGGTCTTCTCAATGTATACCCATCCAATCCACCTCCACTTCCTTCCACTGCATATTTGTCGGGTGATAGCTTCTTAGTTGGTTGGTTCCCACAGTTTCTTGCTGCTTATTCTTATTATTCTGGCAATCTGAACTTCAGTAGTGAGCCGGCGTAGGTAGATGTTGATGAATATCTGCAGTTTGTTGCAAATGCCTTTCGCAACGCGCCAACTCTCTCAACCATCACACACGAGCACTGACTTACTTGACTCGATTGGTGTTGAAAATCCAGACCTAGTTCCACATGTTGAGTGCAGAATATCTCCACACTGGTTTCAGGCTAATCAACGCCTATCTTGCTTTTCCAATTCTGACTTTGACGCCCTCGTCTGTGTCTGTGCCACCTGTAGTTGAAACGATGCTGCTTACCTAGATAGGTGGTGGTTACTTCGCTTTAGTTTCTTCCGTTGATGGTGATTGGAGCTTGTTACTATTGATGGTGGTGTTGGTTGGGTATCTTCATCAACTTTGTCTACTCTACTTGCACTTGAAATCTCATCTTCGCCGCTTTATCTCTTCTATCAAATTGTTGGATTTCGCCTTTAGATCTTCATGTTTGAGTGACATTAGACATGAGTAATCGGCGGCGAAATCCAAATCTTCTAGGTTCTTTTCCGCAGTCCAGCGTATCCCCCTCTTCTCACTCCTCACGGTTTATTGCATGATGCAGTCGACCACAATCAGGAATATCATGGGTGATAGTAGGCAGCCTTGTCTTACTCCTATCTTCACTTCGCATTGTGAATTACTTGGCATGAGGCGTCTTCATATAGCTAGCTGTTGAATGAGGTTGATAAAGGTTTGTGGTATTCTGTAGTGTTGAAGCAACTGCCAAATTACTTCTCGATCGACTCTGTCTAAGGCCTTCATAAAGTCGATGAAGTTGAGATAGAGGGTTGACTGCCATGTTATACTCTGTTCTATGATGATGTGTAGCATATTGTTGCAATTTGGTCCGTACATGATTTGTAGTTCCTGAATGCAGCCAGTCTGTTCCGGTTGTAGTTTTGAATGTTGTGCATGCTTTAGCCTCTCCATGATGATGCGGCATAATATTTTGCTTGCTTGTGGTGGACGGGTACGTGATTCCGCGCTACGTCTTGCAAAGACTTAGGTGGCCCTTCTTCGGGAGTTTGACAACTGTAAATGATATCTTGAAAAATGTTGGTTAGAAATACAAAAAAACAGTTGAAGTTATAAACGGACTGCAACCAAGTTTTTCTATACTACCTGCCAAATGAAAGCGGTTCAACTACATGACTAACTGATTGTGTTCTACTAAACAATATCCATCTAAAGATTTATATGAATCGACCTAATTTAACTCATTCATTTAAACACTTTACAGTCAACTAAATGCTGATTTCATTGAAGATGATTGAGAGAGTAAATATTTTCACATCAAAATATTATGTTGCAGATAATTTAATTTTAAAAACTTTTTAGGATAAATCTGTATTATTTCTATAATACTTATCTACATGAAGTATTCATCATTCAACAACCAACCAGCTATTTATTTAACGCTAGTTAGACTGTAAGAAATCTTGAAACAGCGAAAATAACCTGTGTCAATAGAACCGAAAGATTTATACTAGTTAACAGCATAACGAATATTCTTTTCAATAACTTCTCATCAGATTGTACAGTTAGTTATAAAGTCAATTTCCTTAACAATATTAATCATAGCCAAAGTTTACGGCGAGTACTTTAAGGAATGGGTATGGAATTATAATTAAAATTTGACTCTAAGATTATGGATGATAGTGTACTTTATGTATATATATATATATATATATTTATTATTATTATTATTAGTCCCTTGGGTTCCTAGTGGAACATAGGGCTTCAGTAGCACGCCTCCAGTGACCTCTGTTCTCTGAGATCTTTTGAACCTGGTCCCACGACAGCCCAGAAGCTCTCATTTCCTCCTCGCACGACCTCCTCCATGTCACCCTTGGACGTCCAACTCGTCGCTTCCCATGGGGATTCCACTCGAGGGCCTGACGCGTGATGTCCTCAGTCGGCCTTCTCAGTGCATGGCCAATCCATCTCCACTTCTTCCTGCATATTTGTTGCGTGATAGGTTCTTGGTTGGTTCGTTCCCAGAGTTCCTTGTTGCTTATTTTTTCTGGCCATCTGATCTTCAGCAGCGAGCGTAAGCAGTTGTTGATGAATGTCTGTAGTTTATTGGAAATACCTTTCGTGACGCGCCAAGTCTCTGAGCCATACAAGAGCACTGACTTGACGTTGGTGTTGAAAATCCGTATCTTGTTCCGCATGCTGAGTGCAGAAGATCTCCACACTGGTTTCAGGCTAATGAATGCCTGTCTTGCTTTTCCGATTCTGACTTTGACGTCCTCGTCCGTCCCGCCTGTAGTTGAAACAGTGCTTCCTAGATAAGTGAAGGAGGTTACTTCCTTTAAGTTTCTCCCGTTGACAGTGAACCTCGCCTGGTTAACTAGTTTACTAGTTACTAGCCGGTCCTAAGCCCGGGTAAAGAGGGAAGGTTGGGCATAGGGCTAGCAACCCTACCCCGTAAAACAAATCTAACCGCTAAAGAAACTTCAAAGCACAAACAAAATATATATGTATATATATATATATATATATATATATATATATATATATATATATAGTCTTATCATTTTAACTCTCTAAGATGACCATGGTTTAGCAGACTGATATTTATACTGAGTGAGAACTGAAAGTGAAATGGAAAGTTGAACCGTTGCCGGATTCGAACCAGTGATCATTGTAGCTTATTTATTAGAGGATTGAGCTGGAAACATTGTGGTCACTGGTTTGAATCCGGCAGTGGTCCAAGTTTTCATTTCACCTTCAATAATCACCTAGTATAAATATATATATGTCAATTGTGGTGATAATTTGAGTGTGTAAACTTTGTCAATTGATTGGTGATCAGACGTATAGAGAAAGAAAATTAATAATAAAGTTCAAGGTTGCTTTGTGTCGAGTGAGTGATTAGTACAAAGAATGCCGATGTAAATTTACTTAAGGGCGGAAATGGAGTGGACATTTCATCATCTCAGTGAACCTTCATCGACTGAGATGGTTGGGACACGTACTACGTTTGCCCAGTCACCGATTGCCTCATCACACAATGTTGGCTGAGGTGGGTCCAGGCTGGAAAAGAGCCCGAGGTGGCCAGACTAAAACATGGCACCAATGTATGAAGTCTCTGACTGTTGGTTTAAGCCATGTAGGACGATGCAGACTAGGCGGTTGGGGTCCACGGGACAAGAGGAACCAGTGGTTGGAGACCCTAGGTGATATGGCTAAGAACCGAAGTCAGTGGCGCAGATGTATACACACATTATCCTCATCTTAACAACGCTATACCGAACCTCACCATTTTGTCACTCCTCTTTCCTTTCTTCTCGTACTTTACATTTCTTTTAACTGCATTCACTTATCTTCATCCTTCACCTCACTACCATTTTACTTAATGAACTGATGCGAGGTGTGGCAACTCGGACCGTTACGCAGTAATGCCTGGTCCTATGTTGATAATGATGATGATGAAATATGTGATACGACTAAAATAACGACAGTAGTAATGATGTGTAGAAAAATGTTAACAGGAATTTCAAAGGTTTATTATAGTAAGACGGTAGGAAAGTCCGATTAAAAATAATATAGCATTAATAATAATAATCGTTTCGTTTTCTGTTTTAAAAAGAAAGGAAATAAAAGGGCAGAGGTGAAGAAAAAAGTAGATTAAGAAGGAAAGAAAAGGTTTGAGGGGATGTTATTTAGTCTATGGAAAGCCAAGGTAGGAGATAGGGTTCGGACTTGTTCTTTTTGAATACAAAGTTGCTAGCCCTATGCCCAACCTTCCCTCTTTACCCGGGCTTAGGACCGGCTAGTAACTAGTGAACTAGTTAACCAGGCGAGATACCGCACCACCACCAACAACAAACTCCAGTCACCATCAACGGGAGAAACTTAAGGGAAGTAACCACCACCTATCTAGGTAGGCAGCATCGTTTCAACTACAGGTGGCACAGGCACAGACGAGGGCGTCAAAGTCAGAATCGGAAAAGCAAGATAGGCGTTGATTAGCCTGAAACCAGTGTGGGGATCTTCTGCACTCAGCATGTGGAACTAGGTCCGGATTTTCAACACCAATCGGGTCAAGTAAGTCAATGCTCGTGTGTGATGTTTGAGAGAGTTGGCGTGTTAAGAAAGGGATTTCCAATAAACTACAGACATTCATCAACATTTACCTACGCCGGCTCACTACTGAAGTTCAGATTGCCAGAATAAGAGGAATAAGCAACAAGGGACTCCGGGAACCAACCAACTAAGAAGCTATCACCCAACAAATATGCAGTGGAAGGAAGTGGAGATGGGTTGGATTGGGCATACACTGAGAAGGCCGACTGGGGACATCATGCATCAGGCCAGGCCCTCGAGTGGAATCGCCATGGGAAGCGACGAGTTGGGCGTCCGAGGGTGACATTGAGGAGATGGTGTGAGGAGGAAATGCGAGCTTCTGGGCAGTCGTGGAACCAGGTTGAAAAGATTTCATAGAAGAGAGTGTGCTGGAGACGTGCTACTGAATGTGTCTTTTCCATTAGGAACCCAAGGAACTGATAATAATATAATAATAATATCTTCTTTATATTGTAGACTCAGAAATAAAAATTTTTTCTGCACACTTGTCAATTCATTTACTTTTATTAACTTCTCCAGATATCTGTTGACAAAGTTTTCACTCAACTTATCACCACAATCGACATACATATATAAATTACACTATCATCCATAATTTTAAAGAGTCAAATTTCAATTATAATTCCATACCTATTCCTAAATGGATTCATCGTAAATTTTGGCTATGATTAATATTGTCAAGGAAATTGATTTATAACTAATTATAGAACCTGATGACAAGTTATTGAAAGGAATATTCCTCGTTCACAATTGACCTATCAATTTGTTAATATAACGAATGTGAAACATTCAGCTGAATGGTACAGATAAATAAGAAATCGTTCTATCGCCCTCACTCATCATCATCATCATCTCTGTGTAATGAGTATATAACCTATGATTATCTATCAAAAGCAGTTTGTATAAACCAAATGATGCTAATTATCACAGATTGTATGAATAGGATACGCTACAATTATACGATGAAAGAGAAAATAGACTATAAGGTGGAAAGTATGAATACTATACAAAGAATATGTCAAGTATTGTATATCTCAACCAGTAAATAAGGGTAAATAGGGGTAAACTTTTCACTTTAATATTTCAGTGGAACTTAATCACTTTAGTAGAATATAATTTCATACCAATTTTTATACTAAAGTGACTAGGAATGAAATTCAAGACATGGGTTTCGTTGTATCATTGGCTCATCAGCTGCATACTTTTACTTCACAGGGAGATATGTTATTCCCTTCGAATTTGAAAACATACGTTTACATTACACCACTAACAACCACTGATATCAAAATTAAGACTATTACCAATATTAAGATATCTTTACAGGAGGCTTATACGTTAATCTTGGCTGATGAATTCAGTCTGAACCAATCAACAAACGAGAACTCAAGACAGTGACACCCGCCCCCCCCTCGTATACACATTTGTCATTTGAATACAGTAGATAGTTAAACAGTTACATGACTATGACAAATAATCCCATTTCATGTTAAGTCGACTAGTCATTGCGGAATTTTCTCTCTACTTATTAATCAGTTATCAATAAGGGGATAAGTGGGCTATGATATGCTTAGTAGAAGTTTCTAAAAAGATTGACTGTATTACTATGATACAATCTATTGAAATTTACCTGACATATTTCACAGATAGAACTCATGATCTCCAGGTTTCTCAGAGAATGCGTTAACCACTCAGCTACTGGGTTGGAAATCAGTGGTTCACAGTGTCCTACTTCTGCTAATTTTCAATGTAGAGTGACTGTCAACTTGGGTCTTCAGTTACCATCCTCCCTACTTCTAGCTGGTTGACGTCACACATTACGGCTTCTCACTGGAACTTTGACATATCCATCTGAAACCATGTAACTAATGAGGAGTACTGTACAGCAATGCAGTTTGAGGTGTATGGAGATTTTATTTTTAAGGTAGCACCTATTGAAATTTTCATCAACTTTGAGAAGGTCTTAGATAGCGTCTACTGCGATGTAATTCGGCAGCTACTTCAACACTGCGATTTTAGAGCCTCAAACCTTTATCACCCTTAATCAACAGCTATATGCTATATGATGCTACATGTCAAGTGATTGACAACACAGTGGAAATCTCAGTGATGTCTTTGAAGTGAAGACAGGAAGGAGCAAGACAAGGTTTTCGCCTTGTCATCTATCAGTTGCTTATCACCTATCACTGATGAAAAGACCTCAGAAGAAAATGTGGATTTCACCGATGATGACTTGCCTAATGTCGCACAAACTCGAAGATATACAGGCGAAAACCAACACGTTGACAGGAAATGTGAGGCAGCAAAGAAAGATAAGACTTCCTTCAGGTGAACGTAGAGAAGACAGAAATGATGAAGATACCCAACAAACAACAACAAGCATCAATGACCATCAACGGGAGTAACCCGAAGGAAGTAATCTCTTTCACCTACCTAGGCAGCATCGTTTCAACTATAGGTGGCGGCAAAGATGAGGACGTAAAATAGAGGATCGGGAAGACAGCAAGACTGGCTTTCATTGACCTGAAATCAGTGTGGAGATCTACTGCACTGCACTGCACTGAAAGAACAACATCCAGATTTTCCACACTAATGTCAGTCAAGTCAGTGCTTCCAGAAACTTGGTGCATTACGAAAAGCATTTCCAACAAATTACAAACATTCATCAACAACTGCCTACGCTCGTTGATGAAGATCGGATGGATGGCCAGAAAGAATAAGGAACAAGGAACTCTGGTCTAGGAAGGAACCAACCAAGAAGCTATCGCCCAACAAAAATGCAGAAGAAAGTGTAAGTGCATTGGGTTGGACATACATTGAGAAACCTTTTAGGGACGTCACGCGCCATGTCAGACTAGTCCCTTGAGTGGAACCCAAATGGGAAACGACGAGTTGGGTGTCCAAGGAGAGAGTGACATGGAGGAGATGGTGTGAGGAAGAAATGGAAGCTTTTGGGCAGTCGTGGAGCAAGGTTGAAAGGACTTTAGAGAAGAGAGTGAAGTGTTGACGTGCTACTGAAGTCGTATGTTCCACTAGGAACACAAGGAACAAATAATAATAAAAAATTGAACTCCTTAGCAGTGCGCATCGATAACCCCACCCTGCGAGGGATCGAACCCAGGATGTTCAGGTTCCTTGATCAGCACGTTATCACTCAACCAGTGGGTCGGAATCCAATGCTCCATATTTCCAAATTTTAGGTTTGATCCCTGGAGGGTGGGGTCAAAGGTACACACTCCTGAGGAATCCCACACCACGACGAAATAACTGTCAAGTACTCACATGTTTCCAAAGGTCCTTTAACTCATGTCAGTCAGTTTATGATGAATATTAATTTGAAAAATCACTAAATCAGCACAAATCCTGAAAATTAAATTTATCAAATGCTTATTGGTGATTAGCTTCTAGAGATTATTCGTGAAATTCTAATGAGAAGTTGTGACGGATAAGGTAAAACTAGTGACTATGAGGACAAATATTCAACAGTGAAATTGAGTGATGGTTGTGAAGTGATAGAAGTTGGAAATATGGACAGCTGGATTCCAATCGAGCGGCTAAGTTGTAACGCAGTGGTCATGAAATGAACATTTCAATTCAATATTCAACGTTTATCATAATATTCATTTGGGTGAAATTTAAACAAGTGAAAATTTTCGAAAGAATTAATTTATTTTTAATTAATATCAGTGTAGCGCAATTAAAATAAATTGTTTACTAATACATGATGTATAAATTATAAATCCCAGGAGAAATTTCAATTTTCCGCTTTATCAAGAATTAAAACAAAATTTAGTTAAATAAAAAAATCTTTCAAGAGGCAAAATAAAAATAATTTTAAGATATAAAAATTTTATTTTAACTTCGAATTCTTTACATTTTGTTTTACTATATTGTATAATTGTAAAAGTAAATTGATACATTTTTAATTAAAATGTTAGGCGAAGCCAAAGCAAGTATAAATCTTGTATGACTACTGTATAAATTCTCGGAATAATCGTTTATAGTTTTATTCATGTTTTAGATAGGCGTTAAACTAGTTAATCGTGAGATATTAAATGCTACAATCCACTGATCATTTGTTCACCTTAGGAAACAGTAGGATAGGATAGGAAATATTTCAACCTAAAGAGAATTTCATATCTCACTCAATTGGTATTTTCTATTTTATTTATTTGTCTTTTGGGTCCCTAGTGTAACATAAAGCTTATGTAGTACGTCACCATTTCACTCTGCAGTCTTTTCAACCTGGCTCCATTTCTGTTTCACATGATCTCCTCCGTGTCGTCACCTTCGGACACCAAACTTGTCGTTTCATATTTGGCTTGCATTCGACGGTCTGAGCTGGTGCGTGATGCCTCCGAATAGTCTTCTCAGTGTATGTTCAATCCAATCTTTCTCCACTTACTTCGGCATATTTGTTAGGTGATATGTTCTTGGTTGGTTCATTGCCAGCCAGATTAATTTGTTGCTTATTCTCATTATTCTGGCCATCTGATCTTCAGTACCGAATGAACGTAGGTGACAGCTGTTCTTGTATGTCTATAGTTTGTTGGAAATGTTTTTCGTTACGCGCCGAGTCTCTCAACCATCACATAGAAGCACTGACTTGAACTTGCCGTTAGTGTTGAAGATCCGGATGCATTGTACTGAAAGAACAACATCCAGATTTTCAACACTAATGTCAGTCAAGTCAGTGCTTCAATGAACTAAAGCCTGTCTTGCTGTTTTTTCGGTCTTGGATTTGACGTCCTCATCTGTACCGCCTGTACTCAAGTGGTATAGAAGAAGTGAATTCATTGGAATCATAATGGTTCATATCGTCTCTTGGAATATCAAAACAGCATTTCTCCGCTATTTAGTTTACAATAACTACTTGAATACTCTTCTCTTGCTCTTCAAATAGATAACTTTCACACCTTTTCTAAATTTAAAGTATGTACGTGTTAAAACTAGTCTGTTAACGAGATAAGATGACAATTCGAATTTCTGTGCTACGCTTTCAACAGACTTTATGTAGCATTAGCTATCTAGCTGACATGTTTAACGTCAATTGCGTCTTAATATAACTGAACCGTTTCCCTGACTGGCAAAGCGACGATCACACTAGTTGGTCTCCGTAATGGATAAATATCGCAGATTGAAAGATTTGTGAAACAGACGACATGAAAGCGTTTTTGTCTTCTTTTCTCTGACTATTTTTATGGTACATCTAATAATGATATTATGTGATATTTATGAAAAAAAGGTGGTTCGTATTTCAGAATTACCTTCTCCAGATTTATGAATGGATGAAATATATTTCCTTGAGAATATAGTTAATTCACAAAGGTCGAATAATTCAGCCCTGTATTACAACGGGAAATTACTAGTATCATAACAATAACTGATACCCGTTGCACAAGAGGTGGCTGTGGTGCCTCAGTGGCTTAGGGGATAACGCCCTGGTTTTTGAAGTGAAGGGTACTGGGTTCGAGCCTCAGCTGAAATAATATCACTGACTGAGGTGCAGGTACGTCCAGCTGATGAGTTCCAAGTGGGACAAAACACATGTCATGGATTCCTCTACTAGTCACCAAGATAAATATAATACTTTTTTACAGTTGTGTATGCATATGGATAACCCCCCCCCGTCTCCACAGAGATAAGCATGTACTTCTTGAATATGTTCACAATATCATCGTTAACTGTCATCATGAACATGATTACACATTGGGCTGTTTAATGTTTGAATGTAAACAGGGTTCATTTTTCACCTGTTCAGCCCCGACATCCTCTTCCCTTAAATATCCCGACATATTCATACGAGAAAAAAATTATACCATTTTAACTACATTCGACGATAACATTCAATATTCAAATCACCATAAATCGTCCAACCGTAAACTTTTGTTAAATCTTATGTTGTTTCGTTCTAGTGTCAAATTAATCTGCTCAGGTGTAGAACAGATCTAAATGCATTTTCATTTCTAGGAAACAAAACTGTTTTAAGCTCACACAGTAAGAAGCACAAGTTCCACTCCTTATACAACAACTTAAAATATCTACCTCACTGACAGTAGTTCCTGTTCTTACTCTACAGTTATTTATTCACATAACTCTTTGTTTCCATATTTAGCTTTCTATGAAATCTTCAATTAATGAGTGATAAACTATCATACAATATTGTCTTTTTAATCACTTACAATCAGATTTGATACCTCAAAGAGAGATTTCATGAAAGAGACAAGGGTTTCAATTGTGTTGAGAAAACTCAGACCACTTTTCTACAGAGCTTGGATCCTAAGTGTTATTTCACTACTACCGGTACATATTTCTGAGTGTTTCTTATTTATTCATCAATAACAGAACCTATTATTTTATAAACGAGAAATTGGTTAATCAAACACTTAAAAACATATATATATATATATGTATACTGTGGGATCACTCTGAGAATGACGTTAATTTTTTTGGAAACACTCATCTCAACACAAACAACACTTAACCAAATGTTTGAAACAACCGTAAAGTCTGTTTAAGACAGTTGTGTAAGAATTTCCCTGGGAAAATTACACAAGCATTTAACTTCCTGTACTACTGTAGACTAATGTCTTATCAACAGAATATTTACAAGTAAATTGATGAGTACCCTATCAGACTGTAAAGTTTTTTTAGTTTACTGGCAGTTATGTTACCCATCATCACCTCGTCAAGTTGTATATAACCACAATGATTTTGACTGGATTTCCAAGACGAAATATTGTTGTCTGGTATTCATTAAGTGGATTCATGAAAACTGTATGGTTTGATTATTACAATGATCGTAGACACAGTGGTGCAAACCACCCTGTATAGTAATACGATTCCTTCCTGATGTGAAAGCTTTAATTAATTTTGCTTTGGTTGATAAATGTCTTCCTCAAAGAGGATACAATCTATTATTCAAAAATCATTAACTTCTTCCTCATTTTTAAATGGTTCTCTGTTTCATTGTGAAGTTTTCGTTAAGATCATTCTTACCATGAACCATTTTGATCGTTAACATAAAATATGCTGTTGTACCGTTTTGTTGACGTAAAAAGAAACCATATTCCTTTAAACTCCGGTACATTGCATAAAGTTAATACAGATTGATCACAGGGTGGTGGGATTCCAGCCAATTCCATCAACAGTTTGGAAGAAGGTCAGTAATGTGCAAAAAATAAGACAGAACAGACATAGAACACCAGTGTAATGAAGAAGATTTATCGGGTGGTGCTTGCAGCCGACGCTTGCCAAATTCCCTGACTTGAGTGAGGCAGTCAACTCTATCTACCATGAAATATTTTGGCAGTGTATAACTGTGAAAGGATTTTCGAGCAAGTATATATTGCTTATCAAATCTCTCTACTCGAAGTCACTCAGTGGTGTAGATGCTTACGGAGAGTTGTCATGTGAATTAACGACAACTTGTGGTATCGGCCACGGATGTCCACTGTCACCATCACTATCTTACTTCACTATAGATGTAATCATCGAAATAACCTTAAATACTTTAGACTTAACATAGATTGATCTGATCCTTGGACGCCATCTGGTTAATTTGGAACATGCAGAAGATCTTGTTCTGCTAGGCGAAGATGCTGACAAAATGCAGGATCTTCCAGGCGTGTTGAGCAGGAATCTGAGTATTTTGGCATGCTTTTCACTGTCACCTGTCAAATTTAATAAGATTCTTTAGGACTCGTCTGAACTCACTCTTATTTTAATGATAGGGAATGAGGTGGTGGAATGCACTAACCACTTCACTTGCTTGGGGAGTTGCTGGCGAATGCCCAGCCCTCATACAGAAGACCCGTTAGGCATTTGCCAACTCGTGTCACCTATGGCACTAACTGGCTAGGATACTGAGTTGTTGTTCATTCTGTTCCGTTGTGTGGCTGAGACACAGTGGTTAAAAGTAGAAAAGATGAAGCGATTACAGGTTCTTGATTACAGATGTCTTGTTTGGTGGAATCACCATGCAAGCAATGTTGAGGTTAAGTGAAGAGTCCTTAGCAAAATAGATTGGTCGATTGATGAGGTTGTGAAACTCCATTGGCTGAAGTGGCCTGAACATGTATGGGGCTTGCTAAGCCAGCGCCTATCCTCATATGTCAGTCTAGAAGACTACTTGGCTGTTGTCCTGAGATGATAGAAATCTCTGGTTGAGAACTTTTGGTGACATGGCTGAAAATCGGTCACAGTGCCTCAGATGTATTCACTCACTGACGTCTTCTGAAGCCTGGATATTCGCACTAGCCTATATCTTCAAATTGTTGATGCTGTGAGACGACTTCGTCTACTTTGATATCCTTCTTATTCTATCCACCTGTTCATTGTATACCACTGTGAAGTGTGGCAACTTGAACAGATGCACTTGTATGAGACAGTCTACGTCTGTCTGTCTGATTGGCTCAAAGATATATCTAACGAGCGAAAATAGTACGCTAAACAGAGTTTGAGACAATCTTGAAAAATACTAAGTGGAGCACAAAAGGCGCAAACGTTTAAAGTTATGATAACCAAGGCAATGCTAACAAAATTTATGACGTAAGTGAAATTGTCCTAGATAGAAATTCCCCAAGATCTTGTAGAATATCTTCAAAGAAGATGGATGAGTAAGTTACTGTTAGGCATCCTAGGCTCATATTCTCTTCTGTTTGCCGATATTCGTGATTATACAGTAGAGTATTATTATACTCAATAATTGTATTGATTTGAAATTCAATTCTTTTCTTACATCTATCCTTCAGCTTTCTTCTACTCGAAGTACACCCCTGAAATCTACACTAAAACATTTTCATGTTAACTTGTTACTACTCTTTGTACCAAACTACCGGAAATTGTATATTACTGACATATGCACGCTAGTAATAAAGTTCTAGTAATAATAATAGTCTTCACTAATGCGAACAAACAAACGAACAAACAGGAAAGCGCTAAGTTTGAATTCCCTATTCTTCATTCTTTATGATTTGTACAATGTTTCAATTTTTTCTTATTCTTTCTCAATGCCTATTATACATTAGTGTGTTTTTAACTATGAATTATTCATATCCGGTATATACAAAAATCATACATTGAAATAAGAATGTATCAGTGTATATGTGAATATTTAGGGCTGTTTTCCTATATCTCTTTCTATCTCTCCCTATATGACAATTATTCATCGAGTTGACAAGAAAAGAAACAAGCATACTTGATCAATTTATGCAAATGACTACTATCATTTAGAATAGAATATAATTAATCGATTTTGCCTATAGAATATGTATGGAATTCAAGGGAAACTAATGTTATTTTCATAGCTATTAGTGTCTGTTTGAAATGTGATGTACTCCCCTAGAATCAAATATATTTCATCAGTTTCTAGTGTTGTATCCATTTGAGAAGTCTACAAAGATTTCATTATGATACGAATTAGTTACAAATGATAAACTTGAATTCATGAGGTCTAAAGTTTTAGAGAATTCTTTCGATTTGTCCTCCTTTTATTGACAAAAATATTTAACAGTAACAGCTAAATGGGCTATCCTATAAATCATTTCATACTGTTCGAAGTACCAAGTGTTCAAGATTGTAGAACTGATCACTTTTTATCATAGTTTCTATATGTCTTCTAAACGCGTACGACTATTTAAATACTCCTGTGGACTGGTTCACACTAGAGAAAATTAGTCTCCTTAATAAATTTCAATAATGATGTAATAGCTCTGTATATTTCGACTATTCTGATCACATACGAACTTTTAGAGTAATAGATACAATATATACGATAATGAAGTCGAATAGGGAATGGTTCAGACAGAAGGTTTAGTTAAAGGAAGCCATCCTGGACAGAACAACACCTCAGTCACCATAGTTACTGTCCAGTCCAACGCAAGCGTGGTTTAATCAGGTATTTATTAATTGGAGTTGATTGCATTACTTCGCAGAAGACACGGAGAAAATAGAAGCGAAATTGCTGATGGATTTATTAGTGCAAAATGGATACCCATTAAAATTTATCAATACATATGAAATCGGTACAACTTTGAGACTGACTAATATAGTATTCTGTCCACCGGAAACCCGGTTGTCCCTGGTTTGAATCCGGCTGCGGTCAAAATTTTCATTTCACCTTCAGTCATCACACAGTATCAATACTAGTCTGCTAAATTATGGCTGCTATCTCAGATAGTCAAATGATAATCAATATGATGCTCTCCACCTCTCTAATTCAGTTAGATTTGGATTGGGATGCGAAGTCCTGACTGCAGGTAGCCAGTGTGAATAGGATCAAGTGGTAGTAATACGTCACCAACTCACATGTTAGTCGAGGCAAAACCTATGATGACTGAACCAAGGTCATCTTAGTAGAGAAGACAACGCCCATGCTTCAACACAACCCTCGGTAAAAAAAATGATCGAATGTATAAATTTACATGTACATATGTACACATGTACATAGGGAGGAACAATCATGACATATAATTAGGAGTTGCTGAACATATCCTTAAGTGGCTGCACAAAAAAAATGATCTCTAATAGGTTGATAAGTTCAGGTGACAAACATCCTTCTTTATTGGTTGCAAAACATAGTAGAAACTAGTCACAAGTTTGATATGAAGACAGCCTTTACTGTACTATATAGAGATGGTTAAGAAGGAATCCTTAGATTTATCGAAGCAATTGCTATCCATAAATTCAAACTCCCTTTAGATATTCAAAGGCAATTGGCACTTACATTCAATCTACCCTGGTACCCATCATACTATGAATGGTGATGATCTGACTTATGATAATTCCATTGATTTAATTAACCTTTCTGAATTTTACAACAATTAAGTTTTAGATAATTTCTGTTTTCTCATTAAACTGTTTAAATATACAGTGAATCAACATGAATTTTGCCATGCGACTAGTCATAACTCATTCAAAAAGGATTTAGAGTTTTCCAGATTAAGAAAGTTGATCAGGTGAAATGTAATTAACTAGTCAATCATTGATATCTTGCCTAGAAGATCCAGTAAGAATTTACTATTTATGAGGTCAATCAGATTGAAAATGACTTATTAGGCGAATAAAAAGTATATTCCTTTTCAATTAGGTCCGTCTTCATCTTGGGCTCTACACAAATATGCATAGTTTCACAATTTAATCAAATTACCAATCACATCATGATGGTTCGGAAATAATGATGTGAATAATAAATGGAGTTACTAAAATTGGAAATATGAAACAAGCTATTCTCAGGTAAATAGAGTGACTTTTGATGAGTATTCAGTCATCCACAATAGACGATTACGTAATAATAAAAGAGTAAATGAATATTGATAGAAACAAGAAGTGGAAGAGGTGTAACAAAGTAAACCAAGAAGTTATATCATGTTGACAGCAACGGTAATGAAAGTGATCGAACAAACGTTTTTTGGATACAAAGGCTAGGTTTGTAAAGGTGGATTTCAATCGCCTCTGCTATGTGAAGTAACCGAGTGCTTAATCCATGTGGTAAATTAGTTGGAATCTGATGGATGATTTTGAAGGCTTTCCCAGTAACCACTTGATGTCCTGTGTCAACTAAGTGTGCAAGTATGGATCTCTTTACAGTTCTAATTTGTCTCTTGTTCAACCATGATGGGTGGTGCTCAGTAATTCGACTATGGAGCTGTCTCATTGTACGCCTAATGTAACTAGCTCCACAGGAGCAGTTGAATTGATAAATGCACGTGGAAGTGGCAGAATCACGCAGTTTGCCTTTATTTGTTGCACCTAGGATCGGGCAGTCGTAGAAGGCGGGACATAATTTAGCGGCTAGGAATGCTTTGTGCAAGACTCTTTTTATGCATTGTGTGAAAATCTCACTGGCAATGCCACTCTTAAATTCCAGCTTGAAGAAGATTTGCTTCTTAGGAACTGTTGGCACTGTTGTTTTAACCCTCATAATATTCATCTACTTAGTTACAAACTTGTCTTGGTAGCTATTCCTACTCAGCAGATCACGGATGGTGGCACACTCTTCCTTTATAACATCCTCTGAGCAAATAGCTGAGGCACGGTATGCTAAGTATTTCACTAGGTTTTTTTTTGTATTGGAGGGTTACAGCATTGAAGAAGTGCGTGGATTGATCTGCTGATGTTGGGTTTCTGTATACACTTCTTTTCAGAGTTCCATCTAACCTTCTTAGCTACTGAACATCAAGAAATGGGATAATGTCATTTTTCTCCTCTTCCATTGTGAAGTTCATTGCCGGATGAACACTACTGAACTTATTCAGAACAGCATTCTTATGAAAATGAATGAATGAATGACGATCATATTGATTAGGGTTAGAAAGTGTGTGCATTGAATTGAATTTCGGTTAGATTAATGATAGATAATGGTTAGAAGTGGAATCTACGAAATGAGTTTCCTTTAGGACTCTAACCTCAGATCGATTGCTTTAAAAGCCATAGCGATATCCACTAAGCCACTGAGTTACGATAGCCACTTCTTTTACGAGTTTAATTTTAATGTTTTAATGTTAATACAGACGCATCAAATTCGGTTCAATCAACCATGGTATAATAACATTACCCATTAGGATGTTATAAAGTAACATTTTAGTGGCGCAATAATATGGTGTATCATGATATCTACTGGTTCCCTAAATTTCCATCATTTTGTAGTTCTTATTAACTCTTGAGGTCTACTTTTGAGATATACACTTCATAATCAACTCAGTCATAACAACCGCCATGTAGATAAGTGAATGGAAATGTGAATTAATCATACATAAGGCCGCTACTGACAATGTGTGTATGTTGAAAAATCATCAGATGAATAATAAACCTGTCATCTTATTAAAAATCCCACATTTGTCCAATAGTCAACGTCTAACGATCATTTTTATCTGGAAGAATGAATTATGGTCAGGAAAAACACTATCTGATGTCGTATAGAGATGAATCAAGACCAGAACTCATCTATATACAGGCAATATGGAAACACTGGTTAGATAACATATACAGTTACATACTTGCTTTGAAATGTTTCTTAATTCTTTGTACGAAATTATACCATCTTTAATAAAGTACACGATTATATATCTGTATACGCTTACCTTGTAGCACTTATCAACGAGAAGGTTCTTGAGATAGGGTGATTTGTGTTGACCATGTAGTCAATTATAGCTCTGCTTATCTCTCCATTGCTGCCCATTTGTAACCACGTGGAATAGTGTTCTTGAACCCTTTTTGATAACAGTCTCATTGAACGATCTATAAATCTAGCTCCACAAGAGCAGGTGAACTGATATTGTTCACATAGAAGCGGTGAAATGTGAAATTTTCTTCTCTGAGTTATTAGGAATCGTTGAGTGAGAAGAGAATAATAGTCTTATCGTTAATGCAAAGAATATTCTCCTCATATCTTCCCTTTTAGAGTGTCAGCGGCAGAATCACCTTTGAAGTTTCGATCCATATAGTGTCTTTTTTGGCATGTGGGTAAGGTTCTTCTTGCTAGGTGAATCGATCTACTCAACGTTCCATCAACTGTTCTTATCAGCTCTACATCTAGAAAGTGAATTTTCGATCGATTTTCGATCTCATGAGTGAATCTAAATGCTGAATGGCAATTGTTGAATATTTGTAGAATATGACTGAAAACATATTAATGGTCACAGATAATAAAAGTATTACTCATGTACCCTTTGTACAGTTGAAAACCTTCAATCGTTGATTTCAAGACTCCCCACTCCAGACTGGCCATAAACTAGTCTTCTAGTGGCGATCCTATGGCAATTCCATCTTTCTGTCTATAAATCACGTCATTAAATGTAAACCGGACATCTCTAGGTAACAGTTCCTTAAAACGGGAGTTCAGTTTCACAATATTTATCTTTTTACCTTCTATATATCTGCATAAGAATGAGATAGTTTCGGTAAGTGGAACACTGGTGAAAAGCGACTAGAAATCAAGCGATACCATACATTTATTAGACACGCCTCCGTCTCTTATGCAATCGGCAAATTGAAAAAAATCTCGTAGAAAGTGGATGGAAATTTGTCTTCTTATAAGCTCTAGGATCTCAGCTAGGAATTTAGCGATTGAATGGTAAGGGGATTCAGACCCTAGAAAAATGTATAAATTGTACAGCTTTGGAAATGAAACCGCCGAAAAGAGAATCTTCGCCAGAATATACTTGTTCTTCTTTCATATCCTGATGGGTATATTTCACACAATGAAAGACTGTTGCCAGAATTTTAGGAACACTTGTTTAACTAAAATCGGTCACTGAGAGTAGTATCAGATTATTAGATAATGGCTGACTGGATTCAGATCTCCACTAGATGAAATTCAAATATATATACAGAGAGAGAGCTAATAAAAACGTAAACGTCTATCCAGCGGCTTGACTTTGACATATAACACTCAAAAGGAACAGTATTGTCTTCCTTTATGAACCCATAGACTGATTAATTCACTAAAAAAATCATTACCACTGTGAACTGACTACACTTGGAATTGTCCTAAAGTTAGGCAAAACGAAATCTTAATGAGAGACTTTGCGGTATCATAAGTTAAATTCGAATGAGCGTGTAACTCAAACAGTCTCGGCTGCAGATTAAGAGTAAATCTAATTCTGCAATACTCGAGGAGATAATTAGTTTAAGACAAATATAATATTTGTTTGTTCTTATCTGAAGTGTGATCTTCAACGCATCCTTAAGAACCAAATGAAGATGAAGCTAATCATCTTACAGATGAAATGTGAACGATGAAGTATAGACGCTGCAAGAACACCATAAAATTATCCAAAAATACCTATTCATTATGGTAGGCGGAGGAAAAGGGGGATCGTTGAAGTTGTTAAGAGAACTATTCACCTGTTGAGGATGACTGCGTTGTATCTGTACACATTGTTTTCCAGCTTCTACATTCATGTTCGCGTAAAATGCTTTCATATCAACATTAAGTTATATAGTAGAAAAGACATTCAGTAAAACACATAAAAATGTTATCGGATAAAAATGTCGCCACAGAGTAAACCATAAGAAGTTTCTTTCAGCAACTTTTCTCATTCTTTTGTAATGATACTTGTAATTTCCCTTTGTTGTTCAGAGCCGAATTGCTCGACTTCTGTTGTCGGATGGGCTCTTATGCGGATTCCTTGATACTGTGAGATATCGTGCCCCAATAGCTTAGTAGACTGGACTTTGGTGTTTGAACCGATGGGTAGTGGGTTCTAGTCACATTGGAAACAAGATCACTCACTTTGGTGCAAGTACATCCAGCTACCTAGTGAGTCTCAAACAGGACGAAACACGCATCCTAGACTTTCCTCCTAGTCACCAAAATCATTTTTCTCAATCTGCTTATTTCCTTTAGATGCTTTAAAATACGATTTGCACTGATATATTCTATGGATAAAGAAATTTATCCCTTCAATCATCCATAAACACAGTATATCTGATAAATGTCTAGTTTGTTGTTTATCAGAAGAACTTGACATTGAAGAGTTAAAGAATTTCTTAGTCTTCCTATGACGTTGAGAAACGATGAAGTCTGGGTTGTATTGTAATTTCCGTTGTTCTGTTTTCTTCGTGACCTCTGCTAATTTTACCCCAACCGATAGCTGCTGCTACCTTGATGTGGTGGTCGGGCTTGCATATCACAATGACCAACGAGCTATACTGGTGAAACACTTGTTCGCTCGAAGTCCTACCATACCATAAAGGTCTGTTAGATAGTGGTTAGACGAAAAGCAGTCACCGTTGTGGTATAAATTACTACACTATAATGGGGGTGTTTGAAAGCGAAGTCGTTCTGCTGCTAGCTGGATGGGGTGTGACAGCAGTAAGGTGTTTCCCTTGGATGACCAGCAGTGCCATTCTTATGCTGCTTACTCAGTGGAAGAAAAAGGCCGGCCCCAAAGTTGACACATTCCACCAAATCCCAGGGTCTGCCAGGCCGGTAGTGTTGGTTCATTTGTCGTCTCTTTTCAACCATCCAGCCCCAAAAATACAACAGTTCAAAATAATCACACAAAAAAGGCTGAATGTGACAGGCCTCAAGCAGATGTCCGACAGGCTCTGCGGTCGCACAAATCTCTTTCAGGTACCTTATGAAGAAATAGCCTTCCACGGTGTAGGCAGCCGGGAAGTGTCAACCGCCCTCACAACTGTGTCAGCACTCAAGATTCTTCAGACTGCTATCCATCTCTTCCATCATTACCTTTTAATCTGCCTTCACATCCCTCAACTAACGATACTGCATCATCTTCGATTTCTCCTAGCTCTGCAGCCTTTGACAACGATCTGAGTCCACAAAACAGCATCCTTGGTCTCCTTAAACCACCCGCCAAATCACATATTGGAGCCTTCAGTGTCCGCACCCTCCATCAAATTGGTCAACAGGCTTCGTTGACAAAGACTATAGCAAATCGGGGCATGGATGTTTGCTGTGTTTTTGAAACATGCAAACAGGACCCAAGTGCGGTTATTCACCTGACCTCTCCCCGCCAGTCTAGTGAGTCCGCGAAATTCACCATTCGAGTTTCGAGAGAATCGATAGCTAGCTCTCACTGTCTTTCAGGTGTAGGCATAGCATTTAGCGATAGAACAGGAAACTCACTACTAGCCTGGATCCCAGTTGATAGTTGCCTGTGTGCTGTCCGGCTGAACGACACAATGAGAATTAAAAGGAGTAGTGAAACTTGCTGTTGTCTCTTCGTAATCTCTGCTTACGCACCCACTGAATGTAGTTCGGATGGAGTGATGGTCGAGTTCCAACATAAATTGTCTAGCCTCCTCCCGAAAGCCAAACGTCCGGATGTGGTAATTGTTGTAGGTGATTTCAACGCATAAGTGGGTAGACTGAGTAAGGCATAAAGGCACTAAGGTAACACTTTCGGAATCTCGGCTGGACGTACAGATAACGGTGATCGCCTATTACAACTACGCTCAAATAACCGATTATTTTCAGCCAGCACAAATTTCAGACATTAGAAAAGACACTGTCTGACATGGCTTCCACCGAGCTCACCTCAGTGATGGACACAGATAGATTACATTACCATTAGTCATCGGTGAAGAGGATCGGTGGAAGACTGTCTCTCTTTCTGGAGTATGTGTCTGGATAGCGACCACGCGTTTGTCCGAACGCGTATATCCCTGCGTCTGAATGGACGTAAGAGAAATTTAGCAACAAAACCATTACGAGTGCTGCTGGACAACAGAAACATTAAAGCCATGTTCAATGAGAAGTTGGCTAAGGCAATTATCGGAACAGAAGACTACCACTCATCCAGAAGAAGGTTGGTGAGACCTCCAGTCTGCCGTAAAAGCAGCGCTGAAGAGCGTAGCCGACTCCGAAAGAGTGGCTACAAAAGCCAGTGGATATCAGCAGCTTCTTCTGAACTGATGGATGCACGTGAACGCATC
The DNA here is from genome assembly GCA_944470555.2 of Heterobilharzia americana. Classification (NCBI taxonomy): domain Eukaryota; kingdom Metazoa; phylum Platyhelminthes; class Trematoda; order Strigeidida; family Schistosomatidae; genus Heterobilharzia; species Heterobilharzia americana. The sequence continues at coordinate 1,531,722 of OX104129.1, forward strand.
CATGCAGCCTCCGAGTACAATGGAGAGCGAACACAACTTAAAAGTAGACTGAGAAAAAGTCTGCGCAACGACTGCGAACAGTGGTGGACAGAGAAGTCTAAAGATGTGGAAAAGGCGGTGGCGATCGGTAACAGTAGACAGTTATTTAGACTTATTAAGGAAACTGAGGGGAAAAGGTCAACAACTATTAGTGAGGCTATAGCAGAGGAGGATGGATCTGCGATTCACTCGCAGGGGAGACGACTGGAACGATGGGCAGAACACTTCGAGAAACAGTTTAATTTGCCTCCAGCCACGATTAAGTTGCCCGCTATCCAGTCGGATCCCGAATGGAACAAAGAGATATGCCCTCTAACACTAGAAGTTGAGAAAGTGGTAGGTAATCTGAAACGAGGTAGGGCGACATGACTAGACGAACTACTTCCTGAGGTATACAAGGATGGTGATAGGGTGCTCTTAATCAGGCTAACGGAAGTATTAACTAGTATATGGGAATCAAATACGATCCCCTCTGACTGGTCTGAATCACTGATTATCTCAGTCTTCAAGAAAGGCGAGGAGTCCTCTTGTGATAACCACAAAGGAATCAACATGACGAACATAGTTTTTAAAATTCTAGGTTCTATAATCTTCCGACACCTGAGTGGAGCTTGGGAACAACCAGCCCGAAAAAACAATGCAGGCTTTAGATCTGGCCACGGATGTATCGATTAAATATCCACACTGCGCCAAGTTTCGGAACACGACCAAGCTTACCGACATCTGACTTTAGCTGAGGTTCTCGACCTGAAGGCGGCATTCAACTCTGTTGATCGAGAACTTTTATGCCAATGTCTTTCAATGAAAGACGTGCCTAGTAAGTACATCACCTTGTTGAAGGCTCTCTACTCGAACACTTGTGAACGTATTAGAGCCTATAGTGAGATGTCAGGTGGGTTGTACTCATCAAGTGGTGTCCGTCAAGTGTACCCACTGTCTCCATTCTTATTTAATTTTATCATAGATATTCTTATGGATGTCTCCCTCTCGTCACCTGATTACACAGACCTTGACCTAATCACAGTAGAACTTTCGTTAGACCTAGAATACGCAGATGAAATAGTCCTGTTAGGTTAAGACGCTGACAAGATGCTGAGTCTTCTGAATACTTTGAGTGGCAGTTTCAGAATGTTTAGGATGCGTTTCTCACCACCCAAATGCAAATTGTTGCTTCAGAATTGGTCTTCAACGGTGCCACGGCTAACAGTAGAGTGTAATGGTTGAGTGTGTCGACCACTTCACGTAGCCAGGACGTAGGATCAGCCCTGGTGGTTGGCTCAGTGGCCGATGAAGTCTTTGCATGTATACAAAAGGCTCGGTTAACTTTTGCCAATATACGCCACCTATGGTGCCGCCGTGATATTCGATTATCTACTAAGAGCCGCGTATACTGCACTTGTACAACAGTTTTGTTCTGTCTTACTGTATGGCTGTGAAACATGGCCATTGAAAGTGGAAGATATGAGAAGGCATCAAGTGTTTGACTACCGTTGCCTTCGTAGTATAGGCCATATTGCGTAGTGTCACCATGTGAGTGAGTAACGCAGAAGTCAGATGTAGAGTTTTGGGAGAAGAGGTAGGTCAGTTGACACGGTTGTTATGAACCTTCATCGATTGAGATGGTTGGGACACTTACTACGTTTGCCCAGTCACCGATTGCCTCGTCACACAATGTTGACCGAAGTAGGTCCAGGCTGGAAAAAGGTCTGAGGTGGCCAGACTAAAACATGGAATCAATGTATGAAGTGTTTGACTGTTGGTTTAAGCCATGTGGGGAGATGTAGACTAGGTGGTTGAGGTGTGCGGGACAAGAGGAATCAGTGGTTGGAGACTCTATATGATATGGCTGAGCACCGATGTTAGTGAAGGAGATGTATACATACATTATCCTCATCTTAACATTATACCGAATATCACCATTCTCTCATCCTTAATTCCCCTCTTCATAATTCTTTTGACTGAATCGTCTTTTATTAATCTTCCACTTCATTTCTCTTTTACTTGATGTACTGATATGAGCTGTTGCGACTCTGACCGTTACGCAGTAATGCCTGGTCCTAGGTTGATGTGAGTGGATGGATGGTTTTTCTTCGTGAAGACAGAATTTAAAGAAGTATAAAAAAAGTTTTCTTTGTTTAATGCGCTTTGACTGCTATTTAACTTCCAAATAAGCAACAACAGTGGTCTAAATTTGGTACTCCAAGGAGAAAAATCCATGATTTCCTAAGACTATCGGCCATTAGGCATAACTATAGTCATTTGACAATAAATTATGAATCTCAATTACCGTCATACGTAATACCACTGAGAGAACAGACTAAGAAAGCTTCTATGGAATGTTGCGTAACTTTAACTGACGGAACTTCATCAACTTTTTTCAGAGTCCCTCAATCCCATGAAGATCTAGCATTTGGGTAGATTTTCATGAGATACTTTTTTCCAGTGTAGTAGAATCACCGTGTGAGCAGTGTTAAGGTCAGGCGAAAGGTGATAGGCAAGAAACACAAGGTGATTGATGAAGTTGTGAGCGTTAGTAGACCGAGATGGCTAGGACATGCACTACACATACCGAGCCACCACCTGCCTTGATGAACCAAGATAGAGAAAGTTAGTTTAGGTTGGTATCAGTGGATGAATTCATACTGTTGATCTGAATAGTATGGGGGTGATGTGGACTGCCTGCATGAGGTCCCCGAGACGAAAAACAACAAGCGGTTGAGGAGTCTTGGTGACATGGCTGAAAATTGGTCACAGTGGTGCGGATATATTCACTCCTTGACATCTTCGAAAACTTGAATATCTACAGTAAACTTTATCTCCAAATTGTCTATATTCTGCTAATACTTTATCTACTAAGGTATCACTCCTGTTCTATCCACCTGTTCTCTGTGTATTTCCATGAAGTATGGCAACTTGAGCCGATGTGCATGTGGGCAAAGTTCTATGTTGATCTTCTCAATAAGTCAGAGATTCAATGACTAATTCGCTTTATGATAAATTTTCTCTTAAAATCAGTTGACTTTCCAGAAACTCAAAGAATTGATTATTCAGGTAGCATTCAAATGGTAGCCCCTGTCCACCCTTAGCAAAATATAAAGCAGCATAGTCCTGGAGAGACTAAAGGATGCGCTGGATTCAAAACTGCAACCGGAACAGGCTGGCTGGATTTAGGAAGTACAAATCAAGTGCGGAGAAAATTGTAAGGCTAGACATCATAGAACAAAGCTTAGAATGGCAGTCAACCCTATACCTCAACTTCATCCGCTTTCAAAAGCCATTCGGCAGCGTCGACCTAGAAGTAATTTGGCAACTGCTTCAACGCTACGCAATACCACAAACCTTTATCAACCTCATTCAACAACACTTATATGAAGACGCCTCATGCCAAGTAATTCACAATGAAATCTCAGTGATGCTTTTGAAGTGAAGACAGGAGTGAAACAAGGCTGCCTACTATCACCCATGATATTCCTGATTGTAGTAGACTGGATCATGCAATAAACAGTGGGGAGCGAGAAGAGGGGGATACGCTACTTGACCGGGGAAAAGATCCTAGAAGAAGATTTGGATTTCGCCGCCGATCACTTGTGTCGAATGTCACACAAACATGAAGATGTACAGACGAAAACTAACCAGTTGACAGAAGAGACAAACTGGAGAAGATGGGACTTCAAGTGGACGTAGAGAAGACAGAGGTGATGAAGATACGTAACCAACAACAACAAGGTCCAATCACCATCAATGAGAGAAATTTGAAGGAAGTAGCCTGTTTCACCTATCTAGATAGGCAGCATCGTTTCAACCACAGGCGGCACAGGCACAGATGAGGACGTCAAAGCCAGTCAGGATCGGAAACAGCATGACAGGTGTTCATTGATTTGAAACCAGTGTGGAGATCTTGTGCACTCAGCATGTGGAACAACATCCGGATTTTCAACACCAATCCAGTCAAGTCAGTGCTTCTGTGTGATGGTTGAGAGACTTGGCACGTTTCGAAAGGCATTTCCAACAAACTACAGATATTCATCAACAGCTACTGCCTACGCTGGCTCAATACTGAAGATCGGATGGATGGCCAGAATAATAAGAATAAGCAACAAGGAACTCTGGCCTATCAACGAACCAACAAAGCAAGAAGGTACCACTGAACAAATATGCAGTGGAAGGAAGTGGAGATGGATTGGATGGGCATACACTGAGAAGACTATTCGGGACATCATGCACCAGTCTAGTTGCTCTTGTGGAACCCAGATGGGAAGCGATGAGTTGGGCGTTGGAGGCGAGGGTGACGTGGAGGAGATGGTGTGAGGAAGAAATGAGAGCTTGTGGTCAGTCGTGGAGCCAGGTTCTAAAGATTGCAGAGAACAGAGTGAAATGGTGACGTGCTACTGAAGTTGTATGTTACACTAGGAACCCAAGGGGAAAATAATAATGATAATTCAAAAGGAAGCTACGTCAACTTGGGTTTCGAAATGGTCTGGTAAAATTCCATGATATGTGGAATAAAACAAGTGCTGGGACAAATACTCACAGCATTATTTTATAATCTTCACTGTGTATCATGAATTGACAAAACCTGAAAAGCATGGAACATTTGACTCAGTGACTGAATATTTAGGAGCCTACAACGAGATCTGAAAGTTCCAGAATCAGTTTGTCAGGTGGTAATGTGTATGTACTATGGAAGAATAACGAACTGGAGTAGAAGAGCTATTCATAGTTTCGTGAGTTTCATTGTTTTTCGACTGATTGCCACTCATAATGAAAGCTTATTTGAAATTAGTTAAGGTATCCTGTGGTCGCAAAACGCAAATATTAAAACTTGTAAATAGGGGAGATAATTATTTGTTCATACTTGTATTTCCCCGCTCCTAGCGAATGGGCTCACATGAGGATACCCCCATATCGCTTGATAGTTCATTATGTTGTAGTTTGCCTGGTTGGGGGGCTAGTAGAAGAATCCAGGATGTTCTTTTCTATCTATTTAAGGATTGCTAGATGATGTTCAAATCGGGATTCGAACCCCAGTACCAATCACTTCAAATGCCGAAGGAGACGATGCTGAATGACAAAACGAAAGTTAGTATCGTTGATCACATTATACTGGTCAGTGAATTACATATGACAAAATTTTGTATATTCTACACTATCGTGTGACATTTGACTTCAGGCTTTGAAGTAATGCTTCACTAACTCAGATATTTCATCACCCAAAACCATTTTAATACCTGTTTTCAGTAATAAACACATTGAGTTACCAGCCCTCATTGAAATCTTTATCTCATTACTAGAAAACATTTTTTTCACTGTATCATTGATTATTCTGTCACACCAGACACTTGATATGTCTACAATTCATACTTCACTAAACTTCAAATACACCACAATTTACATCACTGGTTGAAAGCTAGCCAGTGTATGCTATGGAAATCTTGGAAGCATTTACTACTCCAACTTCATATTATCAACAATATGGTTTTGTTTAGCTCATAGTTAAATTAAAACTGGAGGCCATTTTCATCAAAAAGGTAAGCTTAAATCCCATAAGCTGCATAAATATGTCCATCATTTGTTAGTAATATGTACTTATACATAATAAAATACAGTCCTACCTCTGTACGCATTTATGAACTGTGAAATTATACTTCTTTTCAAATGAAATAAAGTACGGCATGCTTTTGAAATTAAATAGTAATTATAAATTGATAAACATACTTCCAGATGAATGAAACTCATTCAATTCTATACTGAACAAATAGATTTTTGTATGTTAATTTAACTGCTGCCTTTTAAAGTTAAAATAAAATCATATTGTTATATACTACTGAATTGTATAAGTAGTTTCAAGCCTTCTTATGAAAACACCACAATTAGGAATAGTATTTTATTACTCTCTTCTAATCAGTAACCTATTTCATCTTATTCATTTTGATACTAACAGATTGGAAAGACTTCAACTGAAGTCTTGGTTTAATATTCCTTTCAAGGGTAATTCTACTAATACCTCAGATGAATTATGAGATGAGAAGCACACTAAGAAAATTGTTCGTTGTTTGTTCTTTATCCGTATTTCAATCAACAATAACAAAACTCTTGATGATGTAATCTGTCTACAGTGAATGTAAGCTATCCAATCAGCTTAAGAGTATTCAATTGTTAAGACCAGATTTAATTTAATGGAGTGGTATCAGATGAAGAAACACGGACAACACTTGATAACTGTTTTATTTTTAGTACGGGACTTCTCAGCAGTGCATGCCCATGCTTTTACGAAGTACGTTCAAGTCCCAAGGCTAGCACGTTAGTATTAGTAGTCCAAATATTCCTATTTCTGTCATTTTACGATATAACACGATTTTCATCCACTACCATCATTGAGTACCTGTCCTTACATCTAACTTGGTTTCTCCCACTGTTCGTGAATTCTCACTGTAACTTCGAAAAACCTCATGTCGGACAAATTACTAATACGTACTAGACAGTAGTTCAGTATGAGGGTTTTGGAAATTTGTCAATAAGTTTCAAGTTTATATTCATCAGCAACTGACATCAGTTAGAGAAACACTGAGAATCTGAGAACACTGGATAACTATTTTGTTCTAATATGAGACTCCTCAGAGACCTCTAACTTCAATTCTCATCTAACTGGTAAATCTCAAGGTGGATGAATGTCAACAGTATCTAGAAATTAGTGGAACATTTCATCTACAGTACTGCAGCTATAAATGAATAGTCATTAGTATACTTTCCACTCAAAATCATTTGATATTCAGGTTATTCATGCATTTGCAAAGCATTCAGTGACTGAGTTATTCATAACAATAAAGAAAATTTTCGATTCACGACCAAAAACTCATCATTCCTGACTTGTAAACTAACAACAAGAATAAGCTAAAGGTGAAAATGTGATTCTATACAGCCCACTTAACAAAACCCATATCTACATAGGTTGGATAGTATAGTGTAGCAGTAATAATAATTTATGTAATGGTAATATGACAATACATGCTACAATATATAGGTTATGTGTGTCATACAAGAGGTGGCTGTCGTGCCTCTGTGATCTAGTGGATAACACTTTAGTTTTAAGCGATCGGTATCAGGTTCGAGTCTAACTGCTGACAACATAACTCGCTAGAAAGCAAGTACACTCAGCTGATGAGTTTCAAATCGGATGAAAAAAATGTTCTGAATTCCATTGATAGTCACTATTCATCAATAATACGAAACTGAGACATAGACAATATCGAGGCATCTGCACAGGTGCTCATGTGCCAATAAAAACAGATCAGTTCAGTTCAATCACCGACAAGATAATACAAGCAACACCTATCACTGAAGGGCACTGTGAGTTATGTGTCTGAAAATAAGTTGTATCATATAAATGTGCTTCGCAAAACAATGGTCATTTAGGAGGAGTAAAAGTGTCTCTACGGTCCAGAAAATAGAAAAGTAACTATGTTCAATCTGAACTTGATAGTCTCTTTTTCTGCCAATTTTCATATATATGCGAATAATCAGAACGGTAACACTTTGATATCTGAAAACAGTTCCCTTAGTAAACTTCTGTCAGATTAGTATAAAGGTATAAGAAGAGGTTAGCGTTTCCATTAGATATTAACCACAAGACAGACTCACCTATATATTCACTCAACACAATTCATATGAATGAGAAAACTATACGTAGTCATTAGTCTAGGTGTTTAAAGTACCTATTTTGTTATAGATTTTTCTATAATAATCTTTCAATTAACCTACGTTATATAGACAATAAGAGTTTATTGACTGATTTTTTAGTTGTTCAAAGTATCGTTGTATTCCCATTGATCTACTTTACTAAATAAGCGGTAAAATCTGAAACATCCACTGTTCAATTATCTAATTGAATTTACTCCATATTTCGAAGTAATTAAGTAATTCTTACAATTACTATTGATAATGTAAAAGTTACTAATGTGAAGAATATTTTATATGAATAATTAGGCATAGATTATTTTATCAGGCTAGTTATCAATGTTTTGTATTGTTTTTCATCATTATTTCTTTACACTTTCAATGAGTGAATTATAAGTTTTGTTTAGGCGTATTTGTTTAAATGTACTATTTTCATTTAATTGATATTGCGCGCGTTTTTTAAAAGTATTCATATCTTCTATTTCAATTATATATGAAATAGCATTTTAATGCATATGTATGCACTTATATTTAATGTGTTAGTGGATTTAAAGAATTAATGTATAGATGTAGCATTCAATGTATGTCAATGTTTTGAGTATACTCTAATGAATCAGCAATAATCCTATGCTTAGTTAATTGTAGGTATGTAGAAGTAAAGTTTGTCATATAAGATCAGTTAATTTCTGCCTACCTTTAAGCTTTCACATAGACTGACATACATATTTGCATATTTAATGAAGCTTCATTTATGCATTACATTTTTCTTCCACTCTTCTATTTTTGAAGAAAAAAATATGAACACTGTATAATTGGCATTTTTTCGATATATTTGGTAGTACAATATTAGATGGTGAGACTAACAAATCCAAACCATAGAATGACTAGTTTTGTTAATATTATCACCCAATATATCCTATTGATACAGTATTGCTATCTTAGTGTATTTCTTCTCTCTGTTATTATTCAAATACTGACATATATTCCGTCTATAAGGTAACTACAAAATAACTCTGTCTTCTGTTTAAAAGCTCTGTAATTACATTTGTTTTCAATCATATCCTCATATTCGTGAAGTTGAGTAAAAGTTCTCTGTCCCCATCTCTGTCTCCTCTTAATTCTACTTTTATAAAAGCCATTTTAAGTGAAAAATGAAAAACATTCAAACAGAAAATAGTCAGTATTGTAAGTGGCTCAAGATTAAAGACAATATAGACATATATAAAGGAATAACAAATAAATTGAATAAAATCATCATTGAACCCAGTAAAAACACTGGAAAAATGAAACAAATAAATTGAGTAGAATATAAACTACTACAATCTTTGGTACAGAGAATAATTATGCAGTGAAAAAAAGCACAACAACTGTAGAATTCAATATACAAGTATACTAACAAGAAGATGAACAATAATCATATGCTGGTTGTGTTGAAGTTGTAGATTCATAATATTTATTAGTAAAAGGATGATACTTATCATTTTTCGCTTCTCAATATACTACTAATACTACTCACCCAGTTTGCTAACCTCATTATTCAACTTATCACTATAAGTTGAATAATGAGGTTAAACAGATAATTTTTAGCAAAGAAATAAGAATTATACTTCCAAAATATGCTGATAATACCAACTAGTTCTAAGCACACTTATATTTATTCGATAATTCTGTTCATTTCATTAAATATGCTTTACATACAGAGATGTATGCTATACATTTATTCACTCAATAATGATAAACAATTAGGTATTGAAAGATATTTAGGTTGTTGTGTAAGGATACAAACTAATATACGTGTTTGTTTTCATTTTCTATTCATATAACAAGGAAATTGATTCATAAATTGTAATAAATTTCCTGTCACATAGTTTCTATTGAGTGAGAAGCTTGTTTTTCTATGTACAGAGTATTAGAAATGAGCCAAGACACCATCTTTCATAAACTTTCACTGGAATAAGACGGTTTCCCGTTGTTCATAAGTAACTATAAGCATAACTTACGCTGTTGGTCTTCTGTTAGTAGTAGTAGTAGTAGTAGTAGTTACTCCCTCCTCTCTTCAGTTTTTTAAACCGATAAATTGGTTAGGTTCAATTTTGAACACTACTGTTTAACTTTGCCATAGAAGATATTGTAAAATAGAGGTAACGGTTCGCACTCTGTTGTAAGATAAACATTTTACCATAAAAAGAGCTTTTGGAATATGTGAACGATAGCAATTTACTGTAGAGCAACAGACAAGCTGCTGAAATCACACTTAATTTGTTTACAATCACCGTGCATAAGTGTGTTACTTGCTTTGCTCTGTCTAATTGTATAGGGATTTTACGAGATTTATAGTTAAATATTCAAACAGTTTTTTTCCAATGGTTGTAAGACTGCTGATAGACTTATGGTTGCTCAGATTTTTAAATGTATATCAGTTACCAAAGAAACATGCATCATAATGATTTCAGCCTAGCTGTAAAAGACGATGTTCCTAACTTGGGTAATTCTGTTCTATATTTCTGATATCCATACTCTCCAAGTGGAAAATATACCACGAATCTGTATCTCCAATCACGATTATCAGTGTATGACTACTTCCATTCATTGGAGATACTATTTAAGTAGATCTGAGGACTAATTTCCGGTACAGATTTTCTTGTGATGGAGGTTACCGTCTACTGACTGATGTCATCTTGAAACACCAGTTACACCTCAGCAGCTTTTATGCAGTTCTACTATTTACTGAGTGGACATATTGTCCGGTTGATTCATTTTTAACGTGTCACCGTAGGATGAATAAAAGACGCTTTATGTAAAGAGATATTCCTGTTTCATAACTTTGTGCATAGAATCTGAGAAATCATGCTACTCAGAGGTTTTATATGATATTGAATAAAACTCATATTGAAATTAGTTGTAATGTTGATGTAGTTTTCTGTCCTCTGTTTGTTAAATATATTGTGAATACAATTACAGCTTTTTAATGTATCTTATGCTAATAACATTCTGTTTAGAGGTTTGTAGTTTATTATTTGACTTCAGGTTAACATTCATTATTGATTTACATCAGTTAGAGAAACAATGGAAGTTTCGGACCACTAAAGAGCTGTTTCATTTTAGCATAGCCCCCCTAAACATCTAATTTTTCTCCAACTGATGTCAGTCTATGGTAAATTCCGACCTAAAAAAAAACTTTCTGTTCAATTCTTTATCTTTCTATTCTCTCATGTTTTTTTCCCTAGTTTATTACATCATGTTGTGTAGTTATGTTTCCTGTATGATTTTATACTGACTTAGTTTTATCATAATTCAATAGTATTTCACTATTGAATGCTACTATTCACATTTAAATTTCATGAAATTTCTTCGATTTAAATGAATACTTGCATTGGTTTTCAACTTATCTTTAGCTGAATTCAGTGCTTATTATTTGGTATGAATTATAGTTGATTTCAATATATTAAAGGGTTAATTAACTGGTTTTATTATACTGGAACTTCAATACTACGGAGTACCGCAAACCTTTATCCGCCTCATTCAACAACTATATGAAGATGCCACATGCCAAGTAATTCACAATGGGAAGCTCAGTGATGCTTTTGAAGTGAAGACAGGAGTGAAACAAGGTTGCCTACTATCCCCCATGATATTCCTGATTGTGGTCGACTGGACTGGATCATGCAGCAAACAGTGGGGAGTGAGAAGAGGGGGATACACTGGACTGCGGAAAAGAACCTAGAAGACTTGGATTTCGCCGATGACTTGTGCCTAATGTCACATAAACTTGAAGATCTGCAGGCAAAAACTAACAAGTTGATAGAAGAGGCAGCTAAGACGGGACTTCAAATGAATATAGAGAAGACAGAGGTGATGAAGATACCGCACCACCACCATCAACAACAACAACAAACTCCAGTCACCATCAACGGGAGAAACTTAAAGGAAGTAACCTCCTTCACCTATCTAGGAAGCACTGTTTCAACTACAGGCGGCGGCACAGACGAGGATGTCAAAGTCAGAATCGGAAAAGCAAGACAGGCATTCATTAGCCTGAAACCAGTGTGGACATCTACTGCACTGCACTCAGCATGTGGAACAAGATCCGGATTTTCAACACCAACCCAGTCAAGTCAGTGCTCCTGTATGGTTCAGAGACTTGGCGCGTCACGAAAGGCATTTCCAATAAACTACAGACATTCATCAACAACTGCTTACGCTCGCTGCTGAAGATCAGTGGAGATGGCCAGAAAAAATAAGCAACAAGGAGCTCTGGGAAAGAGCCAACCAAGAACCTATCAAGCAACAAATATGCAGGAGGAAGCGGAGATGGATTGGGCATGCACTGAGAAGGCCGACTGGGGACATCACGCGTCAGGCAAGTTGCTCGAGTGGAATCCCCATGGGAAGCGACGAGTTGGACCTCCGTGTGTGACATAGAGAAGGTCGTGCGAGGAGGAAATGCGAGCTTGTGGGCTGTCGTGGAACCAGGTTCAAAAGATCTCAGAGAACAGGATGAAATGGAGACGTGCTACTGAAGCCCTATGTTCCACTAGGAACACAAGGGACTAATAATAATAATAATAATAATAATAATAATAATAATAAATTATACTGGAACGGTTAGACAAGCTACTTTTCAAGTAGAATTAGTGTATTTAAATATCACAGATAAATTTGAAATGTTCTCAAACTTGTCGATTATTACTAAATTAACTTTCTTACAGAAAACTATCTTATACTATTATATTCAATATCTATGAGCTGTTAATTACAGTTAACGATTATTTATGGTAAGATTTCAAACAAGACTAAAAATTTTCATTACATTTCATTCCTTTATCACACAGTCTCCTCTATGTCACCCTCACCTCGGACACCCAACTCATCATTTCCCATATGACTTCCACTTGATGGCCTGGCCTGGTTTGGCGTGTGATGTCCCCAAACGATCTTCTCACTGTATGTTCAATCCAATACAATCCAGTCCATCTCCACTCTCTTCTTCTGCATATTTATTCGGTGACAGGTTCCTAGTCGGTTGGTTTGTTGACAGACCAGTCAGAATTCCTCCCTACTTATTCTTATTATTCTGGCCATCCATCTGATCTCCATCTTCACTATCCAGTGAGCGTAGATGGCAGCTGTTGATGTATGTGTGTGTGCAGTTTGTTGGAAATGCTTTTTGTAACGTGCCAAGTCTCTCAACCATCACACATAGAAGTACTGACTTGACAGGTTTAGTGTTGAAAATCGGAATGTTGTTCACGCTTTATGCTGAGTGCAGTGCAGTGCCGTGGAGTGCCGTTGAGTGCAGTAGATTTACACACTGATTTCAGATTGATGAAGGCCTGTGTTGCTGTCTTTCTAATGCTGGCTGGCTGGCTTTGACGTCCTCATCTGTCCCGCAGCTGCCTGTAGTTGAAACGATGCTGCCTAGGTAGGTAGGTGGGTAGGTGAAAGAGACTACTTCCTTCGGGCTACTCCTGTTCATGGTGATTGATGCTTGTTGTCTTCTCTACATTCACCTAGAGGGAGTCACGTCTTCACCACTTTGTCTCCACTGTCAACTTGTTGGTATTGGCATGCAGATCTTCGAGTTTGTGTGACATTAGACATAAATCATCATCGGCGAAATCGAAATCTTCTTCTAAGTCTTCTCATTGGTCCAGCAAGCGGACGGTCCACCTTCTCGCTCCTCACAGTTTGTTGCATGATCCAGTGCAGTCCAGTCGACCACAATCAGAAAGATTATGGGTATTAGTAGGCGGCAACCTTGTATTGTCTTACTCCTGTCTTCACTTCACTTCACTTCAAATGCATCACTGAGCTTTCCATTGTGTTTTCAATCACTTGGCATGTAGCATCGTTTGGCATATAGGTGCTGTTGGATGAGGTTGATAAAAGTTTGTGGCACTAAAACTGTAGAGTTGAAGTAGCTGTCAAATTACTTCTCGATCGACACTGTCAAAGACGTTTTCAAAATCGATGAAGTTGAGGTTGAGTTGAGTTGACTGCCATTCTATACCATCCGTAGCGTAGCATTGCAGTGTGATCCGCACACGATTTGTTCTTCCTGAAACAAGTCCGCAGCCTGTTCCGGTCCTAACTTTGAATCCAGAACTTTTTTTAGCCTCACCAGGATGATGCCGTTTGATATTTTGTTTGGAGTGGACAGGACTGGAGCTTGATTCCGTGGCAGTTCTTGTAAAGACTTAGGTGGCCCTTCTCTGGCAATTTGATAAGGTAGACCTTCTTCCAATCGGGAGGACTTTCTTTCTTCAGTTTGTCAACACGGGGATGATGATGATGATGACGAATGACGTTGTAGTGAACAAACAGATGATGAAGATGACGAAGACGGGAGTGGCTTTTAGTTTACTCAAGGTCAAAGAGAGGGGTAACTCTTGGACATGCTTTGTGTAATGGCAGAATTCAAGTTTGATCAGTCACATTGTGAAAGTCTCTGGTATTTTGAACAGTCATCGGTTAGATACAACGAGAATCCAGTTCATCTTTAACACTAGTTCATACATAGAAGCTGATGGGGTGGCTATGGGATCTCCATTGGGACCAATATTTGCAGATATATTTTTGGTAAAATTAGAAAATGATGCTTTGAAAGATCAAATTGTCAATATGGAGTTGTACTGTGAATACATGCATGATACGTTTTCAGTCTTTGATAGGTACATATGTATTCATTCTGTTCTTCTAAACCATTTCAATAGCGCTCATTCGTCAGTTGATTTCACACATAAAAATGATATCAATGATTCAATATATTTTGTTAATGTGCTAGTCAGAAGAAAAGATGATGGGTTTATACTGAGAGGTATATATAGAAAAGTGATATCTAAGGCACACTTCATGCAGTTTCTCCATTTAGAACCGATGAAGTAGAAAGATAAATCATTCGGGCATCTGGCATATAGATGAAGGTCGATTTGTTCCAAGGAGACAAACTACTGTTTTTCTATGATATTCTAAGTGAAAACGGATATGTGAACAACTTCATGAGAGCTAAGGTTTATTACATTGATCCTTAACGAGAATGAATGATAGCCTAAAAGAAGCGTTTCTTTCTGCGCTTACAATGCAAGGGAGATGCTGCAAGTGATATTATATCGTAGCACCCAGCTACAGCAGTCACTAGGATGTTTTATGTAGATCGGATTTGTATATCATTCAGTAGTCGGCCAATGCTCAATCCGAGACTGGACTATAGTCTAGTGTACCTACCCAATCTTAGCTCTTTATCTTGCATATATCAACTCAACTGTTCATGTGGAACTAATTACATAAAACGTACGATTAGGCAGGTGCGTCTCCTGATAAGAGAGTATTTACCGGCTTGATTCTGAAAAGGTGAAGTGAAAGTGGTGAATAGTTCAGTCCTTACCCACCTAGTAGACACAGGGTATCACACAAATGCTAATCAAGCCTTCAATATCACTTATCGTATTCTAGAACCAATACCACATGTAGCTCACTAACCCGTGCTCAACATAGCAGAGACTGTCACAATGAGATTGATCAAACCTGAATTCTGTATTTAGAAAAAACATGTCCAAGAATTACGCCTCTCTTGACCTTCAGTAAACTAAATGTTACTCATGTCTTCTTTATTCGTTATCATTTTGTTCAGTACAACATTCATCTAGATATGTATCATCCCAACATTGAGAAATTTGAGGAGAAAAGTCGATTTCCGTACAATTCTTAATTCTAACTTTATTTTGAATATGTATTTGCCGGTAACTTGGATTATTTTTTTGCTATATAGATGCATTTTATAGTTGTAGAAACTGACGAGAATTTATCAGGAAGAAATATTTCTCATTCAGATTATTTATAGACTAAAATATGTCACTGCCATACTCTTTTAGATCTTTGAGAGTTTCTTCGTAAGGTTATAGAATAAAATTCTAATGAAGCTAGAACAATATTTGTTAGGTGATAGGTTATTGGTTGATTCCTTCCCACACCAGAGTTCTTTGTTGCTTATTATTTATGGCCATCCATCTGATCTTCAGTATCGAGTCAGCGTAGGCAGTAGCTGTTGATGAATATCTGTAGTTTGTTGGAAATGTCTTTCGTAACGCGCCAACTCTCTCAACAATCACACAGAAGCACTGACTTGACTGGATTGGTGCTGAAAATCCGGATCTAATTCCACATGCTGAGTGCAGAAGATCTCCATGCTGGCTTCAGGTTAATGAACGCCTGTCTTGCTGTCTTTGACGTCCTCGTCTGTGCCTATGCTGCCTGCTTAGATAGGTGGAACAGGCTACTTCCTTCAAGTTTCTCTCATTGATGGTGATTGGAGCTTGTTGTTGTTGTTGTTGGTAGTGTTGTTGGTTGGGTATCTTCATCACCTCTGTCTTCTCTACATCCACTTGAAGTCCCATCTTCTCCATTTTGTCTCTTCTGTCAACCGGTTAGTTTTCGTCTGTACATCTTCATGTTTGTGTGACATTCGACACAAGTGATCGGCGGCGAAATCCAAATCTTCTTCTAGGATCTTTTCCCCGGTCAAGTAGCGTATCCCCCTCTTCTCGCTCCCCACTGTTTGTTGCATGATCCAGTCTACTGCAATCAGGAATATCATGGGTGATAGTAGGCAGCCTTGTTTCACTTCTGTCTTCACTTCAACCTAATCTGAGTCAACTTATGGAGATAAAAAAGGAATTTGTTGTAAAAGGGGTGATGAAAATACAGAATTTTTTTGAATTCGGTTATACTGAGCACGAAAATAAATCAATGAGCACCATGGAAGTTGAAGATCCTTTTTTGAATGGATAAGTTTGATATAATTCTTCTGATGGCTTTGCTTTTGTGAATCTTAATAACTTACGATTATCTTGTTTGTTAATTATTCTAATTGCCTACAAGATTTGAATGTCATTTTCCATGTCCATCAGATGCTTCGTAATGGAACTTTTAAGATACTGTTTGCTCTTCTATGCTTAACGTATCTGAAATGTGTTCAAGAAATTTAATTTCCATCCTCTTCTCTGTCCTCTCACTGCATGTGCTTTGACATATATGTGCATTTGAATCAATGTGATATGAAGCGGAAATCTGTCAACTTTTGATTATTGTAAGGAATACTTCGTTTTGTATACAGAAACTAATGTAACTGGTGGGAAAGTGATTTTTAATGCAGTTCTATTCCTTCTCTTAACTGATCCCTTTTGAAAGTTGAATGAAGGAACTTAAGTTTTTTTCTAAGTTATCAAGTACGTATGTCGTCGGTGTTCTGATATCAATTGTATTTATGAACCTCCTAGGGGACTAACTGAATATCTTTGCCCTCTGAATTAACGTCTTAACTAGTCCTTGCTTTTAACTGTTTAGTCAGTGTTTCTTTTCTGCAGACATATCTCTGATATGATCCATCTATTCTTTGGCAAAATCACAAATTTAAAATATGAAGCTGATTATTTCCTTCGTGTTCCATGGTTTCATTTCTTTCATCATCTCATCTATGATCTCAATTATCTTTATGATGAGTGAATTTTTTAAAATTATATTGTTCTTTCTTTTTGAAGTTTGCGGCGGATAATGTTGTCTAGATTGACAATAAGAGCTTCACAATAAACTATCTTGGAGAATACAGAACAGTCAAAATCGATGGATATCTATCGTGAATTTATAGTCTGTAATCAGTTGAAAAGAAAACGATGAAACACAATGATTTCACTGTATTCTACAAGATATGTTGTTCTAGCTTTGTTAAAATCAATTTCTTCCCATTAGAAGAATGAATTGTAACTAGTAGGTGCTAGATTTTTTCTATCAATGATCAACAGGTCATTGACTTACAACTCACAACTTCCTCCTTTTATATCAATCTTCATAGTTGTATAGTCATAATAATTTACTGAGTCTATTTCAGATAAGCTATTGTATGTGATACTTAATGATATCAATACTTAAGCCACCATGGATTGAATACACAGTTAGAAGTTATAAATCTCTACTTAAATCTATGAGCTACTGTTCAGCATTTCACTGAGACTATTGAAAAATATCTCAGTGACTTAAAATACCAGTCTAGCAACAATTTAATTGACCAATTAGAATTTTATATTTTATGAAAATCTATCTTTCTAGGCGAAATGAAGAAATCTGATTGCATAGGTTGGCCTTTAAAGTCGAAATCATATACAGATCATTTAGGTCAAATGGATGGCATTACATACTTTTGCTTACAAAAACAAACAACACATATCAAAGCAAATGTGTAATATAAAATGTTAGTGTACAAAATAAAATATATATCGGTAAACAAACAGATATAGAAAGGAATAATCCCCTTATTTAATGTGAAATTTGCATTGGAATATGAAAGAAAAAAAATAAACAAATAGATGAAGAGAAAGCTTGAATAAAACCCAATAGGAACGTATAATTACTAATTTTATTAATTATTTATGCATAGATTAAGGCAAATAATAGATGGAATTAAGCGAACTTAAAGAGAAGAAGGTGGGGGAGCATAATATTATTTATTACTATTTCCATAGAATAAACTTTCAATGAATCAATATTAAAAATTTGTTTTAATCCACTGAAAAAATTTTTTTTTCGTAATTATCGTTGCATAAATCTAGTTTGGCATAAAAATACCTCCCTTTGAAGCTTTAAGGCACTTTCTAAAGGGAACTTATGGTAAGAGTATTTGATAGCTTATCCTCATGCATAAAATAAACAAATATCTTAAGATAACCATAAACATCCACAGCAAGTAAATTACTGTTAACAGATAGCAAAATGATCTTCAGTATGAGATTCGAAAGGAAACATCCGTGAAAGACTTTGTTGTGTATATGGTAGAAAATATACCAACTAGGTAAAAATAAATAATGATTTTGAGAGAGTTGTGGAGATTTGGAAATATTTCAAGTTGTTATTCATCGTAGACTGACATCAGTTGGAGGAACAAAGGAAACCTAAAGTTCCAATGAGAAGTCGTGGTTGTGAGGACAGTTACTAAACGATGATATTGGGTGGCGGTTTCGCTATATCATGAGCTAACAGAAATTGGAAATATGGACCATTGGATTTTCACCCAGGGGCTCAATGGTAAGGTGCTGGCCACGGAACCTGAAGGTCGCGGGTTCAAGCCCTCGTGGGGTCGTGGGTGCGCACTCTTGAGGAGTCCCATACTAGGACGAAACAGCTGTCGGTGCTCCCAGGTTTCCTTTGTTCCTCCAACTGATGTCAGTCTACGATGAACAACAATTTGAAATAATGATTTATTTATTGTTATGAACCCAGCTGATGAGTCAGAAAAGTTGTACAGGGTGGTCCAAACTATTGTATATTATGAATAGCATTCCTCTAGAACCGACAACATGCAGTTGGCAAAGTCCTGATGGAAACCGACCTCTTGAATGCATCAGATCGCCTAGATGATAGATATGTGTTCCAATTTCAATAAGTTTTGTCAATCGCTCTTTTAATTTCATTCAGTTGCATGTTTAGATCATCAACCTACATACACAATTGATATCTAATATACCGAAAGGGCTATTAGTGATATGAATGACAAGACTTGGTTTTCATCTGTTTGGCTCGTCCGCCAATTTTTGATGATGGGGGACATTGAGACTTAAGGTGCACGTATTAGTCAATGCTGAACATAGCTGGATATACTTTCATCTCAGTCTGTTAGTTTGCCTATGAACATTTCAAACAAGTGATGACAGCCTCACAAATGTGGGTTATCCATTGTGATATTGAATCAATGAAGGTATTAGTGTTATTGCCTGTAGTGGATAACACCCTGGCGTTTGAAACGATCGCTCCCGAGTCCAAGTCCAGGTGGGGACAACAAGACTCACTGAGAGGCAGGTACATCCAGCTGACAAGCTCCAAATAGGAAGAAATGCGCATCCTGGATTCCACTGCTAGCCACTGCCCATCATTACTGAAGGTATTTTTTGTATAAATAGTATTAGTTAGTATGAAGACTAAGGTTGATAGTTCAGGCTCAGTTAACTGTATAGGGAAAAATTACAAATTCTGAATAACGGTTAACTTTGATTTGTTACTGATAAACAATTCATCTAAATATTATTATTTAGTATTATTAGTCCCTTGGGTTCCTAGTGGAACATAGGGCTTCAGTAGCACGTCTCCAGCACACTCTCTTCTCTGAAATCTTTTCAACCTGGTTCCACGACAGCCCAGAATCTCTCATTTCCTCCTCGCACGACCTTCTCCATGTCACCCTCGGACGTCCAACTCGTCGTTTCCCATGGGGATTCCACTCGAGCAGCTGGCCTGACGCGTGATGTCCTCAGTCGGCCTTCTCAGTGCATGCTCAATCCACCTCCACTTCCTCCTGCATATTTGTTGCTTGATAGGTTCTTGGTTGGCTCGTACCCAGAGCTCCTTGTTGCTTATTATTTCTGGCCATCTCCACTGATCTTCAGTAGCGAGCGTAAGTTGTTGAGGAATGTCTGTAGTTTATTGGAAATGCCTTTCGTAACGCGCCAAGTCTCTGAACCATACAGAAGCACTCATTTGACTGGGTTGGTGTTGAAAATCCGGATCTTGTTCACGCTTTGTGCTGAGTGCAGTAGATGTCCACACTGGTTTCAGGCTAATGAACGCCTGTCTTGCTTTTCCGATTCTGACTTTGACATCCTCGTCTGTGCCGCCTGTAGTTGAAACAGTGCTTCCTAGATAAGTGAAGGAGATTTATCTAAATAGCTGTAACTCTTTTCTGCTCAAAAACTTCTATTTAGAAAACTTTACCTCTTTTTTGTGTACTTTAAAGAAATGGGATAAGCATACATTCAAGCTTTAACCAAGTTACAATATCATCAGCTAGTCTAAGAAACCGAAAAACAGATGATTTTTCCGAACTAACTTCTATGCTGCGTAATAATTCATGCCAAGTTAAACAATTCAAACTTTATGATTTGAAATGAAAGGTGATAGTATTCAGGCTTTAGAAAACCTTAATTATAGGTGTAAAACTTGGGTAGTATGGTAGAATTTAATACCACATACGATTTGTTTATTTGATTTACAACACACAGTGATATAGTATTATTTACTTAGTCACGTTTCATGCATAAAGTATTATCGCTCATAATCGTATCAATGTAATCACACACCAATTTCGACATTTGATTTTCACAGTTATATCACCTCATATTGTTTGTTTTTATTGGTAGTAAAATTTTCTATATCTCTGGTATAGGTGAACGTCATTTCTATTACATGTGTTAGGTGTTGATTCAATGAACAAAGATTCAGTAATCAATCTCTCTCAATCTCCATCTAATCATATTGAACAGTGGCTTTATCCCATCCTATTGTGTAGTTGTGTGTTAATGCAAGCATTGCAATAGTCGAGTTTTTTCAAGATCATTGATCTTATTCGGGTCTGTCATTCTATATTTGTCCAAATTCTAACTGAATCCGAACGGCTAGATTGACCTCATAGTCATTACATAGAATTTGATACATTAGATTATTTTGCCTAATTGGTTCTGTTGGATCCTAAAGCCAGCTGATAAAGCTTACCAGTGAGTGAGTTTGTAGGTTTAAATGCTACCCCTAAATGCTACCTTGTTGAGAACTTTACTTAAAGATTTGATGTTCCCTACTTTTACGTTAACACAATGGAGGTTGTGGAGTCTTTTCTATTTGTATTATTATTATATTATTTGTCCCTTGGGTTCTTAGTGGAGCGAACTAATTCAGTAGCAAGTCTCCATTCCACCCTGTTCTCTGCAATCTTTCCAACCTGGCTCCACGACTGACCACAAGCTCTCATTTCTTCCTCACACCATCTCCTCCACGTCACCCTCGCCCCCAACGCCCAACTCATCGCTTCCATCTGGGTTCCACAAGAGCAACTAGACTGGTGCATGATGGTCTTCTCAGTGTATGCCCATCCAATCCATCTCCACTTCCTTCCACTGCATATTTGTTCAGTGATAGCTTCCTGCTTTGTTGGTTCGTTGATAGGCCAGAGTTCCTTGTTGCTTAATCTTATTATTCTGGCCATCCATCCGATCTTCAGTATTGAGCCAGCGTAGGCAGTAGCTGTTGATCAATATCTGTAGTTTGTTGGAACTGCCTTTCGTAACGTGCCAAGTCTCTCAACCATCACACACAAGCACTGACTTGACTGGACTGACGTGGAAAATCTGGGTCTTCTTTTTTATGCTGAGTGAAGATCTACAAACTGGTTTCAGGTTAATGAACGCCTGTTTTATTGTCTTTGCGATCCTGGTTAGCTTTCACATCCTCGTCTGTGCCTGTGCGGTTAAATATTATACTTGGGGTGGACGGGAACACGATTCCGCGGCAATTCTTGTAAAGAATTAGGTAGCCCTTCTTCAGGAGTTTGGCAACGAAGCCCTTCTTCAAATCGCCAGATACCTTTCCTTCCTTCCAGACTTTCAGCAATAGTGGTGTGAGCATGTCTGCTGTCGTCCTTGCGTCTGTTCTCAGTGCTTTTGGATGAACTCCATCTAGTCCTGCGGCTTTCCCAAATTTCAGCACCTTTATGGCGTCCAGAACTTCGACTTTCGTCGGAGGGCTTGTTTCCACTGGTAGTTCTGCTGTTGCTGGTGATATTTCTGAAAGAACTGCGGGTGGTGGTCGATTCAAGAGCTTCTCAATGTGGTCAGCAAATCACTTCATTTGTTTCTCTTCTTCGTAATTAGATTTCCTTCATCATCTTTTATTGGTTTTATCTGTGTTGATCTCTTCCCTACCAGATAGTAACCTGGTAATTTGATACAATGTAGTCAGGTCACTCCTACCAGCTCTCAGCCTATTCTGCTTCACTTGCCAGTGTACTCTAGAAGTGTCTTTTGTCTTTCCGCACACTCTTCTTCACTTCATTGTCCAGTGTTTCATACGTTATACTCACTTCCTCTTTTCGTAAGGCAATCTTGCACTGGTTTCTCTTCTGCTTCACCATCCTCCTCTCCTCTATCATCTTTCATGTGTCCAACGACATCCATTTCTTGTCTTCTTTCACTTCTTCCTCACATGATCTCCACCACGTCAACCTGGGTGTTCAAATTGGACTTTGGTATATCACCAACTTCTTTCAAGGCTCTCAACTCGATTCTAAACGTGGATTCCTTGCACTACACAGTGAGTAGTGTCAAGCTACATCCACTACCATTCTTCATCTGATCTTCTGTCAAATACGATGCCTAGCCACTTCATTCACATTCAGATCAACTTCATCTCATTTCTAGTGTAGTGTGTCCCGCTGTCTGGGGAAATCAAATCCATATCGGTCACTTTGTGAATATACTTGTGCTTGTACACACTGCATCGCCTCCAATCACCAAATCCTCGAATGCTCACAAGTCTGCAAACACTTCTCCTTCTCTTTCTCCTTCATTTCACTCACTACTTCCCGATCCATGATTGCTACACTTCCTGCGTTGTCTGCTCCCAGTCAGACATTCATGTCACACCACCCATTAGAACTCTGATTTCGCCAACTGAGGTGGAGTCTTGTCCAGTGTTGATTGCACTTGTCTGTAGAATATCTCCTTCTTCTCTTCATCTGCATTATTTGTAGGTGTGTAGTCTAGTGTAGTGTAGTGTAGTGTAGCGTAGCATTGGATGATTGTGACTTTACTTCCTTCTGAGTTGAATCTCACTGTCATTATCTGATCCTGCATGAGCAGATTGATTTCCACTGCATCAGATAGAGTCTTCGATACTTTTCGGTGGGGGACATGATGATAGCCACCACAAAACTCAGTGTGTTCGTGGTTGTCGTCTGGGTGACAATATCGGAGTAGATAATTGACTCTCAGTTGAGACAGTTGAGACAGTCTACTTCCATTCCACCTGCTTTCGCAGATTCCTAACACTTCTATGCCAGCATAACTTCTCATCTCATTGGCAATCTGGGCAGCCTTGCTCGCTTCTAAACATGGTGCGGACATTCCATGTCCCCATGTTTACTTTCGCTTTCATCGAGGGAGAGAAGACACATCGGCCCGGCTAGTTGGCTTCCTGAAGGCTTTCACTAACCGGCTTCATTACACGTGTCCGTTTCCAGCGAGGAATAAGTTTGTTTTTATTTTGTATATTTTGTCTATGTTTTTGTGGTTTCTGTAGCGGTTGATTGGTTTTACAGGGTAGGGTTAGTAGCTCTATTCTCAACCTTCCCTCTTTACCCGGGAGAATTTTCTATGTTGGATTGCAGGATAAAACTAAGGACAGACGGAAGAGGACCGACACATTCCAACAGGTATCTAGACTTCAAGTCATCTCATCCAATGTCAATTAAGGCAGGCTTAGGTAAATGTCTAACTGATAGAGCTAGAAAACTGACTTGTCACGCCAAAGATCTAAACAAGGAATTGAAACACGTAAAAGAAGCACTAATAGTTAGTAAGATACTCTGTAGTTTATTAAGAAATGCGTGCAAACATATAAGAAACGAAATAATAACAGTAACACGAGTACGAATAATAAGGACAACACAAGCAGAAATGAGTTCACAACCTCTATTGTGTTACCCTACAGGAAAGTTTTAAATTTTCATTTCACCTTCAGTCATCACCTAGTATCAATAGTGATCCAATCAACTTGATCTCTTTAATATTTATCAGTGACATAATTGTGCGCTGTCTTTTTTAATTATCATTTTTTGGCTTTTCTTTATATTCACAAGATCCTGAACTACTAAAACTGAATCATAGCAACTCTGGATTCAATGTTGAACTACACGAAAAGAGGAAAGAAATGAACAATCGAACTAGAAAGGTTAGCAGGTTTATTTTGTCTGAATAATTATGATGCAAATTTGTTAACTGTAAAAAGTGATACATTACAATTATGGGGCACAGACCTTCAGCGTAGTGACCCTGATTACTGTTGTGGTAGGTGCTACTGAGAGGAATGTAAATAAGTAGTATATGTTGAGAGGTCAGAAGAAGTCAACTGTCCAGCCAATAACATGGGATCTTCGTCTAGTCCAAGTTCCGTGCTCCAGAACTGCTCCATTGGTCCTTTCCTGTTTGCTGGGTTATCAAACTCCGTCTCTAGTCGTACTACCATTCTCTCCAACTCTCCATTCCAAGCATCATGATCTTTGCTCCTGGATCCTGAACACCCACGAAAACTGTGACCGACTCAAAATCTCTGGGGAATACTTTGATGTCTCGATACTTGAACATTGTAGGCCACGGAACCTTCATCACATCCAGAAGCCTGGTTTGGTTGTCATTTTGATACTACAAATTGACAGTAGCCAACATTGGAACCTAGGATGCATGTTTCATCCAATTTGAGGCTTGTCGGCAGGAGGGATCTGTCTCCTATCGAATGGTGTTGTTCCCTCTAGGATTGGAGTCCAGGAATGGTCGCTTCAAACAAAATAACTAACGATTCCGATAAGACAGTTCTACTTGTTGTGAACTGAAGAAGATAAGTTTACAAAAATTTCTATGAGATACAAGTGTGTAAACAATTTCTGATCTTTCTACAGTAAGGTAGATTTTTCAAAGATTAACGTAGTTAGCATTTCTGTCACACAGCTTAGATATTAAAGTACCTTAGCAAAATGGTATCACTGAAAATTTTGTTGGCATTGTATTCTATGTTCTGGGTGGTTTAATCATAGAGTTTTCATTATGATTTTAGACAACATCATCAGCACAAACTTCAATAAGAAGTTAGGCATAATATAATTTATTGAGTAGCTTGTTCTGATGGTCTCGTGTATAGTTGGTTGTTTGTGCTAAGGTCTTGTCACTGTTTCCATAATTATTCCGATTGGTTGTCCTGAGGATGTGAACTTTAGCTTTCTTGTTGTTTGTTATTAATTGATAGATTGGGTCAGTGTTAATGTATCTGTTGATTGTTGACTGACCTACATACAAGCTTCTGAAATTCTCCAGCATTCTTTGTACTTCCTCTATCCAGAATTTCTAAATTTTCCCAGTCAAATTCATGTCCGCAGTTGTCTGCATGCATTGACATTAGCAAGGTTATGTCAAGACGTTTCACTGCTAGTTGCTCTTTGCTTAGATGGTTACATAGAAGGCGATAACTCTATTCGACGTAGTGTTTTTTGTAGTTTCTGCAGTTTATTTTGTAGATAACGTCTGATTTGTCTTCCACCGCTACTGCATCTCTTGGCTTGCATAAGAAAGATTGAGGAGATTCTGTGGACTTATGAGCTACAGCTATTTCAAAAGGTTTCAATAGTCTGGTCTTGATTTCAGAGATGTTATTTATCTAGGGTAAGACAGTTTGTTTGTTGGTTTTCGAGGTTGACTTCATGGTTGACATTGAATTATGCAAATATCTTTCAATAAAGTTGCATGGATAGCCTTTCTTCCTGAAAATAGTCATTAAATAATTTTCTTCTCTTCTCTGCAGAATTGATATACTACAATGTGTCTTCATTCTCTTGAAAGATATTTTGATACAAATGATTTTGTGTGCTGTTGGGTTGTTGGTATTATAGTTGGGGATTTGATGTTGTCTAGAATGAGAATGGAAGCTTCACGACTAAGCCATTCAGCTCAGAGAATACAACACCGACAATATCACCCTCATTAACCACAAACATTGTCGATCATTGCAAAACTGATTGATAATTAGAGACCTTGCAGTCATATTGGTTACCACCTGATGATTACCATGTGATACAATCCCCAATCCTCAAGAGAATATTAGTCTCCTGAGAGTGACAGGTATACATCAGCTATGCGCATCAACAGACTGCAAATCTGGATAAGGTAGGTCTCCCGAATGACTGGCTTTAGGCATCTAGCTATATTTACATAATCCTTAGTTTTAACAAGCTTTCATTTTGACAAACATTTCTAAAAAGAGCATCTGCACCATTAAAGAAGTCAGCATGTCAATTCTTCTCCATCCATTAGACCAACTGTAGCTGAAATAACCTTAAGATTAGTAGTATACTGAGACAGCTTTTAAGCATACGTCAGTCTGCGCCTCTTTTGGAGCCGTTGCGACGTTAGCTTAGAACGTTTTTGTGCTAGCAGTTCTGCTGTACGTCTGTGAAACCTGGCCTCTCCAAGCTGAAGATATGGGATAACTCTATGTGTTCGATCACTGCTGTCTCCGTAGAATTCCTCGTACCCGATGGCAACACTTTTTAGGTAATTCTGAGGTATGACAGTATGTGTTTGGGCATGATGCAGATCGTCATTCCATGAGTGAAGTCATTTAGAAACACCGGCTTCAGTGGCTTGGACATGCCTTACACATGTCTTCTCAACGGCCTCCACGCCGTTCATTGCTTGCTAACTCTGGGACTGGATTGAAGAAGCGGAAACATGGTCAATGCATGACGTTGCGACATGGGATGAAGGGTAATAGTATCGGGTTAGCATCTGTTGGTTCATCATAACTCTCTGGGTGGGATCTGAGAAGTCAGATATGACTGAGGATCGAAACCAGTGGGAGTCATATTGTAGCTTCCTCCTATCTTCTGCCGCTGACTGAAAAGTAATGAATGTTTCTTTTCGAATATATTCTACTGAACTACCCTTCGAATCATTCTCTTCTTATCATGTTTTATTTATATCCACTTCACTTTGCTTTATGTCTGTCTCTATAATCTTGTTACATTATTTTATGTGGCGCATTTCTTGGTGTCCTTGTTGTACAACGTTTGCGTTCTAATAAATAATAATAACAGTGAATTGTTTATCTTGTCATATCCTGAGTATTAGTTATATAATAATATCGTATATCTATTGTGCAGTTAGATAATGGGGTATAAACTTATAAAATGTCTACAAGTGCCTGATGTAATCGAAAACCCATCCTATCCTTCAGTTTATTTAATAACCTATATCTACACTTTGATAATTGATTTCTAAAAATGATAAAAGATATTTTTTTTTTTAACTTTAAGGTCAGGTAAACACACCGTACACCTTTTACATTATTTATCTTTTATCCATTGATAGATATTAACATATTTTGCTTTTTCTCTAATTATATATATTCATCCATCTATCCTTTGATTTATTCTTCTTTTGTGGTTCAAATTTGTCCTTAAAAGTAAATAGAATAATCTTTTAGAAATGGTGCATAACTCTAATTTCATTTTAATGTTTTCTTTTCCTTTTTTTTTTCATCTTTTGTTTCGACTAAAAACGGTGGAAAATATCCAAACATTTTTATAGTAATAATCGTTTTCACCTTGAAGAGTATATAAGAATATTATCCTTGTAGGCGAATATTTATTAGACATTTTCACTATTTCTGTGGAAATTTGTTCATGTAACCTAATAATTTAGCCTGTGCTTCTGCTTCTGCTATTTCCATCCAACTTATAACTCATGATGAGGTCAACTATATCATTTGAAATAAATAATGTTTTCAAGATTTGTGAAATAATTTTCTAATCAGTCAGTATAACTCAAGTATCACTTGAGTTATGAACAGAATACAAACGCCAACCGCTAATTCCTTCAACTAACTAAAATTTCTCCTTGATATCATATAAATATGTGGATCACATTTATCTAAATCTTATTCAATAAAATGTAGTACTAACCAACTAGTTATAAATCAAAATTTCTAATATATCCTGAATGTTTTTTTAGACTAAGGGACAATTATGTAGTGCACCTTTATGGCACGAAATACTGCTAGATTTAAAACAAATAAGTTACCATTTAAAATATTTAAATACTAGCTGAATAAAGTTTTACAACGTCAGTGGGTAACTTTAATTTTTGTAGGTATCCACCCGTTGACATTCACCCTTTACAGAGTCTTGTTGAGGTTGACAAAAAGTCACATACTCGGAGTCCGTAGCTCATTTATTCATAGACGATATAATAAATTCGACATTCTTACCGTGAACATGTTCTTGTCCTTGGTTTTCAGTATTTACATGTAAGTAAGGTACTGATTAGTATGGTATTAGCGCTTACTAATTTAGCTAAGCCTTGTCCCATGATAGCCAACAACAGAACAACCAACCATGTACATATATACATGTGTAACATCTCCTACTTCTTCTATTTCCTTTTCAACCTCAACGATTTCACACTTCACTGTTGACCAAAACTAAACATTTTTTTTAACTTCAATCTTAATTACTTAAATATATTTTTAAGGTAGTATTCATCATGAAATAAATGACTTCATTAGGAGAGTCATTGAAAATTTGAAAGTATTAGACAATTGTTTCTTCTTAGTATGTGAGATTTCAGTAGTATACACCCAAGATCTCGTCAGGGTTCGAACTCAAAATCTCCAGGTTTCACAGTAAACACGTTAACCATTCAGCCCCTGGGTTGACATTCAATAGTCAGCAGTTTCTTACTTCTGTCAAACTGCTATAAAGTATGACTGTCCACCACTGCTAACCAAGAAGAAACAGCTGTTCAGTTCTACAAGTTTTTTAATTGTTTGCAAAACTGATATCTATCTATGATGAATACATGAAAGTTTTTCATAAGAAATGTACATAAAAATGTCTTATTTATATCACTGTATGATTCACAATAGGACAGTTGGCATGTATGGTTTGGAAATGATGACAAAAATCTATAGTTCAAGGAGAAATGTTTGCTCATATGGCCTTATCTAGGCTAGAAGTGTTTAATGTACACGATTTACTGAAGATGACCAGTTCACAGTCTGAAGTACGTACACAACACATTCATAGGAATTAAAAATCATCCATTGACTTCAGTCATTCTACAATAAGAATATAATTACAATTGACAGTGAAAAGAACTATATTCTTATGGGTCGTTTTGAAGAGAAATTGAGTAAACCAAAAAAGTTGCTCGCTCGTTTAACGGTTAGTAGTGGAATCTATGTCACCTATTTCCTTCGTTCTACGAGTAGTTATGATTTGATGTTATCAAGCCGTCCGTTTTTAGCTACCAATTCAGTTTGGTACTGCTAGCCACCACCTAGAAAGTATGACATTAAGATTATTGTTAAAGAATCCCTTCATAGAAAAACCGAT
The DNA here is from genome assembly GCA_944470555.2 of Heterobilharzia americana. Lineage (NCBI taxonomy): Eukaryota > Metazoa > Platyhelminthes > Trematoda > Strigeidida > Schistosomatidae > Heterobilharzia > Heterobilharzia americana. The sequence goes on from OX104129.1 coordinate 1,561,402, forward strand.
TGATTTAATCCAGTGAAATAATCAACGTAAAACTACAAACATTAAAAAAGAATGAAGATTAGTAAACAGAAAAGGTAAACATCTGAAGAAATAAATGAAGAGAAAGGTGTACTCAATAAGACAAAAATAGGTGATACTTTAATAGTATTAACTTTCCGAGAACGAAAAAGGTCAGATTGAAGTCTCTTGATGTTATGTGACTTTGGAAATGTAGCAATATCATAGTTTTCTACTTGTTGTTCCTTGAGAAAGTTGGCTGTTTACGTACATTACGTAAACGCTAAGAGAAGCAGTTTGATAGATTCGAGTAAAACATTTTCTTTGTACAATGCCTGATTACATAAAATGTGTAGATCATGCTATGCTACTCATTATGCTGTTACGCCATTCATTATCGGTTTGAGCAAGTGTAAAGTTTGTCTGCTTGCAACAATAATATTTTCACCTACTTCATTGTACAGTCTAATGAATACTGATAAGTTTGTGATCAAATTGATAGGACTGTTTGAATACTTGACGAATTCCTTAGATAATTCCTACTTATCCAATAATATAATCCATACAAGCGCTTATTCACTGGTTTTCTTTACCCAAACAAAGTTCATCAGGCGGTAAGACAGATGTCCACCATCCTAAACACAGCAAACAATACTATATATCTCAATGAAGTACTCTTCATGGAAGTAAACAAAAAGAAGCCTACTAACCTCAAATTATATTAATGTAGTGGAAGGAATACCAACTGAAAGCCATGGTAGATAATCATTGTCTATGGAGAATTGACAGAAGTTGAGAAACTGTGGATCATTCAGCTGCAATTCAGTGACTCTTTGATTAACTCATTCGCTGCGAAACCTGAAGATCCTAATTTCGATGTGTAGTGTGGTCATGGATTCGCACTGCTGAGGAGTCCCATATTGGGACGAAATAGATGTTCAGTCCTTCCTTGTTTTCAATAGCTTGCCAAATGATGTCAATCAGTGATGAACACGACCTTCAAAATAATTCAAGAACACGCCCCCAGTTAGAGATTCTCGCTCTTTACATAGATCATTGGATCACATATTTCTTACCTGATCTACTTAGAATCGTTGAAAAGATTTCCGCAAAAATCAAGACAGTCCACTGTCTTAACAATATCTATTTACTTTGAAAATCATGCCTTGGAATGAATTGGGAAGTGTGTTGAAAACAGAGTCAATCGTAATCTAACCAGAAACCTGTTGCAGTAGGCAGCGAGCCACACCTATACTGATAATACCTGGATGCCCAAAGCTCCATAGGTGGAACTCTGTTCGAACCCACGACCCATTGGTTGAAAGTTAAATCCCTCAGCAACTAACAGTCCATTTACTTTTTACAGATACTGAAAAACTTTTTCAATTTTCTACTGAGTTGTTTAAAAATATAGTTAGTCTTCTCACTCTCACTGTTTACTTAATTGATCAGTGAATCAGGCAGTAATAGAACGACACAGTACATTTGAACCGCATGTTAAGTATGATCTGCAGTAATAAGCCCTATGTAAGGGTAAAACTTGGGCAGTGTGGTAGAGTACAATTCCATATTAGATTTGTTTAGTTGGTATAGCGCACAGTGATACAGTATAATTAACTTTATGACGTTCGGAGCAGAATTTACTGCTCAAATTCACATCGAAGTGATCATACAACTTTCAAACTTCCTTCATATAGTCCAAAAGTTCATTCGCTTCCAGATGTCTGAAATGTCTAACGAGTCATTCCTGTTATATGTGCCAGATATTGATTCAATGAACAAGGATTCTGTGATCAATCTTCCCATTTACCTAGCTATATTGAATTATAGAGTGATTAGGGTCAGTGCATGGAGAGTCATAACTGAGTTTTCTCCTGAATTATTTATCTTATCTTACTTATATGTTTCGCTAAATTTTTGCGTTCTGCTCTCCTGACTGACACCGATCGCCATCTTTGACCTATATGCTTGAGCTCATAGTCATTATATGGTATTTGATAATCTGAGTTATTTTTCTTTATTGGTTCTATTGAATCTTTTACCCTGCAAAGATTCTCTTTGAGTGAGTTTTTGCCTTTAAATGCCACCCTAATCCCAGCTAGTACTGTTAATAATTGCACGTAAAATTTCCGATGTGCCTTCTTTATATGGCAACACTAAGCAAAAATTTAAGCTGGCAACGTTGTAAACTAAATAATACTGTAAAGCTGTGTGCTATATTGGATATCTGTTTGATTTTCTGAGATAGCCGTGATCTGACAGGTTAGTACTGATACTGAGTGATGATTGAAGATGAAATGAAACTCTGGACCGCAGCAACATTCGAACCAGTGACCACCTGGTTTCCTGTCCGATGCTCTACTAAGTGAGCTACGAAGTCCAACTACTGACCACATTTTTAATTCACTTCACTCACCATGGGGTTTTGCCTGACTACCATGTGAATTGATGCCTAGACAGGACTTCTCATCCTAATACAAATCTCAGTGAATTAGACGGGGGAGTATCATTTTAGCCTTTCGACTATCTAAAATTGCAGCCGTGGTTTGGCAGACTAGTACTGATACTGGGTCATAGTTGAATATGAAATGAAAATTTGGACCGCGGGTGAAGTCGAACCAGCGACCACTTGCAGAAGGTTAGCAACAAAACCTCACAATGAATGTCCAAAAAACGTTCTCAAGTTGTACCAGTCCAAGTCAAATCATCAACGTCAAAAGTTACATGGATACCCAAGGGGCTTTGAAGCCTCTGCACACACATCAAAACAGATACTTACTTTGAAAGACACTTGATTACTTCATCAAAAATAGCTCATATCCATACGAGAATATGGACACCAGGACTGTCTCCAAACCAACTCCACTTTGGACATCTCATCCAATAATCAACAGGCAACCAGAAAACCCCCAATCCACACAAATTCACTGGTAGCTCACAGTGCATCAGGCAGTCAAAAGCAAGTCATCCGGGTAGACTACTGAGATGTTGACTGTGTTGATTCATCGCATAGCAGACTACCTGATTATTCATTCCTTCACCTAAATTACTCTGGCTCAAAAAAACATGACACAAGATTTCAGGTTGTCATCTAAAAAATTCAAGCTTGTTGGCAAACAGAACCAAACCATTATGACAGCACTCCCCACCATTAAAATATCTAAGTGAATATGATTAATTGAGGTCAGCATATTTATGTAAACACTTCACTGTTAAAATTCCTACGACAATGCTTAAATTCATACAACTTGTTGAAATGAAGTTAATGCATTTTTACAAATTCAGTGAGGTACAATTTTGGAGTATCACATTTAAAGTTATGTGAAATGTTTTAGCAAATATTTATCATCATTTGACTATTTGAGATAGCAGGTTCGATGTTCTACTAACTCAGCTACATTGAATAAACAAGCAAGTATAGAATTAAACCTTATTTACTCATAGATGAGTGTGTAGGGAAATATGATCAACTGTTAATTGACTGCAAAATGTTAACAAGATTGTCAGACCTATGCAAAGTGTTATGAAATACTTTCCTACTTTCTTCCCGTTGTTTGTGATGGCAAAAAAAGTCCTGTGATAAAGGTCAGTGATCAAAGGTCTTAGATTTTTACAACTTTTATACCATTCAGAGGTTGTAAATAGCAAAAGATGGACTCATCACATAGGATAATCGTATGTCCTTTAACAGAAAATAAAAATTTGTCACACCTTTGAAAATCAATGTAATGTTGCATTTCATTCTAAATGAAAACACAAGACCTCAAGAGATTTTTATCATTTGTTACACAGATTCAAAATACCAGATTTTTTATAGCCATAAAATTTCCAACGACATGTAAAAAACTATAGATGATGAAGTGTAACCGTTTAATCACTTTTAAAAGCTTGAGAGTTACCTTCGTTTACTATAACTTAAGACATAAGAGTGAAACTGACCTGAAAATCATAGTACTTAAGTTTTCTTCGAGATCACCTCTTCAGTACAAACTCCTGATGGTGAAATATGTCCATCTTTCGAAGAGTTAACCTGTGTTGAATATATCTGTGAAGCTTGGTCAGTCAGAACCTGTCTCTACTGTGCATTCCAGCACAAGCAATTAATGATTTGTCTAGTACTACTATAGTCGTAGTTTAATACAAGTTAAATTCTTTAGAAGTTCATATTGATAGTCACAAGTTAAAAAACAGGCTCACTAGTTTGTACATTCCTCCTTCGTTGTCTATTAGACTCAACACTGCTCATTTGTTGAAAACAAAATTTTTACAAAATAAATCAGGTAACCAAGAGGACAATAATAAACGACGGTATCATATAAAAACAATTATACTGAAAACTATACCCGTCGCATAAGAAGTGGCTATCGTGGTTCGGTGGTCTAGTGAATAACGCCCTAGCGTTTGAAGCGATCGCTCTTGAGTCCGAATCCCGGTGGGAACAAACACCCTCACTGGGAAGCAAGTACATCCAACTGACGAGTCCCAAATAACACGAAATGTACATCCTGGATTCCACTGCTAGTCATGATCCATTACTAAATGAATGATACTTTGTTCCGATAAGTTCGGTATTTGCTGACACCACTGAGTGTAAGACATCAACAAGCTCTAAAAAAGTGTGTAGAAAATCCTTAACTATCATGTTCAAACTAGTGTAACATATCGTCTGAATGTATGCACAACCCAATATAGGAATTCCGTGATATTAAGGTGATAAATGTAGTCAAAAGGACAAGATTTAAACCAACAGTTTTTGACTCAGTATTCCATACCTCTTTCTTGTTCCTCTTTCAGTTTCTTTCAGTAAAAACTGGTTTAATCTAGTTTTCTTACGAACCTATTTTACTGTCTCAAATCAACTCACTAGAATGTCACAAAGTTATACAGTTAAACCTTTGCAGTACTCCATAGTAAAATTCCATATTAATACTGAGAAATATACTACTAAACAGCTTGAGAAGTACATTACGTTAGATCACTACATATTTATACCAGAGATCACATGTTGTGATATTGCCTGAGGGTACTTTCCAAACACAACTGGACATTTGAAGAACTAATGAGCTGGAAGACATATGAAAATGGGCCGTACGGTTTAAAAATCATTCGGAAATTAATCCTTTATAATCCCTTTAGACGGTTAGCGGAGTCAGTTGATTTCAAAGTAATTTCTGTAGTAGTTTGATGTCATCGAAAGGATAATCGAAAAGTACAGAGTAGTGGATAACTGTTTATTTGTAGGTACTAAGTTTTCTCCATAATCTTATTCAGGCAATAACATGCCAACCAAATTCGTTTTGATATCCCAATATCTGATTATTCTTTATTCCTTATTGGCAGTAGAATCCTCCGGATTTTCTTCTTCGTTATCATCAAGATTAACATACGATCAGGCATTACTGAGTAAACGGTCAATGTGCCCTATCAAACATCAGCACATGAAGTATCAAGGCAATAAAATGGGAGAAGAAGAAAAGAAAACTGAGTCAGAAGAAGTAAAAAGTAGTAAAAGGGAAGAAAGGGGAATGATATGATGAGATTAAGTACAGCGGTTAGGATGGCGCACCACTGACATCAGTCCTGAGCCCTAACACTTAGAGTCTCCAGCCACTGGTTTCTCTTCTTCCGTGAACATAGTCTGCGTCGCACTACATGGTTCAAACAAACAGTCAAAGGGGTAAACGAATTGATGCCATGTTTTAGGCTGGCTGATCCAAACATTTTTCCAGCCTGAAAATACTTCGGCTAACATTGTGTGACGAGGCAGACAGTGATTAGACGTACGTGACACATGTCTCATACATTTCAGTCGGTGAAAGTTTACAACTGCATCAACTGAACTACCTCTTCTCCCTAAAACTCTACACCTGGCCTCTGTGTTACTCGCGTGGTGACAACATGAAACACAGCTTGTGCAACGAAGACAATGGTGGTCAAACACCTGAAACCCTCTCATTTCCTCTACCTTTGATGGCCATGTTTCACAGCCATACAGTAGAACAGACCTAACTGAAGCGCAGTACACTCGACAATCAGATATCACGCAGCGCCAAAGATGGCATAAGTTAAAAAAAGCCAACTGAACCTTTTTTATCGTGCAGAGATTTCATAGGCCACTGAGCAAGCCACCAGGGCTGATCCTACTTCCCAGGGACGTGAAGTGGTCGACATACTCAACCAATCCACTCTGTTGTAAGTCACAGTACAGTTGAAGACCATTTCTGGCACAACAATTTGCACTTGTGTGACGAGAAACCCATCCCAAACATTTACAGATTGCCACTCTAAGTATTCAGAAGGCCCTACATTTTTTCAGCGTTTTCCCCTGAAAAGATTATGTCATTTGAGTATTCTACGTCTACAAAAACGTCTCCCATGATCAGGTCTATCCCTGTGTGGTCAGATGACGGGAAAGAGACCTTCATGAGAACATCTATCATAAAATAGAATAAGAATGGAGGGAGTGACTATCTTCGATGGACACCATTCAACGTACACAGTTCACTCGACATCTCACCATAGGCTCTAACACGCCCACAGGTGTTTGAGTAAACAGCCTTCAATAAGGTGATGTACATACTTAGTACCCCTTTCAGTGAGAGACATCACCATAAGACTCCTCTATAGACAGGGTTGAATGCCTCGTTCAGGTCAAGAAATACCCCTATTATCGGGCGTCGGCAGGCGCACCTGTGTTCCAGAACTTGGCGAAGTGTGAATATTTGGTCGATATACCCAACGATCAGGTCTTAAAGCCTACCTGGTTTACTCGGGCTTGCTGTTCCAGAGGTCCACTCAGGCCTACAACGATTATAGAACCTATGATTTTAGGCACTACTTACGTCAGACTGATTCCTCCGTGGTTATCACAAGAAGACTTCTCACCTTTCTTGAAGACTAGGATAATCAGTGATTGTAACCAGTCAGAGGGGTGTGTATTTGACTCCATTTATTATTTAACACTTCGGTTAACTTGACTAAAA
>OX104129.1:1568881-1693843 GCA_944470555.2 Heterobilharzia americana
CTAAAATCACTGATTATGATCACAGTACCCAGAGACATATTATCAGACCTCATGAATATTATGGATTTCTTTGCACAGTGAATACAAGACAGGCGTTCATTAGCCTGAAACCAGTGTGGACATCTACTGCACTGCACTCAGCATGTGGAACAAGATCCGGATTTTGAACACCAACCCAGTCAAGTCAGTGCTCTTGTATGGCTCAGAGACTTGGCGCGTCACGAAAGGCATTTCCAATAAACTACAGACATTCATCAACAACTGCTTACGCTCGCTACTGAAGATCAGTGGAGATGGCCAGAAAGAATAAGCAACAAGGAGCTCTGGGAACGAACCAACCAAGAACCTATCACCCAACAAATATGCAGGAGGAAGCGGAGATGGATTGGGCATACACTGAGAAGGCCGACTAGGGACATCACGCGTCAGACCAGTTGCTCGAGTGGAACCCAGATGTGAAGCGACGAGTTGGACGTCCGAGGGTGACATGGAGAAGGTCGTGCGAGGAGGAAATGAGAGCTTCTGGGCTGTCGTGGGACCAGGTTCAAAAGATCTCAGAGAACAGAGTTCACTGGAGACGTGCTACTGAAGCCCTATGTTCCACTAGAAACCCAAGGGACTAATAATAATAATAATAATAAATTATACTGGAACGGTTAGACAAGCTACTTTTCAAGTAGAATTAGTGTATTTAAATATAACAGATAAATTTGAAATGTTCTCAAACTTGTCGATTATTACCAAATTAACTTTCTTACAGAAAACTATCTTATACTATTATATTCAATATCTATGAGCTGGTAATTACAGTTGCCGATTATTTATGGTAAGATTTCAAACAAGACTAAAAATTTTCATTACATTTCATTTCTTTATCACACAGTCTCCTCTATGTCACCCTCACCTCGGACACCCAACTCATCATTTCCCATATGACTTCCACTTGATGGCCTGGCCTGGTTTGGCGTGTGATGTCCCCAAACGATCTTCTCACTGTATGTTCAATCCAATCCAATCCAATCCATCTCCACTCTCTTCTTCTGCATATTTGTTCGGCGACAGGTTCTTAGTTCGTTGGTTCGTTGACAGACCAGTCAGAATTCTTCCCTACTTATTCTTATTTTTCTGGCCATCCATCTGATCTCCATCTTCACTATCGAGTGAGCGTAGATGGCAGCTGTTGATGCATGTGTATGTGCAGTTTGTTGGAAATGCTTTTTGTAACGGGCCAAGTCTCTCAACCATCACACATAGAAGTACTGACTTGACAGGTTTAGTGTTGAAAATCGGAATGTTGTTCACGCTTTATGCTGAGTGCAGTGTCGTGGAGTGTCGTTGAGTGCAGTAGATTTCCACAGTGATTTCAGATTGATGAAGGCCTGTGTTACTGTCTTTCCGATGCTGGCTGGCTGGCTTCGACGTCCTCATCTGTCCCGCAGCTGCCTGTAGTTGAAACGATGCTGCCTAGGTAGGTAGGTGGGTAGGTGAAAGAGACTACTTCCTTCGGGTTACTCCCGTTCATGGTGATTGATGCTTGTTGTCTTCTCTACATTCACCTAGAGGGAGTTCCGTCTTCACCACTTTGTCTCCTCTATCAACTTGTTGGTTTTTGCTTGCAGATCTTCGAGTTTGTGTGACATTAGACATAAATCATCATCGGCGAAATCGAAATCTTCTTCTAAGTATTCTCATCGGTCCAGCAAGCGGATGGTCCACCTTCTCACCCCTCACAGTTTGTTGCACGATCCAGTGCAGTCCAGTCGACCACAGTCAGAAAGATTATAGGTGTTAGTGGGCGGCAACCTTGTATTGTTTTACTCCTGTCTTCACTTCACTTCACTTCAAAGGCATCACTGAGCTTTCCATTGTGTTGTCAATCACTTGGCATGTAGCATCGTTTGGTATATAGGTGCTGTTGGATGAGGTTGATAAAAGTTTGTGGCACTAAAACTGTAGAGTTGAAGTAGCTGTCAAATTACTTCTCGATCGACACTGTCAAAAACCTTTTCAAAATTGATTAAGTTGAGGTTGAGTTGAGTTGACTGCCATTCTATACCATCCGTAGCGTAGCATTGCAGTGTGATCCGCACACGATTTGTTCTTCCTGAAACAAGCTCGCAGCCTGTTCCGGTCCTAACTTTGAATCCAGAACATTTTTTAGCCTCACCAGGATGATGCCGTTTGATATTTTGTTTGGAGTGGACAGGACTGGAGCTTGATTCCGTGGCAGTTCTTGTAAAGACTTAGGTGGCCCTTCTCTGGCAATTTGATAAGGTAGACCTTCTTCCAATCGGGAGGACTTTCTTTCTTCAGTTTGTCAACACGGGGATGATGATGATGATGACGAATGACGTTGTAGTGAACAAACAGATGACAAGGATGACGAAGACGGGAGTGGCTTTTAGTTTACTCAAGGTCAAAGGGAGGGGTAACTCTTGGACATATTCTATATAATTGCAGAATTCAAGTTTGATCAGTCACATTGTGACAGTCTCTAGTATGTTGAACAGTCATCGGTTAGATAAAACGAGAATCCAGTTCATCTTTAACACTAGTTTATACATAGAAGCTGATGGGTGGTTATTGGATCTCCATTGGGACGAATATTTGCAGACATATTTTTGGTAAAATTAGAAAATGATGCTTTGAAAGATCAAATTGTCAATATGGAGTTGTACTGTGAATACATGCATGATACGTTTTCAGTCTTTGATAGGTATATATGTATTCATTGTGTTCTTCTAAACCATTTCAATAGCGCTCATTCATCAGTTGATTTCACACATAAAAATGATATCAATGATTCAATATATTTTGTTGATGTGCTAGTCAGAAGAAAAGATAATGGGTTTATACTGAAAGATATATATAGAAAAGTGATATCTAAGGCACACTACATGCAGTTTCTCCATTTAGAACCGATGAAGTAGAAAGATAAATCATTCGGGCATCTGGCATATAGATGAAGGCCGATTTGTTCCAAGGATAAAAACTACTGTTTTTCTATGATATTCTAAGTGAAAACGGATAAGTGAACAAGTTCATCAGAGCTAAGGTTTATTACATTGGTCCTTAACGAGAATGAATGATAGCCTAAAAGAAGCGTTTCTTTCTGCGCTTACAATGCAAGGGAGATGCTGCAAGTGATATTATATCGTAGCACCCAGCTACAGCAGTCACTAGGATGTTTTATGTAGATCGGATTTGTATATCATTCAATAGTCGGCCAATGCTCAATCCGAGACTGGACTATAGTCTAGTGTACCTACCCAATCTTAGCTCTTTATCTTGCATATATCAACTCAACTGTTCATGTGGAACTAATTACATAAAACGTACGATTAGGCAGGTGCGTCTCCTGATAAGAGAGTATTTACCGGCTTGATTCTGAAAAGGTGAAGTGAAAGTGGTGAATAGTTCAGTCCTTACCCACCTAGTAGACACAGGGTATCACACAAATGCTAATCAAGCCTTCAATATCACTTATCGTATTCTAGAACCAATACCACATGTAGCTCACTAACCCGTGCTCAACATAGCAGAGACTGTCACAATGAGATTGATCAAACCTGAATTCTGTATTTAGAAAAAACATGTCCAAGAATTACGCCTCTCTTGACCTTCAGTAAACTAAATGTTACTCATGTCTTCTTTATTCGTTATCATTTTGTTCAGTACAACATTCATCTAGATATGTATCATCCCAACATTGAGAAATTTGAGGAGAAAAGTCGATTTCCGTACAATTCTTAATTCTAACTTTATTTTGAATATGTATTTGCCGGTAACTTGGATTATTTTTTTGCTATATAGATGCATTTTATAGTTGTAGAAACTGACGAGAATTTATCAGGAAGAAATATTTCTCATTCAGATTATTTATAGACTAAAATATGTCACTGCCATACTCTTTTAGATCTTTGAGAGTTTCTTCGTAAGGTTATAGAATAAAATTCTAATGAAGCTAGAACAATATTTGTTAGGTGATAGGTTATTGGTTGATTCCTTCCCACACCAGAGTTCTTTGTTGCTTATTATTTATGGCCATCCATCTGATCTTCAGTATCGAGTCAGCGTAGGCAGTAGCTGTTGATGAATATCTGTAGTTTGTTGGAAATGTCTTTCGTAACGCGCCAACTCTCTCAACAATCACACAGAAGCACTGACTTGACTGGATTGGTGCTGAAAATCCGGATCTAATTCCACATGCTGAGTGCAGAAGATCTCCATGCTGGCTTCAGGTTAATGAACGCCTGTCTTGCTGTCTTTGACGTCCTCGTCTGTGCCTATGCTGCCTGCTTAGATAGGTGGAACAGGCTACTTCCTTCAAGTTTCTCTCATTGATGGTGATTGGAGCTTGTTGTTGTTGTTGTTGGTAGTGTTGTTGGTTGGGTATCTTCATCACCTCTGTCTTCTCTACATCCACTTGAAGTCCCATCTTCTCCATTTTGTCTCTTTTGTCAACCGGTTAGTTTTCGTCTGTACATCTTCATGTTTGTGTGACATTCGACACAAGTGATCGGCGGCGAAATCCAAATCTTCTTCTAGGATCTTTTCCCCGGTCAAGTAGCGTATCCCCCTCTTCTCGCTCCCCACTGTTTGTTGCATGATCCAGTCTACTGCAATCAGGAATATCATGGGTGATAGTAGGCAGCCTTGTTTCACTTCTGTCTTCACTTCAACCTAATCTGAGTCAACTTATGGAGATAAAAAAGGAATTTGTTGTAAAAGGGGTGATGAAAATACAGAATTTTTTTGAATTCGGTTATACTGAGCACGAAAATAAATCAATGAGCACCATGGAAGTTGAAGATCCTTTTTTGAATGGATAAGTTTGATATAATTCTTCTGATGGCTTTGCTTTTGTGAATCTTAATAACTTACGATTATCTTGTTTGTTAATTATTCTAATTGCCTACAAGATTTGAATGTCATTTTCCATGTCCATCAGATGCTTCGTAATGGAACTTTTAAGATACTGTTTGCTCTTCTATGCTTAACGTATCTGAAATGTGTTCAAGAAATTTAATTTCCATCCTCTTCTCTGTCCTCTCACTGCATGTGCTTTGACATATATGTGCATTTGAATCAATGTGATATGAAGCGGAAATCTGTCAACTTTTGATTATTGTAAGGAATACTTCGTTTTGTATACAGAAACTAATGTAACTGGTGGGAAAGTGATTTTTAATGCAGTTCTATTCCTTCTCTTAACTGATCCCTTTTGAAAGTTGAATGAAGGAACTTAAGTTTTTTTCTAAGTTATCAAGTACGTATGTCGTCGGTGTTCTGATATCAATTGTATTTATGAACCTCCTAGGGGACTAACTGAATATCTTTGCCCTCTGAATTAACGTCTTAACTAGTCCTTGCTTTTAACTGTTTAGTCAGTGTTTCTTTTCTGCAGACATATCTCTGATATGATCCATCTATTCTTTGGCAAAATCACAAATTTAAAATATGAAGCTGATTATTTCCTTCGTGTTCCATGGTTTCATTTCTTTCATCATCTCATCTATGATCTCAATTATCTTTATGATGAGTGAATTTTTTAAAATTATATTGTTCTTTCTTTTTGAAGTTTGCGGCGGATAATGTTGTCTAGATTGACAATAAGAGCTTCACAATAAACTATCTTGGAGAATACAGAACAGTCAAAATCGATGGATATCTATCGTGAATTTATAGTCTGTAATCAGTTGAAAAGAAAACGATGAAACACAATGATTTCACTGTATTCTACAAGATATGTTGTTCTAGCTTTGTTAAAATCAATTTCTTCCCATTAGAAGAATGAATTGTAACTAGTAGGTGCTAGATTTTTTCTATCAATGATCAACAGGTCATTGACTTACAACTCACAACTTCCTCCTTTTATATCAATCTTCATAGTTGTATAGTCATAATAATTTACTGAGTCTATTTCAGATAAGCTATTGTATGTGATACTTAATGATATCAATACTTAAGCCACCATGGATTGAATACACAGTTAGAAGTTATAAATCTCTACTTAAATCTATGAGCTACTGTTCAGCATTTCACTGAGACTATTGAAAAATATCTCAGTGACTTAAAATACCAGTCTAGCAACAATTTAATTGACCAATTAGAATTTTATATTTTATGAAAATCTATCTTTCTAGGCGAAATGAAGAAATCTGATTGCATAGGTTGGCCTTTAAAGTCGAAATCATATACAGATCATTTAGGTCAAATGGATGGCATTACATACTTTTGCTTACAAAAACAAACAACACATATCAAAGCAAATGTGTAATATAAAATGTTAGTGTACAAAATAAAATATATATCGGTAAACAAACAGATATAGAAAGGAATAATCCCCTTATTTAATGTGAAATTTGCATTGGAATATGAAAGAAAAAAAATAAACAAATAGATGAAGAGAAAGCTTGAATAAAACCCAATAGGAACGTATAATTACTAATTTTATTAATTATTTATGCATAGATTAAGGCAAATAATAGATGGAATTAAGCGAACTTAAAGAGAAGAAGGTGGGGGAGCATAATATTATTTATTACTATTTCCATAGAATAAACTTTCAATGAATCAATATTAAAAATTTGTTTTAATCCACTGAAAAAATTTTTTTTTCGTAATTATCGTTGCATAAATCTAGTTTGGCATAAAAATACCTCCCTTTGAAGCTTTAAGGCACTTTCTAAAGGGAACTTATGGTAAGAGTATTTGATAGCTTATCCTCATGCATAAAATAAACAAATATCTTAAGATAACCATAAACATCCACAGCAAGTAAATTACTGTTAACAGATAGCAAAATGATCTTCAGTATGAGATTCGAAAGGAAACATCCGTGAAAGACTTTGTTGTGTATATGGTAGAAAATATACCAACTAGGTAAAAATAAATAATGATTTTGAGAGAGTTGTGGAGATTTGGAAATATTTCAAGTTGTTATTCATCGTAGACTGACATCAGTTGGAGGAACAAAGGAAACCTAAAGTTCCAATGAGAAGTCGTGGTTGTGAGGACAGTTACTAAACGATGATATTGGGTGGCGGTTTCGCTATATCATGAGCTAACAGAAATTGGAAATATGGACCATTGGATTTTCACCCAGGGGCTCAATGGTAAGGTGCTGGCCACGGAACCTGAAGGTCGCGGGTTCAAGCCCTCGTGGGGTCGTGGGTGCGCACTCTTGAGGAGTCCCATACTAGGACGAAACAGCTGTCGGTGCTCCCAGGTTTCCTTTGTTCCTCCAACTGATGTCAGTCTACGATGAACAACAATTTGAAATAATGATTTATTTATTGTTATGAACCCAGCTGATGAGTCAGAAAAGTTGTACAGGGTGGTCCAAACTATTGTATATTATGAATAGCATTCCTCTAGAACCGACAACATGCAGTTGGCAAAGTCCTGATGGAAACCGACCTCTTGAATGCATCAGATCGCCTAGATGATAGATATGTGTTCCAATTTCAATAAGTTTTGTCAATCGCTCTTTTAATTTCATTCAGTTGCATGTTTAGATCATCAACCTACATACACAATTGATATCTAATATACCGAAAGGGCTATTAGTGATATGAATGACAAGACTTGGTTTTCATCTGTTTGGCTCGTCCGCCAATTTTTGATGATGGGGGACATTGAGACTTAAGGTGCACGTATTAGTCAATGCTGAACATAGCTGGATATACTTTCATCTCAGTCTGTTAGTTTGCCTATGAACATTTCAAACAAGTGATGACAGCCTCACAAATGTGGGTTATCCATTGTGATATTGAATCAATGAAGGTATTAGTGTTATTGCCTGTAGTGGATAACACCCTGGCGTTTGAAACGATCGCTCCCGAGTCCAAGTCCAGGTGGGGACAACAAGACTCACTGAGAGGCAGGTACATCCAGCTGACAAGCTCCAAATAGGAAGAAATGCGCATCCTGGATTCCACTGCTAGCCACTGCCCATCATTACTGAAGGTATTTTTTGTATAAATAGTATTAGTTAGTATGAAGACTAAGGTTGATAGTTCAGGCTCAGTTAACTGTATAGGGAAAAATTACAAATTCTGAATAACGGTTAACTTTGATTTGTTACTGATAAACAATTCATCTAAATATTATTATTTAGTATTATTAGTCCCTTGGGTTCCTAGTGGAACATAGGGCTTCAGTAGCACGTCTCCAGCACACTCTCTTCTCTGAAATCTTTTCAACCTGGTTCCACGACAGCCCAGAATCTCTCATTTCCTCCTCGCACGACCTTCTCCATGTCACCCTCGGACGTCCAACTCGTCGTTTCCCATGGGGATTCCACTCGAGCAGCTGGCCTGACGCGTGATGTCCTCAGTCGGCCTTCTCAGTGCATGCTCAATCCACCTCCACTTCCTCCTGCATATTTGTTGCTTGATAGGTTCTTGGTTGGCTCGTACCCAGAGCTCCTTGTTGCTTATTATTTCTGGCCATCTCCACTGATCTTCAGTAGCGAGCGTAAGTTGTTGAGGAATGTCTGTAGTTTATTGGAAATGCCTTTCGTAACGCGCCAAGTCTCTGAACCATACAGAAGCACTCATTTGACTGGGTTGGTGTTGAAAATCCGGATCTTGTTCACGCGCTGTGCTGAGTGCAGTAGATGTCCACACTGGTTTCAGGCTAATGAACGCCTGTCTTGCTTTTCCGATTCTGACTTTGACATCCTCGTCTGTGCCGCCTGTAGTTGAAACAGTGCTTCCTAGATAAGTGAAGGAGATTTATCTAAATAGCTGTAACTCTTTTCTGCTCAAAAACTTCTATTTAGAAAACTTTACCTCTTTTTTGTGTACTTTAAAGAAATGGGATAAGCATACATTCAAGCTTTAACCAAGTTACAATATCATCAGCTAGTCTAAGAAACCGAAAAACAGATGATTTTTCCGAACTAACTTCTATGCTGCGTAATAATTCATGCCAAGTTAAACAATTCAAACTTTATGATTTGAAATGAAAGGTGATAGTATTCAGGCTTTAGAAAACCTTAATTATAGGTGTAAAACTTGGGTAGTATGGTAGAATTTAATACCACATACGATTTGTTTATTTGATTTACAACACACAGTGATATAGTATTATTTACTTAGTCACGTTTCATGCATAAAGTATTATCGCTCATAATCGTATCAATGTAATCACACACCAATTTCGACATTTGATTTTCACAGTTATATCACCTCATATTGTTTGTTTTTATTGGTAGTAAAATTTTCTATATCTCTGGTATAGGTGAACGTCATTTCTATTACATGTGTTAGGTGTTGATTCAATGAACAAAGATTCAGTAATCAATCTCTCTCAATCTCCATCTAATCATATTGAACAGTGGCTTTATCCCATCCTATTGTGTAGTTGTGTGTTAATGCAAGCATTGCAATAGTCGAGTTTTTTCAAGATCATTGATCTTATTCGGGTCTGTCATTCTATATTTGTCCAAATTCTAACTGAATCCGAACGGCTAGATTGACCTCATAGTCATTACATAGAATTTGATACATTAGATTATTTTGCCTAATTGGTTCTGTTGGATCCTAAAGCCAGCTGATAAAGCTTACCAGTGAGTGAGTTTGTAGGTTTAAATGCTACCCCTAAATGCTACCTTGTTGAGAACTTTACTTAAAGATTTGATGTTCCCTACTTTTACGTTAACACAATGGAGGTTGTGGAGTCTTTTCTATTTGTATTATTATTATATTATTTGTCCCTTGGGTTCTTAGTGGAGCGAACTAATTCAGTAGCAAGTCTCCATTCCACCCTGTTCTCTGCAATCTTTCCAACCTGGCTCCACGACTGACCACAAGCTCTCATTTCTTCCTCACACCATCTCCTCCACGTCACCCTCGCCCCCAACGCCCAACTCATCGCTTCCATCTGGGTTCCACAAGAGCAACTAGACTGGTGCATGATGGTCTTCTCAGTGTATGCCCATCCAATCCATCTCCACTTCCTTCCACTGCATATTTGTTCAGTGATAGCTTCCTGCTTTGTTGGTTCGTTGATAGGCCAGAGTTCCTTGTTGCTTAATCTTATTATTCTGGCCATCCATCCGATCTTCAGTATTGAGCCAGCGTAGGCAGTAGCTGTTGATCAATATCTGTAGTTTGTTGGAACTGCCTTTCGTAACGTGCCAAGTCTCTCAACCATCACACACAAGCACTGACTTGACTGGACTGACGTGGAAAATCTGGGTCTTCTTTTTTATGCTGAGTGAAGATCTACAAACTGGTTTCAGGTTAATGAACGCCTGTTTTATTGTCTTTGCGATCCTGGTTAGCTTTCACATCCTCGTCTGTGCCTGTGCGGTTAAATATTATACTTGGGGTGGACGGGAACACGATTCCGCGGCAATTCTTGTAAAGAATTAGGTAGCCCTTCTTCAGGAGTTTGGCAACGAAGCCCTTCTTCAAATCGCCAGATACCTTTCCTTCCTTCCAGACTTTCAGCAATAGTGGTGTGAGCATGTCTGCTGTCGTCCTTGCGTCTGTTCTCAGTGCTTTTGGATGAACTCCATCTAGTCCTGCGGCTTTCCCAAATTTCAGCACCTTTATGGCGTCCAGAACTTCGACTTTCGTCGGAGGGCTTGTTTCCACTGGTAGTTCTGCTGTTGCTGGTGATATTTCTGAAAGAACTGCGGGTGGTGGTCGATTCAAGAGCTTCTCAATGTGGTCAGCAAATCACTTCATTTGTTTCTCTTCTTCGTAATTAGATTTCCTTCATCATCTTTTATTGGTTTTATCTGTGTTGATCTCTTCCCTACCAGATAGTAACCTGGTAATTTGATACAATGTAGTCAGGTCACTCCTACCAGCTCTCAGCCTATTCTGCTTCACTTGCCAGTGTACTCTAGAAGTGTCTTTTGTCTTTCCGCACACTCTTCTTCACTTCATTGTCCAGTGTTTCATACGTTATACTCACTTCCTCTTTTCGTAAGGCAATCTTGCACTGGTTTCTCTTCTGCTTCACCATCCTCCTCTCCTCTATCATCTTTCATGTGTCCAACGACATCCATTTCTTGTCTTCTTTCACTTCTTCCTCACATGATCTCCACCACGTCAACCTGGGTGTTCAAATTGGACTTTGGTATATCACCAACTTCTTTCAAGGCTCTCAACTCGATTCTAAACGTGGATTCCTTGCACTACACAGTGAGTAGTGTCAAGCTACATCCACTACCATTCTTCATCTGATCTTCTGTCAAATACGATGCCTAGCCACTTCATTCACATTCAGATCAACTTCATCTCATTTCTAGTGTAGTGTGTCCCGCTGTCTGGGGAAATCAAATCCATATCGGTCACTTTGTGAATATACTTGTGCTTGTACACACTGCATCGCCTCCAATCACCAAATCCTCGAATGCTCACAAGTCTGCAAACACTTCTCCTTCTCTTTCTCCTTCATTTCACTCACTACTTCCCGATCCATGATTGCTACACTTCCTGCGTTGTCTGCTCCCAGTCAGACATTCATGTCACACCACCCATTAGAACTCTGATTTCGCCAACTGAGGTGGAGTCTTGTCCAGTGTTGATTGCACTTGTCTGTAGAATATCTCCTTCTTCTCTTCATCTGCATTATTTGTAGGTGTGTAGTCTAGTGTAGTGTAGTGTAGTGTAGCGTAGCATTGGATGATTGTGACTTTACTTCCTTCTGAGTTGAATCTCACTGTCATTATCTGATCCTGCATGAGCAGATTGATTTCCACTGCATCAGATAGAGTCTTCGATACTTTTCGGTGGGGGACATGATGATAGCCACCACAAAACTCAGTGTGTTCGTGGTTGTCGTCTGGGTGACAATATCGGAGTAGATAATTGACTCTCAGTTGAGACAGTTGAGACAGTCTACTTCCATTCCACCTGCTTTCGCAGATTCCTAACACTTCTATGCCAGCATAACTTCTCATCTCATTGGCAATCTGGGCAGCCTTGCTCGCTTCTAAACATGGTGCGGACATTCCATGTCCCCATGTTTACTTTCGCTTTCATCGAGGGAGAGAAGACACATCGGCCCGGCTAGTTGGCTTCCTGAAGGCTTTCACTAACCGGCTTCATTACACGTGTCCGTTTCCAGCGAGGAATAAGTTTGTTTTTATTTTGTATATTTTGTCTATGTTTTTGTGGTTTCTGTAGCGGTTGATTGGTTTTACAGGGTAGGGTTAGTAGCTCTATTCTCAACCTTCCCTCTTTACCCGGGAGAATTTTCTATGTTGGATTGCAGGATAAAACTAAGGACAGACGGAAGAGGACCGACACATTCCAACAGGTATCTAGACTTCAAGTCATCTCATCCAATGTCAATTAAGGCAGGCTTAGGTAAATGTCTAACTGATAGAGCTAGAAAACTGACTTGTCACGCCAAAGATCTAAACAAGGAATTGAAACACGTAAAAGAAGCACTAATAGTTAGTAAGATACTCTGTAGTTTATTAAGAAATGCGTGCAAACATATAAGAAACGAAATAATAACAGTAACACGAGTACGAATAATAAGGACAACACAAGCAGAAATGAGTTCACAACCTCTATTGTGTTACCCTACAGGAAAGTTTTAAATTTTCATTTCACCTTCAGTCATCACCTAGTATCAATAGTGATCCAATCAACTTGATCTCTTTAATATTTATCAGTGACATAATTGTGCGCTGTCTTTTTTAATTATCATTTTTTGGCTTTTCTTTATATTCACAAGATCCTGAACTACTAAAACTGAATCATAGCAACTCTGGATTCAATGTTGAACTACACGAAAAGAGGAAAGAAATGAACAATCGAACTAGAAAGGTTAGCAGGTTTATTTTGTCTGAATAATTATGATGCAAATTTGTTAACTGTAAAAAGTGATACATTACAATTATGGGGCACAGACCTTCAGCGTAGTGACCCTGATTACTGTTGTGGTAGGTGCTACTGAGAGGAATGTAAATAAGTAGTATATGTTGAGAGGTCAGAAGAAGTCAACTGTCCAGCCAATAACATGGGATCTTCGTCTAGTCCAAGTTCCGTGCTCCAGAACTGCTCCATTGGTCCTTTCCTGTTTGCTGGGTTATCAAACTCCGTCTCTAGTCGTACTACCATTCTCTCCAACTCTCCATTCCAAGCATCATGATCTTTGCTCCTGGATCCTGAACACCCACGAAAACTGTGACCGACTCAAAATCTCTGGGGAATACTTTGATGTCTCGATACTTGAACATTGTAGGCCACGGAACCTTCATCACATCCAGAAGCCTGGTTTGGTTGTCATTTTGATACTACAAATTGACAGTAGCCAACATTGGAACCTAGGATGCATGTTTCATCCAATTTGAGGCTTGTCGGCAGGAGGGATCTGTCTCCTATCGAATGGTGTTGTTCCCTCTAGGATTGGAGTCCAGGAATGGTCGCTTCAAACAAAATAACTAACGATTCCGATAAGACAGTTCTACTTGTTGTGAACTGAAGAAGATAAGTTTACAAAAATTTCTATGAGATACAAGTGTGTAAACAATTTCTGATCTTTCTACAGTAAGGTAGATTTTTCAAAGATTAACGTAGTTAGCATTTCTGTCACACAGCTTAGATATTAAAGTACCTTAGCAAAATGGTATCACTGAAAATTTTGTTGGCATTGTATTCTATGTTCTGGGTGGTTTAATCATAGAGTTTTCATTATGATTTTAGACAACATCATCAGCACAAACTTCAATAAGAAGTTAGGCATAATATAATTTATTGAGTAGCTTGTTCTGATGGTCTCGTGTATAGTTGGTTGTTTGTGCTAAGGTCTTGTCACTGTTTCCATAATTATTCCGATTGGTTGTCCTGAGGATGTGAACTTTAGCTTTCTTGTTGTTTGTTATTAATTGATAGATTGGGTCAGTGTTAATGTATCTGTTGATTGTTGACTGACCTACATACAAGCTTCTGAAATTCTCCAGCATTCTTTGTACTTCCTCTATCCAGAATTTCTAAATTTTCCCAGTCAAATTCATGTCCGCAGTTGTCTGCATGCATTGACATTAGCAAGGTTATGTCAAGACGTTTCACTGCTAGTTGCTCTTTGCTTAGATGGTTACATAGAAGGCGATAACTCTATTCGACGTAGTGTTTTTTGTAGTTTCTGCAGTTTATTTTGTAGATAACGTCTGATTTGTCTTCCACCGCTACTGCATCTCTTGGCTTGCATAAGAAAGATTGAGGAGATTCTGTGGACTTATGAGCTACAGCTATTTCAAAAGGTTTCAATAGTCTGGTCTTGATTTCAGAGATGTTATTTATCTAGGGTAAGACAGTTTGTTTGTTGGTTTTCGAGGTTGACTTCATGGTTGACATTGAATTATGCAAATATCTTTCAATAAAGTTGCATGGATAGCCTTTCTTCCTGAAAATAGTCATTAAATAATTTTCTTCTCTTCTCTGCAGAATTGATATACTACAATGTGTCTTCATTCTCTTGAAAGATATTTTGATACAAATGATTTTGTGTGCTGTTGGGTTGTTGGTATTATAGTTGGGGATTTGATGTTGTCTAGAATGAGAATGGAAGCTTCACGACTAAGCCATTCAGCTCAGAGAATACAACACCGACAATATCACCCTCATTAACCACAAACATTGTCGATCATTGCAAAACTGATTGATAATTAGAGACCTTGCAGTCATATTGGTTACCACCTGATGATTACCATGTGATACAATCCCCAATCCTCAAGAGAATATTAGTCTCCTGAGAGTGACAGGTATACATCAGCTATGCGCATCAACAGACTGCAAATCTGGATAAGGTAGGTCTCCCGAATGACTGGCTTTAGGCATCTAGCTATATTTACATAATCCTTAGTTTTAACAAGCTTTCATTTTGACAAACATTTCTAAAAAGAGCATCTGCACCATTAAAGAAGTCAGCATGTCAATTCTTCTCCATCCATTAGACCAACTGTAGCTGAAATAACCTTAAGATTAGTAGTATACTGAGACAGCTTTTAAGCATACGTCAGTCTGCGCCTCTTTTGGAGCCGTTGCGACGTTAGCTTAGAACGTTTTTGTGCTAGCAGTTCTGCTGTACGTCTGTGAAACCTGGCCTCTCCAAGCTGAAGATATGGGATAACTCTATGTGTTCGATCACTGCTGTCTCCGTAGAATTCCTCGTACCCGATGGCAACACTTTTTAGGTAATTCTGAGGTATGACAGTATGTGTTTGGGCATGATGCAGATCGTCATTCCATGAGTGAAGTCATTTAGAAACACCGGCTTCAGTGGCTTGGACATGCCTTACACATGTCTTCTCAACGGCCTCCACGCCGTTCATTGCTTGCTAACTCTGGGACTGGATTGAAGAAGCGGAAACATGGTCAATGCATGACGTTGCGACATGGGATGAAGGGTAATAGTATCGGGTTAGCATCTGTTGGTTCATCATAACTCTCTGGGTGGGATCTGAGAAGTCAGATATGACTGAGGATCGAAACCAGTGGGAGTCATATTGTAGCTTCCTCCTATCTTCTGCCGCTGACTGAAAAGTAATGAATGTTTCTTTTCGAATATATTCTACTGAACTACCCTTCGAATCATTCTCTTCTTATCATGTTTTATTTATATCCACTTCACTTTGCTTTATGTCTGTCTCTATAATCTTGTTACATTATTTTATGTGGCGCATTTCTTGGTGTCCTTGTTGTACAACGTTTGCGTTCTAATAAATAATAATAACAGTGAATTGTTTATCTTGTCATATCCTGAGTATTAGTTATATAATAATATCGTATATCTATTGTGCAGTTAGATAATGGGGTATAAACTTATAAAATGTCTACAAGTGCCTGATGTAATCGAAAACCCATCCTATCCTTCAGTTTATTTAATAACCTATATCTACACTTTGATAATTGATTTCTAAAAATGATAAAAGATATTTTTTTTTTTAACTTTAAGGTCAGGTAAACACACCGTACACCTTTTACATTATTTATCTTTTATCCATTGATAGATATTAACATATTTTGCTTTTTCTCTAATTATATATATTCATCCATCTATCCTTTGATTTATTCTTCTTTTGTGGTTCAAATTTGTCCTTAAAAGTAAATAGAATAATCTTTTAGAAATGGTGCATAACTCTAATTTCATTTTAATGTTTTCTTTTCCTTTTTTTTTTCATCTTTTGTTTCGACTAAAAACGGTGGAAAATATCCAAACATTTTTATAGTAATAATCGTTTTCACCTTGAAGAGTATATAAGAATATTATCCTTGTAGGCGAATATTTATTAGACATTTTCACTATTTCTGTGGAAATTTGTTCATGTAACCTAATAATTTAGCCTGTGCTTCTGCTTCTGCTATTTCCATCCAACTTATAACTCATGATGAGGTCAACTATATCATTTGAAATAAATAATGTTTTCAAGATTTGTGAAATAATTTTCTAATCAGTCAGTATAACTCAAGTATCACTTGAGTTATGAACAGAATACAAACGCCAACCGCTAATTCCTTCAACTAACTAAAATTTCTCCTTGATATCATATAAATATGTGGATCACATTTATCTAAATCTTATTCAATAAAATGTAGTACTAACCAACTAGTTATAAATCAAAATTTCTAATATATCCTGAATGTTTTTTTAGACTAAGGGACAATTATGTAGTGCACCTTTATGGCACGAAATACTGCTAGATTTAAAACAAATAAGTTACCATTTAAAATATTTAAATACTAGCTGAATAAAGTTTTACAACGTCAGTGGGTAACTTTAATTTTTGTAGGTATCCACCCGTTGACATTCACCCTTTACAGAGTCTTGTTGAGGTTGACAAAAAGTCACATACTCGGAGTCCGTAGCTCATTTATTCATAGACGATATAATAAATTCGACATTCTTACCGTGAACATGTTCTTGTCCTTGGTTTTCAGTATTTACATGTAAGTAAGGTACTGATTAGTATGGTATTAGCGCTTACTAATTTAGCTAAGCCTTGTCCCATGATAGCCAACAACAGAACAACCAACCATGTACATATATACATGTGTAACATCTCCTACTTCTTCTATTTCCTTTTCAACCTCAACGATTTCACACTTCACTGTTGACCAAAACTAAACATTTTTTTTAACTTCAATCTTAATTACTTAAATATATTTTTAAGGTAGTATTCATCATGAAATAAATGACTTCATTAGGAGAGTCATTGAAAATTTGAAAGTATTAGACAATTGTTTCTTCTTAGTATGTGAGATTTCAGTAGTATACACCCAAGATCTCGTCAGGGTTCGAACTCAAAATCTCCAGGTTTCACAGTAAACACGTTAACCATTCAGCCCCTGGGTTGACATTCAATAGTCAGCAGTTTCTTACTTCTGTCAAACTGCTATAAAGTATGACTGTCCACCACTGCTAACCAAGAAGAAACAGCTGTTCAGTTCTACAAGTTTTTTAATTGTTTGCAAAACTGATATCTATCTATGATGAATACATGAAAGTTTTTCATAAGAAATGTACATAAAAATGTCTTATTTATATCACTGTATGATTCACAATAGGACAGTTGGCATGTATGGTTTGGAAATGATGACAAAAATCTATAGTTCAAGGAGAAATGTTTGCTCATATGGCCTTATCTAGGCTAGAAGTGTTTAATGTACACGATTTACTGAAGATGACCAGTTCACAGTCTGAAGTACGTACACAACACATTCATAGGAATTAAAAATCATCCATTGACTTCAGTCATTCTACAATAAGAATATAATTACAATTGACAGTGAAAAGAACTATATTCTTATGGGTCGTTTTGAAGAGAAATTGAGTAAACCAAAAAAGTTGCTCGCTCGTTTAACGGTTAGTAGTGGAATCTATGTCACCTATTTCCTTCGTTCTACGAGTAGTTATGATTTGATGTTATCAAGCCGTCCGTTTTTAGCTACCAATTCAGTTTGTTACTGCTAGCCACCACCTAGAAAGTATGACATTAAGATTATTGTTAAAGAATCCCTTCATAGAAAAACCGATTGATTTAATCCAGTGAAATAATCAACGTAAAACTACAAACATTAAAAAAGAATGAAGATTAGTAAACAGAAAAGGTAAACATCTGAAGAAATAAATGAAGAGAAAGGTGTACTCAATAAGACAAAAATAGGTGATACTTTAATAGTATTAACTTTCCGAGAACGAAAAAGGTCAGATTGAAGTCTCTTGATGTTATGTGACTTTGGAAATGTAGCAATATCATAGTTTTCTACTTGTTGTTCCTTGAGAAAGTTGGCTGTTTACGTACATTACGTAAACGCTAAGAGAAGCAGTTTGATAGATTCGAGTAAAACATTTTCTTTGTACAATGCCTGATTACATAAAATGTGTAGATCATGCTATGCTACTCATTATGCTGTTACGCCATTCATTATCGGTTTGAGCAAGTGTAAAGTTTGTCTGCTTGCAACAATAATATTTTCACCTACTTCATTGTACAGTCTAATGAATACTGATAAGTTTGTGATCAAATTGATAGGACTGTTTGAATACTTGACGAATTCCTTAGATAATTCCTACTTATCCAATAATATAATCCATACAAGCGCTTATTCACTGGTTTTCTTTACCCAAACAAAGTTCATCAGGCGGTAAGACAGATGTCCACCATCCTAAACACAGCAAACAATACTATATATCTCAATGAAGTACTCTTCATGGAAGTAAACAAAAAGAAGCCTACTAACCTCAAATTATATTAATGTAGTGGAAGGAATACCAACTGAAAGCCATGGTAGATAATCATTGTCTATGGAGAATTGACAGAAGTTGAGAAACTGTGGATCATTCAGCTGCAATTCAGTGACTCTTTGATTAACTCATTCGCTGCGAAACCTGAAGATCCTAATTTCGATGTGTAGTGTGGTCATGGATTCGCACTGCTGAGGAGTCCCATATTGGGACGAAATAGATGTTCAGTCCTTCCTTGTTTTCAATAGCTTGCCAAATGATGTCAATCAGTGATGAACACGACCTTCAAATAAATTCAAGAACACGCCCCCAGTTAGAGATTCTCGCTCTTTACATAGATCATTGGATCACATATTTCTTACCTGATCTACTTAGAATCGTTGAAAAGATTTCCGCAAAAATCAAGACAGTCCACTGTCTTAACAATATCTATTTACTTTGAAAATCATGCCTTGGAATGAATTGGGAAGTGTGTTGAAAACAGAGTCAATCGTAATCTAACCAGAAACCTGTTGCAGTAGGCAGCGAGCCACACCTATACTGATAATACCTGGATGCCCAAAGCTCCATAGGTGGAACTCTGTTCGAACCCACGACCCATTGGTTGAAAGTTAACTCCCTCAGCAACTAACAGTCCATTTACTTTTTACAGATACTGAAAAACTTTTTCAATTTTCTACTGAGTTGTTTAAAAATATAGTTAGTCTTCTCACTCTCACTGTTTACTTAATTGATCAGTGAATCAGGCAGTAATAGAACGACACAGTACATTTGAACCGCATGTTAAGTATGATCTGCAGTAATAAGCCCTATGTAAGGGTAAAACTTGGGCAGTGTGGTAGAGTACAATTCCATATTAGATTTGTTTAGTTGGTATAGCGCACAGTGATACAGTATAATTAACTTTATGACGTTTCGAGCAGAATTTACTGCTCAAATTCACATCGAAGTGATCATACAACTTTCAAACTTCCTTCATATAGTCCAAAAGTTCATTCGCTTCCAGATGTCTGAAATGTCTAACGAGTCATTCCTGTTATATGTGCCAGATATTGATTCAATGAACAAGGATTCTGTGATCAATCTTCCCATTTACCTAGCTATATTGAATTATAGAGTGATTAGGGTCAGTGCATGGAGAGTCATAACTGAGTTTTCTCCTGAATTATTTATCTTATCTTACTTATATGTTTCGCTAAATTTTTGCGTTCTGCTCTCCTGACTGACACCGATCGCCATCTTTGACCTATATGCTTGAGCTCATAGTCATTATATGGTATTTGATAATCTGAGTTATTTTTCTTTATTGGTTCTATTGAATCTTTTACCCTGCAAAGATTCTCTTTGAGTGAGTTTTTGCCTTTAAATGCCACCCTAATCCCAGCTAGTACTGTTAATAATTGCACGTAAAATTTCCGATGTGCCTTCTTTATATGGCAACACTAAGCAAAAATTTAAGCTGGCAACGTTGTAAACTAAATAATACTGTAAAGCTGTGTGCTATATTGGATATCTGTTTGATTTTCTGAGATAGCCGTGATCTGACAGGTTAGTACTGATACTGAGTGATGATTGAAGATGAAATGAAACTCTGGACCGCAGCAACATTCGAACCAGTGACCACCTGGTTTCCTGTCCGATGCTCTACTAAGTGAGCTACGAAGTCCAACTACTGACCACATTTTTAATTCACTTCACTCACCATGGGGTTTTGCCTGACTACCATGTGAATTGATGCCTAGACAGGACTTCTCATCCTAATACAAATCTCAGTGAATTAGACGGGGGAGTATCATTTTAGCCTTTCGACTATCTAAAATTGCAGCCGTGGTTTGGCAGACTAGTACTGATACTGGGTCATAGTTGAATATGAAATGAAAATTTGGACCGCGGGTGAAGTCGAACCAGCGACCACTTGCAGAAGGTTAGCAACAAAACCTCACAATGAATGTCCAAAAAACGTTCTCAAGTTGTACCAGTCCAAGTCAAATCATCAACGTCAAAAGTTACATGGATACCCAAGGGGCTTTGAAGCCTCTGCACACACATCAAACCAGATACTTACTTTGAAAGACACTTGATTACTTCATCAAAAATAGCTCATATCCATACGAGAATATGGACACCAGGACTGTCTCCAAACCAACTCCACTTTGGACATCTCATCCAATAATCAACAGGCAACCAGAAAACCCCCAATCCACACAAATTCACTGGTAGCTCACAGTGCATCAGGCAGTCAAAAGCAAGTCATCCGGGTAGACTACTGAGATGTTGACTGTGTTGATTCATCGCATAGCAGACTACCTGATTATTCATTCCTTCACCTAAATTACTCTGGCTCAAAAAAACATGACACAAGATTTCAGGTTGTCATCTAAAAAATTCAAGCTTGTTGGCAAACAGAACCAAACCATTATGACAGCACTCCCCACCATTAAAATATCTAAGTGAATATGATTTATTGAGGTCAGCATATTTATGTAAACACTTCACTGTTAAAATTCCTACGACAATGCTTAAATTCATACAACTTGTTGAAATGAAGTTAATGCATTTTTACAAATTCAGTGAGGTACAATTTTGGAGTATCACATTTAAAGTTATGTGAAATGTTTTAGCAAATATTTATCATCATTTGACTATTTGAGATAGCCGGTTCGATGTTCTACTAACTCAGCTACATTGAATAAACAATCAAGTATAGAATTAAACCTTATTTACTCATAGATGAGTGTGTAGGGAAATATGATCAACTGTTAATTGACTGCAAAATGTTAACAAGATTGTCAGACCTATGCAAAGTGTTATGAAATACTTTCCTACTTTCTTCCCGTTGTTTGTGATGGCAAAAAAAGTCCTGTGATAAAGGTAAGTGATCAAAGGTCTTAGATTTTTACAACTTTTATACCATTCAGAGGTTGTAAATAGCAAAAGATGGACTCATCACATAGGATAATCGTATGTCCTTTAACAGAAAATAAAAATTTGTCACACCTTTGAAAATCAATGTAATGTTGCATTTCATTCTAAATGAAAACACAAGACCTCAAGAGATTTTTATCATTTGTTACACAGATTCAAAATACCAGATTTTTTATAGCCATAAAATTTCCAACGACATGTAAAAACCTATAGATGATGAAGTGTAACCGTTTAATCACTTTTAAAAGCTTGAGAGTTACCTTCGTTTACTATAACTTAAGACATAAGAGTGAAACTGACCTGAAAATCATAGTACTTAAGTTTTCTTCGAGATCACCTCTTCAGTACAAACTCCTGATGGTGAAATATGTCCATCTTTCGAAGAGTTAACCTGTGTTGAATATATCTGTGAAGCTTGGTCAGTCAGAACCTGTCTCTACTGTGCATTCCAGCACAAGCAATTAATGATTTGTCTAGTACTACTATAGTCGTAGTTTAATACAAGTTAAATTCTTTAGAAGTTCATATTGATAGTCACAAGTTAAAAAAAAGGCTCACTAGTTTGTACATTCCTCCTTCGTTGTCTATTAGACTCAACACTGCTCATTTGTTGAAAACAAAATTTTTACAAAATAAATCAGGTAACCAAGAGGACAATAATAAACGACGGTATCATATAAAAACAATTATACTGAAAACTATACCCGTCGCATAAGAAGTGGCTATCGTGGTTCGGTGGTCTAGTGAATAACGCCCTAGCGTTTGAAGCGATCGCTCTTGAGTCCGAATCCCGGTGGGAACAACATCACTCACTGGGAAGCAAGTACATCCAGCTGACGAGTCCCAAATAACACGAAATGTACATCCTGGATTCCACTGCTAGTCATGATCCATTACTAAATGAATGATACTTTGTTCCGATAAGTTCGGTATTTGCTGACACCACTGAGTGTAAGACATCAACAAGCTCTAAAAAAATGTGTAGAAAATCCTTAACTATCATGTTCAAACTAGTGTAACATATCGTCTGAATGTATGCACACCCCAATATAGGAATTCCGTGATATTAAGGTGATAAATGTAGTCAAAAGGACAAGATTTAAACCAACAGTTTTTGACTCAGTATTCCATACCTCTTTCTTGTTCCTCTTTCAGTTTCTTTCAGTAAAAACTGGTTTAATCTAGTTTTCTTACGAACCTATTTTACTGTCTCAAATCAACTCACTAGAATGTCACAAAGTTATACAGTTAAACCTTTGCAGTACTCCATAGTAAAATTCCATATTAATACTGAGAAATATACTACTAAACAGCTTGAGAAGTACATTTCGTTAGCTCACTACATATTTATACCAGAGATCACATGTTGTGATATTGCCTGTGGGTACTTTCCAAACACAACTGGACATTTGAAGAACTAATGAGCTGGAAGAAATATGAAAATGGGCCGTACGGTTTACAAATCATTCGGAAATTAATCCTTTATAATCCCTTTAGACTGTTAGCGGAGTCAGTTGATTTCAAAGTAATTTCTGTAGTAGTTTGATGTCATCGAAAGGATAATCGAAAAGTTCAGAGTAGTGGATAACTGTTTATTTGTAGGTACTAAGTTTTCTCCATAATCTTATTCAGGCAATAACATGCCAACCAAATTCGTTTTGATATCCCAATATCTGATTATTCTTTATTCCTTATTGGCAGTAGAATCCTCCGGATTTTCTTCTTCGTTATCATCAAGATTAACATACGATCAGGCATTACTGAGTAACGGTTCAATGTGCCCTATCAAACATCAGCACATGAAGTATCAAGGCAATAAAATGGGAGAAGAAGAAAAGAAAACTGAGTCAGAAGAAGTAAAAAGTAGTAAAAGGGAAGAAAGGGGAATGATATGATGAGATTAAGTACAGCGGTTAGGATGGCGCACCACTGACATCAGTCCTGAGCCCTATCACTTAGAGTCTCCAGCCACTGGTTTCTCTTCTTCCGTGAACCTAGTCTGCGTCGCACTACATGGTTCAAACAAACAGTCAAAGGGGTAAACGAATTGATGCCATGTTTTAGGCTGGCTGATCCAAACATTTTTCCAGCCTGAAAATACTTCGGCTAACATTGTGTGACGAGGCAGACAGTGGTTAGGCGTACGTGACACATGTCTCATACATTTCAGTCGGTGAAAGTTTACAACTGCATCAACTGAACTACCTCTTCTCCCTAAAACTCTACACCTGGCCTCTGTGTTACTCGCGTGGTGACAACATGAAACACAGCTTGTGCCACGAAGACAATGGTGGTCAAACACCTGAAACCCTCTCATTTCCTCTACCTTTGATGG
Source organism: Heterobilharzia americana (assembly GCA_944470555.2). Taxonomy (NCBI): domain Eukaryota; kingdom Metazoa; phylum Platyhelminthes; class Trematoda; order Strigeidida; family Schistosomatidae; genus Heterobilharzia; species Heterobilharzia americana. Next base: position 1,592,865 of record OX104129.1, read on the forward strand.
CCATGTTTCACAGCCATACAGTAGAACAGACCTAACTGAAGCGCAGTACACTCGACAATCAGATATCACGCCGCGCCAAAGATGGCATAAGTTAAAAAAAGCCAACTGAACCTTTTTTATCCGTGCAGAGATTTCATTGGCCACTGAGCCAGCCACCAGGGCTGATCCTACTTCCCAGGTACGTGAAGTGGTCGACATACTCAACCAATCCACTCTGTTGTAAGTCACAGTACCGTTGAAGACCATTTCTGGCACAACAATTTGCACTTGTGTGGCGAGAAACCCATCCCAAACATTTTCAGATTGCCACTCTAAGTATTCAGAAGGCCCTACATTTTGTCAGCGTTTTCCCCTGAAAAGATTATGTCATTTGAGTATTCTACGTCTACAAAAACGTCTCCCATGATCAGGTCTATCCTGTGTGGTCAGATGACGGGAAAGAGACCTTCATGAGAACATCTATCATAAAATTGAATAAGAATGGAGGGAGTGACTATCTTCGATGGACACCATTCAACGTACACAGTTCACTCGACATCTCACCATAGGCTCTAACACGCCCACAGGTGTTTGAGTAAACAGCCTTCAATAAGGTGATGTACCTACTTAGTACCCCTTTCAGTGAGAGACATCACCATAAGACTCCTCTATAGACAGGGTTGAATGCCTCGTTCAGGTCAAGAAATACCCCTATTATCGGGCGTCGGCAGGCGCACCTGTGTTCCAGAACTTGGCGAAGTGTGAATATTTGGTCGATATACCCACGATCAGGTCTTAAAGCCTACCTGGTTTTCTCGGGCTTGCTGTTCCCGAGGTCCACTCAGGCCTACAACGATTATAGAACCTATGATTTTAGGCACTACTTTCGTCAGACTGATTCCTCCGTGGTTATCACAAGAAGACTTCTCACCTTTCTTGAAGACTAGGATAATCAGTGATTGTAACCAGTCAGAGGGGGTTGTATTTGACTCCCATTTATTATTTAACACTTCGGTTAACTTGACTAAAATCATTCTACCCCCGTCTTTATACACCTCAGGAACTGGTCTATCTAAATTTGCTGCCCTTCTTTGCCTCAAGTTACCTACTATCTTCTCAACATCTGCACGTTTTAGGCGCCTATTTTAATGTTCCATTCACGAACCGACTGAATTGCGGGTAACGCAATAGCAACTGGGGGCAAGCTGAACTGTTCCTTGAAGTGTTCCACCCAACGTTACATTCGTTTTCCTTGTGAGTGAATCACAAACCTATGCTTCTCCATTATACTGTCATTAACCGTTGAGTTTTTCACCTCAGTTTTCTTAATCAGTCTAAATAATTGTTTACTGTTGCTTAGCAAACGTTGAGATTAGTTCAGTAAATTTATGCTATAGCAAGTTTTGTGAATTGAATAACTCTCATTTATCAAGAAATTTTCATAAAATTCACTATCAAATTTGACAAGTTTTAGTAACATACTACTTTTCCAGATAAATAGTGTTTTACCTTCATCATGACCTGAATGTTTGATTCGTAGTCAGCCATATAATTTGTCAAAAGTCAGTAGAAAAAAAAATGTAAATTAGTCCATTAGATTGCTTTTTCTACCTTTCCCCCTTTATGGCTTAATTAACTAACCAGTATGCTTCATTCAGTCTACATCCTATCAGTGTAGAAACAAAACTATTCACTTTATACCCAGATGCCTAAGCATTGAACCATTCCTACTTCAATTAAATTAATTGAAAGGGTACTTCAGTTATTTTAGAGAGAGAGAAACAAAATAAATACGTGCATAAACATATTTTCACTATTTTGACTTAGCATTTCTTTCTTTTTTAAAGGTTAGTTCAAGCATGTCAACAAGTGTAGACTGACGTTTAGTCGCTTACAGATTTCTTCTGCCTCTTTTCATTTCATTTCATTTCGACATATACGTGTTTATGGTGTAATTCAAGTCGAATAAGTTTAACGGTTTCTCTGTCTAGCCTTTTAACTCTTCTTTACCCTTTTTTCTTTTTGTATAAAAACCAAAATCATCATCATGATTTACAGTGAACTTATAATTTTCAGAAAGAATAGGCAAGTTAGTGTATGAATAAATAACCAAGGGGAGAATGAAACATATTCCATGTAAAGATAACCACATACACATCGAATCGAGGGAGTGGAGTATCGTCTTTTTCATTCTGGTTAGAGGGAATTTTATGTCGAATGATTGAAAATGACTAGCAGAAATTAGTTAACTAAACACGCACATAAATGGTCAAAAGTTTACCTATCTAGTATGATGAACGAGAATAGAATAGAAAGCTTTCGCAATTCAGAGAATATAACAAAGGTCGAGCAATTCTGCAATGTATAACAACGGGAGATTACAAGTACCATTACAACAATTGATACCCATTTTATAAGAGGGGGCTATCGTGCCCCACTAGCTCAATGGATAACACTGTGGTGTTTCAAGTGATGCTTACTATGTTCGAGTCTCATTTGGAACACCATTGATCTAATTGGGGTTCAGGTACATCCAGCTGAAGAGCCCCAAATAAGACGAAACACGCGTTCTGGATTCAAACTGATCAACATATGTATCATAAATGTTATTGGCGGAAAAAAACTTGCATTATGACTGGATTCGAGCTAGGAGCGATTCGGCCAATGAATCAATAGCGTGTTGACTACACCCTAAAATTCAGCTTCTTACCCAGTTTCATAGTCAATTCAGTTGTTTAGTTTGACAGTTACTAGTGTCATTATACTGAGTATCAGAAGGTTAAGCTAGACGTACATTTGTATGGCAGTGACCGCTTTTTAATATCCTGATCATAAAACACGCATATATCTCAGATTTCTTAATTCCATCCATCTTGAACGAAGTCGATAACACCTAGTATATAGTATAAAACTAATTTTCATTTTACTTGTAGAAAATAAATAAAACGTGATATAATGTGAAAAGATTGCCTAGATCGTTATGAGAAGCTGTAAATCCTCTAAGCCTTTAAAGGTGAATTGTGTTACTTCGAAGTTGCAAGAAAAAGGCTTAAGAACCAACATTGACGTTGCAAAATAACTTCTATTATCTTACTGCCTTTTCTATGTACTGAGAAAGTGTGTGGCCATCGAAAATGGAATGTAAAAGTTATTGTCCAAGCAAGCTTAGAGAATTATTACTATTATTTGTCCTATGAGTTCCTAGTGGAGCGTACGACTTCAGTAGCACGTCAACGTTTCACTCTCTTCTCTACAGTCTTTTCAACCTGCCTCAACGACTCCTCATAACCTTTCATTTCTTCTTCACACCATCTCTTCCATGTCACCCTCGCCTCGGACACCCAACTCGTTGTTTCCTATTTGAGTTCCACTTGAGTGTCTGGTAAATGGTGTCCTCAAACGGTCTTCTCAGTGAATAGCTAATACATCTTCACCTTTTTCTTCTGCTTATTTGTTGGGTGATAGGTTCTTTGCTAGAGTTTCTCGTTGCTTGTTCTTTCTGGCCATCTCATCTTCAGTAACAAACTTAGGCAGTTGTTGATGAATATCTGTAGTTTGCTGGAAATGCTTTATGTAACGCTTTGTGAAAATACTTGAAAGTCTTCAGCAGGAAGAGTTGGCATTTTTTTTACCAGTCACCGGTTTTGTATGTTCCAGTCGCCCCTTTTTATTCATCCATGTATTGTCATTTGCTATATTCTTGTAGTGACTACTTGATATATACTTGAGATATCCCATTTAAATTTTTGATGCACACAACGTACCTTTACCAAGACCAAGTAAATATTTTCGTTCAATTCTACTTTTTTGGTTGCACAATGTATTCTCATTACCATAATGCTTGTCTTTTGCCTAACACCTGCTAATCACAGTCTTAAAAAGTGAAAGGAGAATACCTGACGTGCCAATGAATAAGGCAGCTCATGTTTCACCTAAAGTCTTGTCACTAGACAAAAAACTACGGTCTAATTTATGAATATCTGGCATTATCCATAAGCTAAATGAGCTAAAATAAGCGTGTAAACTTTCTGAGCAACAATATATTATTATTATTATTTGTCCCTTGGGTTCCAAGTGGAACATACGACTTCAGTAGCACGTCGCCATTTCACTCTCTTCTCTACAGTCTTTTCAACCTGGCCTCACGACTCTCCATAACCTTTCATTTCTTTCTCACACCATCTCCTGCATGTCACCCTCGCCTCGGATGCCCAACCTGTCGTTTCCCGTTTGGGTTCCACTCAAGGGCATTGTTTGACATCGCGCGTGATATCCCCGAAAAATTTCATAATGTATGTTCAACCCAATACATTTTCACTTTCTTCTGAATTTTTGTTGGGTGATAAGTTGCCAGTTGATTCGCTCCCAGAGTTCCTTGTTGCTTATTCTTTCTGGCCATCCATCCAATCTTCAGTAACGAACCAGCGTATGCAGTTGTTCAGTTCAATCATTGACTGCCTAACTATTATATTATTATTATTATTTGTTCTTTGGGTTTCTTGTGAAACACAGGCATTCAGTAGCACGTTGTCACTTCACTCACTTCTCTGCAGTCTTTTGAACCTGACTCCACGACAATCCACAAGCTTTCATTTCTTCCCCGTACCATCTCATTCATATAGTTACCCTCGGATGTCCAACTAGTCATTTTCCACAGGGTTTTCTTGCATACGTTTCTGGCGCTCCGTAGTGTTGAAAAAGTTGCCAAACTACTTTTCGGTCGACGCTTTAGAATGCCTTTTCAAAATAGATGACGTTGAGGTGGAGAGTTCACTGACATTATATACTCTGATCTATGATGAAGCCTAGAGTAGCGTTGCAATCTGATCAGCACATGATTTATTTTTCCTGAAGCCAGCCTCTTCTGGCCGTGGTTTTGAATCCAGCACATCTTTCAGTCTCTCCAGGTTGATGTTGCTCAATATTTTGCTTAGTATGGACAGAAGCATGATTCCGCGTCAGTTCTAGCAAACATTTAGGTCAGTTTTCATAGAGAGTTTAACAATCATCAGTCAATCAATTTATAATTATTAATATTTGTCCCTTGGGTTCCTAGTGGTACATAAGGATTCAGTAACACACCGTCATTCCACTCCGTTCTCTACAGTCTGCTAAATATTGCTCCGCGACTAACTAGAAGCTTTCACTTCTTCCTCACATGATCTCCACCATGTCACCATGGGTGTTGAACTTGAACTGTAGTCTATCACCAACTTCTTTCAAGGCTCTCAACTCGATTCCAAACGTGGATTCCTTGCACTACACAGTGAGTAGTGTCAAGCTACATCCACTACCATTCTTCATCTGATCTTCTGTCAAATACGATGCCTAGCCACTTTACTCACATTCAGATCAACTTCATCTCATTTCTAGTGTAGTGTGTCCTGGTGTCTGGGGAAATCAAATCCATGTCGGTCACTTTGTGAATATACTTGTGCTTGTACACACTGCATCGCCTCCAATCACCAAATCCTCGAATGCTCACAAGTCTGCAAACACTTCTCCTTTCTCCTTCATTTCACTCACTACTTCCCGATCCATGATTGCTACGCTTCCTGCGCTGTCTGCTCCCAGCCAGACATTCATCTCACACCACCCATTAGAATTTTGATGTCGCCAACTGAGGTGGGGTCTTGTCCAGTGTTGATTGCACTTGTCTGTAGAATATCTCCTTCTTCTCCTCATCTGCATTATTTGTAGGTGTGTAGTCTAGTGTAGTGTAGTGTAGTGTAGCATTGCATGGTTGTGACTTTCCTTCCTTCTGAGTTGAATCTCACTGTCATGATATGATCCTGCATGAGCAGATTGATTTCCACTGCATGACACAGAGTCTTCGATACTTTTGAGTGGAGGACATCATGATAGCCACCACAAAACTCAGTGTGTTCGTGGTTGTCGTCTGGGTAACAATATCGGAGTAGATTATTGACTCTCTGTTGAGACAGTTGAGAGAGTCCACTTCCATTCCACCTGCTTTCGCAGATTCCTAACACTTCTATACCATGCATACCTTCTCATCTGCTTGGCAATCTGGGCAGCCTTACTCGCTTCTAAACATGGTGCGGACATTCCATATCCCCATGTTTACTTTCGCTTTCATCGAGGGAGAGAAGACACATCGGCCCGGCTAGTTGGCTTCCTGAAGGCTTTCACTAACCGGCTTCATTATACGTGTCCGATTCCGGCGAAGAATAAGTTTTATTTTATGTTTTTTATTTTCCTTGTGCTCCGAAGTTTCTGTAGCGGTTATATTGGTTTAACATGGTAGGGTTGCTAGGCCTATGCCCAACCTTCCCTTTTTATCCGGGCTTAGGAGCGGCTAGTAACTAGTTCACTAGTTACCTAGGTGAGGTACCTGGGCAGGTACCTTTCCTTCCTTCTTTCCTAACCCTCTGAAATAATGGTGTGAGCATGTCTGATGTTGTCTCTTCGTCTGTTTACAGTGCTGTTGTTGGAATTCCATCTGGTCTTGCTGCTTTCCTAGCTTTCAATAACGTTATGAAGTGGCATTCAAGACTTTCCTTCTTCTTTTGTCTAAGTGTTTGTTTTCACTGATAGTTCTATGGCTGCTGATTGTATCGCTGGATGAGTTGCAGGCAGTGGTAGATTCAAAAGTTTTTAAAGTGGTCAAAATACTCTTTCACCCATTAACTTTTTATATTATTGTAGAATAAGGTGGCGTTTATTCTTGCACGTTTTTATCTGTCAAGATCACTAAACTTATCTTAGACAGGGTACAGAATTGAGTGTAAGTTAGTAGGGTAGGCGGAGAAGAAGCGGGACCAGCCGACTACTCTACTAACTTACACTCAATTCTGTACCCTGCCTAAGATAAGTTTAGCAATCTCGACAGATACAAACGTACAGGAATAAACGCCTCCTTATTCAACAACAATACAAAAAGTCAATGGGTGAATGAAATTCAAGTATTAAAGAAGGACACAACAAAAGAAAACTAAGTAGATCTTTGAAATTATGAAGTACAGTAAATGGAAAATATATATGCATGGCGTTTTAGTGTATTCGAAGTCATTTCATCCCTAACCGATTCTCAACATCCCTCAAAAACATAGAAAGACAACCTATCCAATTGACCACAATATATATAAACTAAACTTTCATTTGGTATGCGAAACTTGGTATATGTGGCAGAGATGAATTAAGATGAAAGTTAACCTTAACGGCATCTTAGAGCAATGGTAGTTCATTCTACCCGGTGAAATATAGAAATGAACTAGCTCTACATCACATTTTAACAAATTGTCGAATAAAAAAATTACATTTTATGTGAAATAAGCATCAAATATGCTCACATTTGAATAATTATGTCATTTTCCTTCCCTAATCGCTAACCATTTATAACTATAAGGATGAACAAGTACACTGTCAGACACGTGCACACACACATACACACATTCTGAGTGGCACGCAGACGATGCATCCAACAATTCGACGGAGGTTGTTCAAGCAAGTGAAGTTAATAGATTATCATTTTTTATTTCCTCTTCTGTGAATGATACAACTCTTCACAACTTGGCGTGACTAATACCAATTCAATCCTTTATATAGACACGAAAGAAAGCAGTAAAGTCAAAGAAGGAAGTAGGTTGTATCAAACAAAAATCCTAAGTTGAAAAATAATAAATAAAGAAATGATTCTGAACATAAAAATTGATTTGATTTCCTTTCTTTATCTTCAAATGGGGTATACAGAAAAGAAAAAAAAAGGAGAAAATTAAACTAAACAAAGAGTAACAGATATAAGTTTCTTAAATTCATTTGGAATTTAGCCTATAATGAACACTCAGTTATTTTATACTGCCACGAACCTAGTTTACATTATCAAAACTTGAATTTCATTATACATTGAATGAATGGTGGCTAGCAGTGGAATCCTAGATGCATATTCCGTTATATTTAAAACTCATCGGCTGAACTTATCTACAACTAAAGCTAACGATATTTTTCACACTGGTACAATAACTAAGTACCTGTCGCTTCAAAGGCTAATGTCATTCAGCAAGCTACTGAAACATGATGGTCATAGCATCTGGAGCGGATGTCGATTGTTGTGTATTGATAAGTGTAATTTCCTGTTGTAATATAGGACCGAAATACATGATCTCTGTTGGCACATAGGCTCATATACCGATGCCTTGATATTGCTAAATATTTATCCAAACACTAATGTCATGTAGATATGATGCACTCATGGTTTTGCTTACATTATCTGAGTTTCCCAAAGAGATATAAAAATAAGGAGGTTAATGCAATCGAGTGGAGGAAAAGATAAACGCCTGTAAAAACTTCTTTTGAATATAAGGCTTCAAATTATACATTCGAACTCTTATAGCCTCAGCCACATCATTATCATCAATATACGGCCAGGTATTACTGCGTGACGGTCCCACTTGCCACACTTCATATCATCACACCAAGTAAAAAGGCACTGAAGTACAAGATGAAGAAAAGAAAATTCAGTCAAAAGAAAAATAAAGTACGAAAAGAGGGAAAGAAAGAATGAGATGAGGATAATTTATGTATACACATCCTCCACTAATATCGGTTCTCAGCCATATCACATAGAGTTTCCAACCACTCGTCCCGCGGACCCCAACTGGCTACTCTACATCGCCCCATATGGCTTAAACCAACAGTCAAACACTTCATACATTGATTCTATGTTTTAGTCTGGCCATCTCAAGCCTTTTTCCAGACTGAACCTACTCCGGCCAACATTGTGTGATGGGGTAGTCGGCAACTAGGCATACGTACCACGTGTCTCAACCATCTCAGTCAATCAAGGTTCACAACTTCGTCTACTGATTTATCTCTTCTCCAAAACTCTACATCTGACTTCTGCGTTACTCACTCACATGATGACACCACTGAATACTTCCTATACTATGAAGGCAACGGTAGTCAAACACTTGAGGCCTTCTCATATCTTCCACTTTCAATGGCCATGTTTCACAGCCATACAGTAGGACGGAGCGAACTGTTGTGCAAGTGTAGTACACGCCTCTCTTAGTAGATAATCGAATATCACGGCGGCACCATAGGTGGCGTAAATTGGCAAAAGTTAACCGAGCCTTTTGTATACATGTAAAGACTTCATCGGCCACTGAGCCAAACACCAGGGCTGATCCTACGTCCTGGCTAAGTGAAGTGGTCGACACACTCAACCACTACACTCTACTGTTAGCCGTGGCACCGCTGAAGACTAATCCTGAAGCAACAATTTGCATTCGGGTGGTGAGAAACGCATCCTAAACATTCTGAAACCGCCACTCAAAGTATTTAGAAGACTCAGCATCTTGCCAGTCTCTTCACCTAACTGGACAATCTCATCTGGGTATTCTAGGTCTAACGAAAATTTTCCATTGATTATGTCAACGTCTGTGTAATAAGGTGACGAGAGGGAGACATCCATAAGAATATGTTTGATAAAACTGACTAAAAATGGAGACAATGGGAGCACTTGACGGACACCACTTGATGAGTACAACTCACCTGACATCTCACTATAGGCTCTAATACGTTCACAAGTGTTCGAGTAGAGAGCCTTCAACAAGTTGGTGTACTTACTCGGCAAGCCTTTCAGTAAGAGACATTGCCATAATAGTTCTCGATCAACGGAGTCGAAAGCAGCCTCCAGATCGAGAAATACAGCTATTGTCGGGTGTCCTTAAGCGTGTCTGTATACCAAACCCTGGCTACATGTAAAGTGTGAATTCAAACTCCATTGAAAAAGTTCAACAGGATGTGACAAATCACTTTCAACGCTTTCATTTTATCTACTCTGTGTCCACCATTAACTATATGCGAGTAGTAGATTCACACTCAAAGTTTATTTACTCACTGCTTTCATCCAACAGTATTATGCAGTCTTATTGTCTTTTTCTGAAAGTTGATATATATGTTTCAGTTTTCAGAAAGTATCTGTTATACTTGAAAGATCCCATCTCAAATATTCACACCATTAACATGAATTTTAACAGCTCCAAAGAGTACACAACCAAGTGGGTTGCATCAAGCTTTATGAAACTTAATAGGCAAACTATATTGTAATAAATGAACCAGTTTATTGATAAAACTACTATGAGTACTGAGAAGGTAATACAATCTTGTACTGAACACTACTGTTTGTAACTTTTTTTCAATATTTCAGCTGTTCATTATTGTTTATGGATTTTTGGCCTCTTTCTTCGGAACCTTCCATAAATCGAATAGAAATTCATATTACTATGTTAGAGATATAGCATTCTTATAAGTAGTATACATAAGGATAATGACTTGTTAGCTCTTGAAAACAAAAATATTATTATTTCTTTCTTATTTGTCCATTAAGTTCCTAATGGAACATAAGGCTTCAGTAGAACAGCTCCAATGCGCTCTCTCCCCTGAAATCTTTCGAACACACCTCCACGACAACCCACAAGCTCTCATTTCCTCCTCACACCATCTCCTCCATATCACCCTCCCCTAAAACAACCAACTAGTCGCTTACCATCTGGGTTCCACTCCAGCATCTCGCCTCGTGCATGATGCCCCCAGTCGGCATTCTCAGTCTATGCCCATCCAATCCATCTCCACTTCCTTCCACTGCATATTTGTTCAGCACTAGATTCGTGCTCTCTTGGTTCGTTGATAGGCCTAACTTCCGCCTTGATTATCCCTATGATTCTGACAATCCATCTGAGCTTCAGTAACGAGCCAGAGTAGGCAGTTCTTCATGAATGTCTGTACTTTGTGTGAAATCCCTTTTGAAACGCGACAAGTCTCTCAACCATCACACACAAGCACTGACTTGACTGACATTACTGTTGAAAATCCAGATCTTGTTCACACTTTATGCTGAGTTCAGCGCACAAGATCTCCACATTGGTTTCAGGTTAGTGAACGCCTGTCTTGTTGTCTTTTGTATTCCGGCTGGCTTTGGCGTCCTCGTCTGTGCCACCTGTATTTGAAACAGTGCTGCCTGGGTAGGTGAAGGAGGTTACTTCCTTTGGGTTTCTCCCGTTGATGGTGATTGGAGCTTATTGTTGCTGTTGTTGTTGGTTGGGTATGAAAGCAATAATAACTAGTCTATAATTTTACTAAAGGTGATGAGAAATGAGTAAGTTATAAAAACAAATAGGTAGGTAGAGATTGTTATTGACAAAGTTTGCGACGGCATACTTATCATGAAAATGGTAAAAGTACTGATATGGCTAACATCTCTGTGTCAAAGAATAACTCCATTAACTACTGTTGAACTTTCTAAGAAAGATTCAATGAAAGATACAACGTTCAACATGTGAATAGCTTCCATCTTCATTCAATGATATCACTGTTTTTTTTTTCTTTCTACTTACTTTCTATATCTTTTCAGATCTGTAACTGGAATTTCAGTAGATCAATTCCACAACAGTTAAATAGTATGATGACAATAAATACTAGTGATAATAACACGAATTCAATGCAACCAATCAATTGTAATCAACCTGTTAATGTACATCCGCTTACGCTTTCAACATTATCATCAAATTCACAGATGTTCAATCAAAAAGAGATGACTTATCAGCTAGATGTATCAGATTCATGCATACTCAATTCAAATAAACATCATGCAATACATTATAATCAATATAATCCAATATTTATTAACTCTACTAACAATAAGCAAGTAGTATCAGGTAAATATCTTGAAATTCTGTTGTAAATATTTCTACTTAGATGTTAGTAGAGTGATTTTATTTTTATTTATTAGTCAATTGGTTTCCTAATGGAACATACACCTTCAGTATCACATCTCCATTTCAATCTCCTCTCTACAGTCTTTTTAACTTGACGCCATGACAGCCTACAACAAGCTTTCATTTCTTACTCACACCATCTCCTCAATGTCACCCAAATCGTCATTTCCCATGTGGCTTTCACTTGATGGCTTGGCCTGGCCTGGTCTAGTGCGTGATGTCCTCAAACGATCTTCTCACTGTATGTCCAATACAATACAATACAATCCATCTCCACTCTCTTCTTCTGCATATTTGTTCGGTGACAGGTTCTCAGTTGCTTGATTCGTTGACAGACCAGTCAGAATTCCTCCCTACTTATTCTTATTATTCTGGCCATCCATCTCATCTCCATCTTCACTATCCAGTGAGCGTAGATGGTAGCTGTTGATGTATGTGTGTGTGCAGTTTGTTGGAAATGCTTTTTGTAACGTGCCAAGTCTCTCAACCATCACACATAGAAGTACTGACTTGACAGGTTTAGTGTTGAAAATCGGAATGTTGTTCACGCTTTATGCTGAGTGCAGTGTCGTGGAGTGTCGTTGAGTGCAGTAGATTTCCACAGTGATTTCAGATTGATGAAGGCCTGTGTTGCTGTCTTTCCGATGCTGGCTGACTGGCTTCGACGTCCTCATCTGTCCCGCAGCCGCCTGTAGTTGAAACGATGCTGCCTAGGTAGGTAGGTGGGTAGGTGAAAGAGACTACTTCCTTTACATTTCACCAGTTGATGGTGGTTATGTTTCTTGTTGTTGCTGTTGTTGTTGGTTGGTTGGGTATCTTCATCACCTCTGTATTCTCTACGTTCACCTGAAGGAAGGAAGTCCTGTCTTCGCCGCTTTTGTCTCTTCTGTCAACTTGTTGGATTTTGCCTGTCGATCTTCGAGTTTGTGCTACGAGACATCAGAGATAAATCATCATCGTTGGCGAAATCCAAATCATCTAGGGTCTTCTACTCCATCGGTCCAGCCAGCGTATGCCCCTCTTCTAGCTCCTCAAATTTTGTTGCATGATCCAATCCATCAGAATCAGGAAAATCATCGGTGATAGTAAGCAGCCTTGGGGTAGAGAGTTGACTGCCATTCTACGCTCTCAGTCTGTTCTGCTTCACTTGCCAGTGTATCGTGGAAGTGTCTTTTCTCTTTACGCAAACTCTTCTTCACTTCTTTGTCCAGCGTTTCATACGTTGTACTCAGTTCCTCTTTTCGTTAAGCATTCTTGCACTGGTTTCGCCTCTGCTTCACCATCCTCCTCCCCTTTGTCATCTTCCATGTGTCCGACGACATCCATTTCTTGTCTTCTTCCGTCTTCCCTCCTAACACGGTTATGCTGATTTCTTTCCACATAGCTTTCAAAGAGTTCCAGCGTTCATCCACACAAGGATGTTGCTAAATATCTTCCATTTTGTGCTCATGACTGAAAAACTGATGCGAAGATGTCGTTTGTAGTTTCGTCGGTCGGTTTCTGTTCTGGGTGCTGAACTTGAATTGTGGTCTATCACCAACTTCTTTCAAGGCTCTCAACTCGATTCTAAACGTGGATTCCTTGCACTACACAGTGAGTAGTGTCAAGCTACATCCGCTACCATTCTTCATCTGATCTTCTGTCAAAGACGATGCCTAGCCACTTTATTCACATTCAGATCAACTTCATCCCATTTTAGTGTAGTGTGTCCTGGTGTCTGGGGAAATCAAATCCATGTCGGTCACTTTGTGAATATACTTGTGCTTGTACACACTGCATCGCCTCCAATCACCAAATCCTCGAATGCTCACAAGTCTGCAAACACTTCTCCTTTCTCCTTCTCTTTCTCCTTCATTTCACCCACTACTTCCCGACCCATGATTGCTACGCCTCCTGTGTTGTCTGCTCCCAGTTCGACATCCATGTCACACCACCCATTAGAACTCTGATTTCGCCAACTGAGGTGGGGTCTTGTCCAGTGTTGATTGCACTTGTCTGTAGAATATCTCCTTCTTCTCTTCATCTGCATTATTTGTAGGTGTGTAGTCTAGTGTAGTGTAGTGTAGTGTAGTGTAGAATTGGATGATTGTGACTTTCCTTCCTTCTGAGTTGAATCTTACTGTCATGATCTGATCCTGCATGAGCAGATTGATTTCCACTGCATGACATAGAGTCTTCGATACTTTTGGGAGGAGGATATCATGATAGCCACCACAAAACTCAGTGTGTTCGTGGTTGTCGTCTGGTTGACAATATCGGAGTAGATTATTGACTCTCAGTTGAGACAGTTGAGATAGTCTACTTACATTCCACCTGCTTTCGCAGATTCCTAACACTTCTATACCATGCATACCTTCTCATCTCTTTGGCAATCTGGGCAGTCTTGCTCGCTTCTAAACATGGTGCGGACATTCCATATCCCCATGTTTGCTTTCGCTTTCATCGAGGGAGAGAAGATACATCGGGAATTGGCTTCTTGAAGGCTTTCACTAACCGGCTTCATTATACGTGTCCGTTTCCAACGAGGAATAAGTTTGTTTTTATTTTGTATATTTTGTCTATGTTTTGGAGGTTTCTGTAGCGGTTGATCGGTTTTACGGGGAGGGTTGCTAGACCTATCCTCAACCTTCCCTCTTTACTCGGGCTTAGGCCCGGCTAGTTACTGGTGAACTAGTTACCTTGACGAGGTTGAATGTAAATCGATTATGATCTCCAAAAACCTTCAATGAAAGTTCAAACACTTCTGTATTACTTACTTAAGAATGGAGAAGTAACTGCAACCGTAGAGAATTTGAAACACTCACCTGTAGTCTCCGACTTTGGCAAGGAGACTATCTTAATATCTTTCTAGTCAAATGGCATAGTTTTTTTTCCTGAAAACGATCTATTAAACATGTTAGTTTGTGAATGGCATACTTGGTGAATAGCAAAACTCGAAACTAATGGATAACGTTCATAGAGTCACTGAAGATGAGAATAATACAAGTAACAAGAGCATAAATCAACCTTTCTATATAAACAGTAAAGTATAAATGGAAGGAGAAAAACCCCCTAACATTGGATAGATAACAAAGTAGATATTCTACAGTACATTACTTAAAAACTACCTCATAGCGTTGCATTAAAATGTAAGATAACAACTATAAATAGATTTTGTGAAAAAATATCAATAACTTAAAGAATAGAAGAATTTCCAATAAATTATAAAATTTACTATGTAAAATCTTAAAAATAAACATTTGCTAACGATAACAATGTAACAAATAGGTTAAACCATTTCCCCGCCCCCCTCCCCTTCCTTCCTCGGCAAGAAGAAACTTAGTAGACAACAAGGGAAATAAATAGAGCATATTTTAATGAATTATACGGTTCGTCTACCTCCTTAATGGTATCATCCTTATCACTATCTCCACTTTAATCAAATAAATATCTTTATTACTCATTTCAATGAAATGTTATATTGTTTCAATTGATTTTTATTACATTTTTATTATTTACAATTGTTATATAGATGTGTGTATAACTTAGTATGTATACAATAATATAACGCCATGAGAAGAAAAACAAAAACTGAGAATTATTTGAATGTTTTTTCATATTTTTTATTTCACCCTTGTGTATTCAATTGTTTGCTCATTTATCTTTTTAACTAAGTAACAATTAAAATGTTGAGAGAAATTTTAAGCTGATAGTTTTCTGTAGCTCGCTATAGTTTTTCCACCTATCTCTCTCTCTCTCACACACACACACACATACACACAAGGTAGGAGAGGAGACCCTGAAAATCTCTGAACAAACTTGAGGAAGAGTTCGATGTTATCACAACATAGAGTCTGGCAAATAAACAACAATGAACAAGAGAATGTTACTCTTTATTTCAACTTGTTAACAGTATTACTTCTTCATGAATCTATTCAAATGTCTATACAACTATGAATCCTCTTTTCAGTTGTGTATTTTTGTTGATTCCCTCCAATATTTTTTTCCCTTTGATTTATGTATTATTTTCATTCAACTATCGCAAGAGGTTTCATTGTATCACTCAAACATATGACTCAATTGACAAACTATTTGTTACATGATATTAGTGAATGTTTAATATATCATCATGGAGGATGAGTTTTACGAATACTGTCTACTTTCTAACTAGTGGCTAAATGTAACAAGTAATATCAGCAGTCACGTTTAGGCACTGAATAATTATAATCAGTCAACTACACGTTGCTTTCTGTTTAGATGATGAAACCACCATCATTTATCTACACAAAAGTTGATCCTTGTAGTAATACATACCATCTGTCTGCACTACTAATGGAATAATGGTTTAGTGAAGTCTTTGATGCTAAAAAGGCGGCTTAATTTGATTATTTAGAGGAAATAAAAGTTATATCAACGTTTCCGTAGGTGAATCTGAGGAATAATCATTCTCATATATCCCTATATAAATAAATAAAAACAAACCAAGCTCAGATGGCCGGCATGTTTACCTACGCGAAATGTTTCGGGTTGCAGGTTCATTCTCATGTCGATGATACAATAGATACGGTATGTTAAAATATGCTGGTAACATTCTCATATCAAAAGCAAATTCAGTACGGTTTACTGTACGATTAACAAAGACTAACCATTTGGTTGTCAATGTGAATCTCTCCGAATGGACACATACATCTTGTCGACAAGAGCTAAAGAATTCAAATACGGATTCATCACTTGATATTATTATTATTATTTCTCCATTGGGTTTCTAATGGAACATAAGGCTTCAGTAGCACGTCTCCAATACGCTCTCTCCCCTGAAATCTTTCGAACACACCTCCACGACAACCCACAAGCTCTCATTTCCTCCTCACACCATCTCCTCCATATCACCCTCCCTAAAACAACCAACTAGTCGCTTACCATCTGGGTTCCACTCCAGTGTCTCGCCTCATGCATGATGCCCCCAGTCGGCATTCTCAGTCTATGCCCATCCAATCCATCTCCACTTCCTTCCACTGCATATTTGTTCAGCAATAGATTCGTGCTCTCTTGGTTCGTTGATAGGCCTAACTTCCGCCTTGATTATCCCTATGATTCTGACAATCCATCTGAGCTTCAGTAACGAGCCAGAGTAGGCAGTTCTTCATGAATGTCTGTACTTTGTGTGAAATCCCTTTCGAAACGCGACAAGTCTCTCAACCATCACACACAAGCACTGACTTGACTGACATTACTGTTGAAAATCCAGATCTTGTTCACACTTTATGCTGAGTTCATTGCACAAGATCTCCACACTGGTTTCAGGTTAGTGAACGCCTGTCTTGTTGTCTTTCCGATCCTGGCTGGCTTTGACATTCTCGGCCGTGCCACCTGTATTTGAAAGAGTGCTGCCTGGGTAGGTGAAGGAGGTTACTTCCTTTGGGTCTCTCCCGTTGACGGTGATTAAAGTTTGTTGTTGTTGTTGGTTGGGTATCATCATCACCTCAGTATTCTCTACGTTAACTTGAAGTCCCGTCTACGCTGCCTCTTCTGACAACTTGTTAGTTTTCGCCTGTAGATCTTCAAGTTTGTGCAACATCAGACGCAAGTCATCGGTGAAATCTAAATCTTCTAGGTCCTTTTCCGCAGTTCAGCATATCACCCTCTTATCGCTCTTCACGGTTTGTTGCATGATCCAGTTCACTACAACCAGGAATATCATCGGTGATAGTAAGCAGCTTTGTTTTACTCCTGTCTTCACTTCACTTCACTTCAAAGGCATCACTGAGCTTCCCATTGTGAATTACTTGACATATGGCGTCTTTATATAGGCGTTGTGGAATGAGGTTTATAAATGTTTGCGGTATTCCGTAGTGTTGAAGCAGCTGCCAAATTACTTCTCAGTTGAGGCTGTCGAATGCCTTTTCAAAGTCGATGAAGCTGAGGCATCATTTGATTTACAGTCATTTAATTCATTCATCATATTGCGAAATTGAATAACAGAATCTTGTCAAATATGAACACCAGTTAAAATGACAGATCGGTATGCAAATTTTGTCTAACCTATAACTACCGGTTTATTTGGCAATAGTACTGTCCAAGAATGGCCTAAAGCACCCTTCTTATTGGAAAATATCTGTAAACAAAGCCCAAGATGAACATTTCACATTCCTGTGCAAAACACGATTTAAATTCAATGTCTAAATAGTGCTGTGAAAGTGAAGACTAAAAAAATATCCTGTGAAGGCATAATTTCAAGGTCAGTGATATTCTGCACTTGGAAACTCCCAGGAATATAAATCAGTATGCATTGATATATTGTCATATCTCTCTGTGTAATTCATTCAGTAAATAAGAGACCATGAAAACAGCCATAGATAAATATACGTGTAGCATTTACATACCTTCTACCTTTATCTCAGGCTTAGAGTGTAATAATGCGTCGTAATACACTAGGTCGTGAAAATGGATTCAAATATCTCATTTCTATCACTAACACCAGTTGACAAAACTTTCCAGTCAATAAAGGTGACCAATGAACTCTGTTCCTCTTGGTGACTAGCAATGGAATCCAAGATGCGCGTTTCATCTTATTTGGGACTCGTCAGCTAGATGTACTTGCACTCCAGTGACTGATGTTGTTCCCACTGCCAAACGAACCCAGTGCCCATAGCTTCAAACGTCAAAGTGTTACCAACTAAGCCACTGGAGCACAAAAGTGCGCTATTAATCACCTAAATACTCCCTATAAAAACCTGACAGGCTAGTATGCATCTTTTAACGAATGACGTACTAAGCCTGTTTAAGTAAGTCTTGTAATTAAATGCCCTCAAGTATTCAATGAGTCTAATGTCACACAACCTCGAAGATAAACGGGCTAAAACTAACAAATTGAAAGAAGAGACAAAGCGGTGAAGACGGAACCTCCTTAAGGTGAACGCAGAGAATATAGAGATGATGAAAATACCCAACCAACAACAAGCACCAATCGCCATCAACGGGAGAAATATAAAGGAAGTAGTCTCTTTCACCTACATGATTTGGCAGCAGCCTCCCAACTATAGCAACTGCGGGACAGATGAAGACGTCAAAGCCAGCCAGCCAGCCAGCCAGCCAGCCAGTCAGCATCGGAAAGACAGCAACACAGGCCTTCATCAATCTGAAATCACTGTGGAAATCTACTGCACTCAACGACACTCCACGACACTGCACTCAGCATAAAGCGTGAACAACATTCCGATTTTCAACACTAAACCTGTCAAGTCAGTAATTCTATGTGTGATGGTTGAGAGACTTGGCACGTTACAAAAAGCATTTCCAACAAACACCACACACACATACATCAACAGCTGCCATCTACGCTCACTGGATAGTGAAGATGGAGATCAGATGGATGGCCAGAATAATAAGAATAAGTAGGGAGGAATTCTGACTGGTCTGTCAACGAATCAAGCAACTGAGAACCTGTCACCGAACAAATATGCAGAAGAAGAGAGTGGAGATGGATTGTATTGTATTGTATTGGACATACAGTGAGAAGATCGTTTGAGGACATCACGCGCTAGACCAGTCCAGGCCAAGCCATCAAGTGAAAGCCAAATGGGAAATGACGATTTGGGTGACATTGAGGAGATGGTGTGAGTAAGAAATGAAAGCTTGTTGTAGGCTGTCATGGCGTCAAGTTAAAAAGACTGTAGAGAGGAGATTGGAATGGAGATGTGATACTGAAGGTGTATGTTCCATTAGGAAACCAATGGACAGGTAATAAAAATTATTATTATTCTTCAATGAATATCCCTACTGATTTTCATTCCTTGAAAAGTCAAACTCGACTGTTTGACAAGAAAATGAAGAGCTTGAATTAATGCATAATATGGAAATATACATGCATTGATTGGTTTCGGGGGTGCAACCAATTTCATGTTTTCTAGTCCTGAGTACAGACGAAATCCTATTGATCGCCAAACTAGGAGGCTTAGTATCGTGGTGTAAATTAGTAGATGTTAGTTGGTTGGAGGTAATCGGCAGGAATCTCTGAACCTAGGTTTCGTATTCGTTAACAATGGTCAGCAAGGCGTATCTGCAACCTGGAAATATGCATGTCAGTTGGATGGAGGCAATTATCAGAGAGCCGTGAACCTATGTCCGGTGCTTGTTGACGTGGTATATCTGAAACGTTGAGGGGATTTTTTTTCTCTGAAATCCATAACCTCACCATCCAGTGCTGAAGTCATATAAGTTACTAATCCCCTATTCAATTCACTACTCACCTTTTGTAAGACTGAATCAGACTCAATGATTGATCACTGAAGGGTAGCCAATTTTATGTTGTCTAGTTCTGAATGCTAACCGAATTCAATCGATCAATTTTACAGTATAACCATCAAGCTAGGAGATTGAAGATATTGCAGAATGATCGATAGGAACTAGGTCAGGACTTCAGATTAGACAACATTGAAATGGTTACTTGCCAGTCATCTACACATAAATACTTCCTATTTATTAAGAAATGTTTGTGGAGAAATTAAAATCCATCAGTTATCTACCTTTATAGGTGGAGAAGTTGCACCACCTGGGGTTAGTGAAATTCTGTTATCAAGATGTTTGAATGCCTATTAATGACCCAGTGTATTACGACGCATTATTGCACTATGCCTCTCTCGAAGTCTGAGATAAATACCCAGTAAAGGTGGAAGGTATGTAAATGCTATGCGTATATTTAACCACAGATGTCCTCATAACCTCTTATTTACTGAACGAATTATACAGAGAGACATGACAATAGATCAATGCATACTGATTTATATTCCTGGGAGTTTCCAAGTGCAGAATGTAATTAATCTTTAAGTTATGCCTTCCCAGGAGTTAGGCGAGTGAAGAAAACTAGTTGTAGCGTAATTATATTCTCCTTTGTTTCACGCCTTATTTCGTGTGTCATAAAATCATCAGCTTTCACTGAAATGTGTCATTATCTTCATCGATATGGTATCCTTCATATGACCTTGAGGCTTAATTTCACCTTGAGTTAGTCGATTTAAACACAGTTTTCTATACATTCTCATCTGTTTTCCGCGTCATACCCTCACTTAAAATACAATATGTAGTGAGTTAGGAAAAGCAGATCAATCTCAGCTCGAAAAGGTAAATACTATACACAAACTGATGTTCAGATATAGCCGTCAAAAGACTACAGGTTTTCAAAGGCAGATGTCTTTGTACAATTGCTGGTATATGGTTGATTTACCATGCGATCGATGTAGAGGTTAGACGAAGGGTGCTAGGTAAGACATGTAAGTCAGTCATTAAGGTTGTGAACCTTCAGTGACTGAAATGATTTAGATATGTGTGTTGCATATGCCTAGAAACCACCTGCCTTTCCTAACAGTACTAACAGTAGTTGGATTAAGTTGAAACAAGGCTCTACATTGGCAGATCAAGACATGACACAAGTCTATGAAGTCTCTAACTGATGGTTTCAGCTATGTAGAGAGGCATAGATTATTTGTTAAGGTCTTTGAAAGATCAGTGGTTGAATAACCTTAGTGGCAGCTGAAAATTGATAACAATCAACACATGTAATCACTGTTTCACACCTAAAGCTTGAATATTTTAGCTATTGTTGATTTTTAAATGCCTTTTCCTTCGATACACCTTTGTCTACTTTGATTTAAGTTTTTCCTATCCACTTGTTCGTTGCATACTACTGTGAAGTGTGTCAATTTGGATCGATACACTTCTATATGAGGTTCTAGATTGGTAAAATGGGAGGAAAAATTGACAATAGATAACAAACAACCAATTTTTCTTTATAACTCACTGATTACAAGCATATATCAAATAATGTTTATAGCAGTTGAAGTGTTGCTATTGGTCAGTTGTCTAACAATCTAAAAATGCGTCGAGCTGTTATCGAAATACTGGTGAGATGTTTAATAGTGAATGGTTAATCGACTGAGCATCCCAACAATATACTATGATTTATTTCTATCAGATTTTATCATCAAACTTTTACATAACTCACTTAATTTGAATTAAGGTTTCAGACTAGAAATGAAAATCTGTACCGTTTCGGGGTCCAGATGAATAGCAGTCAGATAACTCAATTGATGCTTCATCGAAAAAGCATGTAAGATGAAACTTCTCATCATGCTTCATTTTCGCTTTATACATCAGGAACGGTACTCGACTATCTAGGTTTCCTACCATCCGTCACCCACCAATTTGCTTTATTCATCGCGACATGAATCCATTCTGGGGATTAATTAGTATGTATACATTTTGACGGATGGCAGCCGTGATTTGGTAGACTAGTATTATTGATACTAAGTGATGATTGAAGAAGAAGTGAACATTTGGATCACGGCAGGATTCCAACCAACGATTACCGGGTTTGTGGCCCGATGCTCCACGAACTAACCTACAAGATCCGATTGCTGACCAGATTTTTATTCCACTACTTCAATCACCAAGGGTTTTGTCCGACTACCATGTGGATTGATGATACGTTACTACCAGCTGCCTGGTCAAGACTATACCAGTTAGATTTAGATTGAAATGAGAAGTCCTGAGTGGTAGTAACGTATCGCGAATTCACATGGTAGTCGGGTGAAACTCTTCATGATTGAAGTGAAATAAAACTTTGATGAGAAGTTAGACCTTGTAGTTCAGTTGGTAGAGCATCAGGTCGGTAACCCGGTATTCCCTGGTTGGAATCCAACTGCAGTTTACACATTCATTTCACCTTCAATCATCATTCAGTATTTATCTTTATGATTTTTGTTACAGTAATCGATACACTGAAACATTTTTTCTTATATATTTCTATTTAGATGATTATCAATCTTTAGATTGCTGGAATGATATAACAACAAATTATCCAAAGAAATTTATACAATCTAATCTATCGAAATCAAGTAATTTAAATTTACCGCCATTTTATATGAGAGAATTAAAACAACCAATTATCGGGAATAATTCAAATGTCAACTTTACAAATAATATACCATATACATATTATCAACAAAAAGATACATTTGATTCAGATTGGAAATCAAATAAAACTTCATATATTACTAGTCATAATGATATGAATAATACTCATAATAGTATTTCTAATGAAAATATTACAATATGTACAACAAATAATAACAATAGTCAACATAATATCATATCGAAAAATAAAGAAAATATACACACCTATACAGGTTACCTGAAATCGAGTTTTGTATAAAAAGAGACAAACATATAGAGATAAACAGACAGACAAGGGAATATATTGAATAAAGTCTCTACAACTTGTCAACTGTATACATGTTAGAAATTTCAAACAGGAAGAAGCATATTTCACTGTGTGTACAATGTCTATTCCATTCACTATACTTTCATTTCTTTTCTGACTTATTGATTTAATTTACTTATCATCTATACTTTAATTATTGAAATTTTGGAATATAACTTCCCTATCAGTTTGCACAAATATGTAGAGTTTATTTGTTAAAGAAAATATAAGGTATCTTAGATGACGAACCAACCAAGAACCTATCACGCAACAAATATGCAGGAGGAAATGAAGATGGATTGGGCATGCACTGAGAAGGCCGACTGGGGACATCACGCGTCAGGCCAGTTGCTCGAGTGGAATCCCCATGGGAAACGACGAGTTGGACGTCCGAGGGTGACATGGAGGAGATCGTACGAGGAGGAAATGAGAGATTCTGGGCTGTCGTGGAACCAGGTCCAAAAGATCTCAGAGGACAGAGGTCACTGGAGACGTGCTACTGAAGCCCTATGTTCCATTAGGAACCCAAGGGACTAATAATAAATAATAATAGATGACGTCATTGATAACAGTCTAAAATGATTGTTAAACCAAGTGATATAGATGAGTTAGTGAATAATGTTGAGAATCGACTTGAAATTAAGCTAACTATACATTTTGTATAAATATAACTCAAGTTAAAGGGATTTATTTTCGCATAAACTGAAAGGACTATATGGTTTCCACAGAATATGATTTACTTGTGGAGTAACACATCAGTAACCTAGAGGTTGTTAGTTCAACTTTTTGAAGTGAACCAAATTTTTGCTTCACCTTCAATTATCACCTAATATCAATACAAGTCTGTTAGACCACAACTATTTCCCATAATCAAACAGGCTGTTTAGTATACAGAAACCCAATACACTCTGATCAAATCCTCAACTACATTAGCAACACATAAAATTAGTTGCGTGCAGACTCTATGCAAAAGAGAGAGAACATACTGCAGTACAACAACTTCAAGGAGAAAATTACTTGATATCCATCCTGAGGAAGAAAGGCTACCCACGAAACTTTATCAGGAGATGCCTATCCCGTAGATCATCAACTATAAAGTCACCGACAGAAACCAACAAACGCATCACTCTACTATACATAAAGAATATATCAGAAATCACGAAAAGAATACTGAGACCACTTGGTTGAATTGGTGTGGCTCATAAATCAACAAATTCCCTCCAAACACTATAATGCAGACCAAAGGATGCAACAACCGAAGAAGACAAACCGAATATCATTTACACGATCACCTGCAATAACTGCAGTCAACACTACATTCGACAAAGTGGTCACCCTCTTCGCCTTCGTCTACATGAACACCAACTGGCTATTAAACGTCACGACATTTCGTCACTCATTTCAATGCACGTGGATAACAACTGTGGATATGAATTGAATTTTGAAATGTAGAAATCTTGGACGGAGAAAGGAAACACAAAGAATATCAGAGAATTCCTAGAAGCTTGACATTCACGTCAGTCAGTCAGCAATCAATAGATGGATGTGTAGATATAGACCCAATCCGTCAACCAATGCAAAAAATGGTAAACTATAGATCAGAAGAATGGTCAACATGAAAATCCATGCAGTCAATGATACAACAATTGAAGGAAACAACCAATCACAGACCACATCATCAGAGCAAGCTACTAAGTCACTCACGGAGAGATACTGACAGCTCACTTCATACTGAAGTTAGTGCTGAAGATGTCGTCTAGAAAGACGGTGAAAGCTTCACGACTTAACAACCTAGCTCAGAGAACACAATACAAGCAAGTGTACAAGTAATTTAAAGTGATGAAACATACTACTTAAAGGTTCAATTGCATCGACTAGAAATATAGTCAATTACATTGAAGCGTTATTATCAGTGAAAAGATGTTGAAACAATTTCTGATTAACTTTATCAAGGATATACCTGAGTATACATTCTATTTGAATCTTTCAGAATGATAAAACACCGCAAAACTCAGTGTTAGAAGAATCATATTTCTGCTTTCGACCTCATGGTTTTAACAAAATTGCACTGCTGAGGTATCAGCACTGATTGAATGTGTAAATTCGAATGTTAACCAAGTGTGAATAATCCTCATCTTTCTGTATTAAGATGTGTTAAGGACAGACGAAATCAACTTAGAACATTGTACACATGTGCTTCGATTCAATCGGCTACACTAAAGAGTAATATACAAAGAACAGGTGGATTGAATGGGAGTCATATAAAAATAGATACATTTGTGTAAGAACGAAAAATCTGAAGATAGAAGAAAGAATTGTCAACCACTGATTCCCATTATCTCAAAGACGCCAGCCAGACCGATAGTCTACATCTCTCTATACAGCTCAGAACAATAATTAGGTACTTTATGAACTTGTGCTACAGTCATCGAAGTACTGTGGCTATCCTAACAGAAACATCTGACTATAAAAGGAAAATTTTTAAAGTTACAATCAAAGCAACTAGGAGTCTGAAAATTCAATTAATATGCGTGACAGTGTGAATAAAACTCAGACTAGGGAATATATAGAGCGTAGTACTTAATTGATGTTAGCATACACAAGAATGACGTGCACTATAAAACATAATGAAGGAGATCTAATATTCAGTGAACTAATTGATATTTGCCACAGTGAATAAGGACATCAACATTGACCTAAACAACGAAAGACTATCACTGTGATGTTTATCAAACATCAGATGATGAAAACCATTCTGTTAATGAGTAACAATAGTAATTCACTAGATCAAGCTGACCACAGTTGAAAAAGTATATTTCACGACATTCGGTTCAGTATGAGTTATCGCAATAAAAGTTAAAAGCACAGAAATCCCTTACTTCTACTAGTTCTCATCATATATTTTATTAGAGTACGAATAAACAATCGACAGAGTAATGTCAAGGCCTCGCCAACAAGGCCAACCAACAACAAACTCCAATCACCATCAACGGGAGAGACCCAAAGGAAGTAGCCTCCTTCACCTACACAGGCAGCACTCTTTCAAATACAGGTGGCACGGACGAGAATGTCAAAGCCAGCCGGAATCCAAAAGACAACAAGACAGGCGTTCACTAACCTGAAACCAGTGTGGAGATCTTGTGCAATGAACTCAGCATAAAGTGTGAACAAGATCTGGATTTTCAACAGTAATGTCAGTCAAGTCAGTGCTTGTGTGTGATGGTTGAGAGACTTGTCGCGTTTCGAAAGGGGTTTCACACAAACTATACACATTCATGAAGAACTGCCTACTCTGGCTCGTTACTGAAGCTCAGATGGATTGTCAGAATCATAGGGATAATCAAGGCGGAAGTTAGGCCTATCAACGAACCAAGAGAGCACGAATCTATTGCTGAACAAATATGCAGTGGAAGGAAGTGGAGATGGATTGGATGGGCATAGACTGAGAATGCCGACTGGGGGCATCATGCGCGAGGCCAGATGCTGGAGTGGAGGGAAGTTCGAAAGATTTCAGAAGATAGAGCGCATTGGAGATGTGCTACTGAAGCCTTATGTTCCATTAGGTACACAAGAGAAAAATAATAATAAACAATAATAGGCGAAGGCTACTAGGCAAATCAGTCGGTGAGGTTGAGAACGTCCGTCGATTCAGGTGGATTGAATAAATGTTGTACATCCTCAGTCACCATATACCTCTAGTTGTAGTGTTAGGTTGTAAGAAGGTTTGGCATGATAAGACTAAGATGTGATATCAGTCCATGAAGTGTCGAACTACTGATTTAAACCTGGTTGAGAGGCGTAGATTGGAATCCTTGAAACGATGGGGATCAATGACTACACAGCCTCACTCTATCACGTCTTCTAAAGCTTGAACGTAATCACTGATATTGATGTTTAAATCCCTTTGTCTTTTGTGATATACGTCATTCTCTATGCAATTTATTTATTAGGTTCAACTTTTCATTTCATCTATCTATCAATTCTTAATATATATGTATAAACAGTGTCGAACTAAGAAAAGTGTTAACATATAAGATGCTGTGAAATTAAACATCATCAGTATAGACTCCAATAACGATGTCTATCTCATCTATTCACACACTTAATTAAATTATCTAACTTGATAACATGTATTACAATATATATATATATATATATATATGTATATATATATATATATTCACTTGTGAATTCTAGTTCGTGGTTGGATCCATAATACGACTTCCCCTTTTATTTTGGTCACATCATCTATATCCATCTACAAAACCCAGTTGAGTGATCTATTTCTTATCTAATTTAGTCGGTTCAAACATGTCAGCAACAAGAAATCATTGAACATAAATATTATATATATATATATATATATATATTATATACTAGGCTATGTTGATTATTTTACATAAATCAAGTCTTCGTTAGCATCATATAATTAGCATTACAATTCAAAGATGAAATAAATACACAGGACAATCTGGAAAAGGTAATAATCATAATAGTGACAGTAATCCATCAGTATACAATAAGGAAGATGATTATACAAGCAGTTTCTTGAGTATTTTTTCGACAACAGAAGGATTAAACTTCTTTGAATTATCATAATTTTGATTAGAGATTAAATATTGAACAAGCTTCTTTAAACATTTCTCATTTCCACTCAAATATTTTCTAACCTATTACAAAGAGAAGTATTAAAAAAAAGGAATTAGAAAAAAAAACGGGGTAAAGTATAGTTTAGATATGATTTTATCATTATTATTATTTTCCCCTTGAGTTCCTAGTGAACATAGACCTTCAGTAGCACGTCTCCATTTCACTCTCTTCTCTCCAGTTTTATCAACTTGGCTCCACTACTCCACATAACCTTTTGTTTCATCCTCACACCATCTCCTCCATGTCACCCTCGCTTTGGACATCTAACTTTTCGTTTCCTATTTAGCCTTAATTCAAGGGCATGGCCTGGCGTGTAATATGCCCAAATGGTCTTCTTACTGTATGTTAAATCCAATCCATTTCCACTTTCTTTTTCTGTTTACTTGTTCGGTGATAGGTTCTAGGTTGGTTTTGTTGCTAGGCCAGTCAGAGTTGCTTGTTGCTTATTTTTATTATTCTGGCCATCCATCTAATTTCCATCTTCAGTATCAAGTTAGCGTATGCGACAGCTATTGGTGATATATGTCTGTAGTTTGTTGGAAATGCTTTTTGTAACGTGCTAAGTCTCTCAACCATCACATGGAAGCAATGACTTGAACTTGACATCAGTTTTGAAAATCCTGATCTTGTTCTTCATGCTGAGTGCAGTAAATCTCTATGCATTAATGCAGGCCCGTCTTGCTTTTCCGATCCTGGCTTTGACATCCTCATGTGTGACTTTGTCACCTGTAGTTGAAACGATACTGCCTAGGTAAGTTTAGATATGATAGGTTGTAATTTCTCGGAAATATCCAGGCATCTGTAAAGTAGCCCATTGTGCCTGATCATTTCAGTCCAATCAATCACGGGAGAGTAAACGTTCTGATATCTAGAGACAGAAACCAGTGTGTGGTATTAATTCAATTGCGTACGAGTAGTATCTTCATTCAACCTTCAAAGTCCAGAGTGAATAAAAATTCTCATAGGATTATTGTACGGTAAAGTGATGCAGAGAATAATTCCTTTTTCTCAAAGTTTCATTGAAAACAGAACACGAATATATCAAACACTTTTTAAAGAAATAAAAAAATATAAAACCTAGTTTCTATCCATTAAGAAGTAAAAGGTTTTGTAGGCAATTTACCTATGCTGTATATCAATACAACCCATTTACCAATTATGTTGGCATATTTATCATACTACTAAATATAATTATTAAGTAGTGTCACTCGAATAGAGAAATTCACGAGGGATATGCATTGCTTATTTACGTACGATAATTTTGTTTTTTCTTACTGTTGTTAAGTATTTTGTTTTTCCATTTATTTCTCAGGACTTGTAGTGATAACTAAACATAATGAAGATAAGAGAAAAACTCTTGAAACTGCCGAAAATATCAACTGGAAGATTAGAGGAAAGGAGAAGCACGCAGAAGATATTTTTCTCAGCGATTTCATACTCTACAAGTGCATAATTACAATTTAATACACTTTGCTCAACTATATTTAATTAAACCCAGTAACATAGATGAAGTTGAATGAAGCTTTTAAATTATCTGAAAATCAGACTTCAAGATATAGCACGGCATGGAAAGAAAATGAAGACGATGCAGGGTTATTAAAACCAACAAGAAAATTCAACGAAATTGTGATATCTATGGCTGACAATTTAGAGAAGAAAGTTTTCTGGAACTGTATGACTGTTTTACTAAGCCTTAAAAACAAGCAACAGTCGAGTAGTAATCAATAAGGTCAGGTGATTACCACAATTTCCAAGAATTAAGTCAGAAATTGTTTCGAAAGACAGAAAGAAATTTCCTATTGATACATTATTAGTAACAAATATGGTAAGGAAAAAGATTGAACGTACTTCCTTTGCCACTGCTTCTGATCTACAAGTGTTCCTGAACTATACTCCTTTGGAACCATTTAGTCTAAGTGTATATGTAACTTTAGAAGAGGATTTCAGTGAAGTCAACTGATTTGAACTGACTAGATTCTCAAGTATTGGACTTTGTGTAGAGTTAAACTGATATTTTGATAGCCAAGTGATATGATGTTCAAAGATGTGTTGAACAGAATACGCATTTTTCTAACTACATAACTAACTCTAAAGGAGTAAGTAAACGCGGTGATGTAGGAAGATGAGGCCTAAAGCGGAGTTTCAACTTAACAGACTCATAAATTCATCGTCAACCAGTGAAGATCATCCGAAGCTCAATATCCAATCTCTGTTACAAAATCACCTCTTAAATTAAAGTCATCTTTAAAAATGTGACCATTTTCTTAGTGTGTGACTTGGCATCATAAAGTAACTATAACTTCTTTTTCATGGTGTTGTGTTCCGTAATATAGATGGGGGTTAACTGTGAGGCTTTCATAAGCAATCTAGATAACATCATCAGCACAAACACCTGAAGTTCCACAAGAAGAAAACGATCGTTAGTTAAACCATAAACAATAAGGATGGAACGCTGATGACGACTCAGAATGGGCGGCCAAAAAGATGGGTAGAACACTTTAAAGCACAGTTCAAATGGCCCACAGCAACACTTCACTTGTCTAATATCCAGCCTGAACATGAGTAGGACGTGGATGTCGGTCCTCCAACTCTCCTTGCAAAGGTTATATGGAGATTGAAACGATCCAAAGCAGCAGGACCTGACAGTTTGTCACCTGAGGTTTTCAAGGATGGAGGTAAGAAATTGTTGTATAAAACGATGACGGTACTAGGCAGTGGATAGGAATCAGAAGTAGTCCCATTAGACTGATCTGCTTCACTGACCATATGAGACTCTTAGGAGAGGGAGGTGTTCCTGTGACAAGCATAGGGGATTAGTTCGACAATTATCGTGTCCACGATCCTAGGGTCCATAATTATCCGATGCCTAACTAGAACTTGAGGGAAGCAGGCAGGTTTCAGACCTGGGCGAGCGTGCATCGATTATATTTTTACCCTCCAACAGGTTCGGGTACATAGGCATACCTACCGGCGGCTGAAGCTTGGCATATTTCTTGACCTGAAGATGTCAGTTGATTCTGTCAACCCAACAGTGAGGTGTTATCGCTGGCTGTGAAGGGAGTAATGAGAAAGTATACAATGCTAATAAAAGCTGTCTACTCAGACTCATGTAGCCATGTAAAAGCTTATGGAGAGTTGTCCTGTGGACTGAAAACAACTAGTGGAATTCAATACGGATGCCCACTATCACCGTTATGATTTAACTTCATCATAGACGTACTAATGGAAATAACTCTATGTACGTCTGACTTCGAATGAATTAACTTACTCCCCGAAGGTGATCTGGTTGATGCAGAGTATGCAGACAATATTGTCCTATCAGGCGAAGACGCTGACGAAATGCAATGTTTTCTAGACGCGTTGAACAGAAGTCTGAGTATGTTTAGCACACATTTCCCACCTTTCAAATAAAAGATGATACTCCAGGACTGGTTTGTTGCAAGTACTCCCAGTTTAATGATAGGGAGTGAAGTGGTGGAACATGTCGACTACTTCACTTAATTGAGAAGCTGCAAAAGCCCAAAAGGGCTAGTTAGTGAAGAAATCTCGGCTCGAGTACAGAAGACCCGTTAGGCATCTGCTAGACTACGTCGTTTGTGACACTTACTGATGAGATGCTCGACTACCAATCAAAAGATGAGTATACTGAGCTACAGTCCGTTCTATCTTGTTGTGCAACTGTGAGACATAGCCGTTAAAAGTAAAAGTAGTCGACTGAGATGGTTTGGAGGTGTACTGAGCGTGACGAGTCACTGCCTACCTCGATGAGCTGTGCAAGGGGAAGCTGGATTAGGGTTCAGGGTAGCCAGGAGAATTGCTGATCCGAGATGTGTGGGGAGATACAGACTGCCAGACTGCCTGAAACGATAGGAATCAGCGGTTAAGAAATCTTAGTGATATGGCTGAAAATCGGTCACAATGGCGCAGATGTATTCACTCTCTGACGTCTTCTGAAGCTAAAATATTTGCACTAACCGTTGTCTTTAGCTTGTTTACTCGCTCACACAACTTCATATACTTTGATGATATTACTCCTTTTCTATCCACCTATTCTTTGTATACTACTGTGAAATGTGGTAACTTAAAACGATGCATCTGTGTACGAGGTTCTACGTTGATTTCGTCTATTTGTCTAAATCAGTCTATAAAGTTGTGGACCTTCATTGACTGAAACAACTTTAACATGCGTTATTCATGGTGGTTGAATGGATACGTTCAACTTAGATGCCAGTTCAATCTTGATTAACTTGCTATTTATTTCTTAAATCGTAGTGGGACTGCTGATTAATAGATTTTTCCCCATCTGCTTGCTGCTACCTTGATGTGGTGGTTGAGTATTTATACTACAATGATGCAACAAGATACACTGTCTGCAAAACTTATCCTCTGTAAGTCCTATCACGCTAGAACGGTAAGATGGATAGTTGTAAGACGAAAGGCAGTTACAGCGGTAGTGTAAATTGCTATACTATGATGAGAGTCTGAGGGCGCAGTCATATTGCTGACTAGATGGTGTATAATAAGAGTAAAAATGACATTTTGAATGACCAAGTGCCACGCCAATACTGCCTCCCCTGTGGGAAGGAAAAGCTAGAAAAAGTGAGCCTCACTCCTATCACCCCGAGGCATGCCTATGCCTGCGACGAGGATTCATAGCCGATTCCGAAAGCAAAATACCAAATGCCTAAAGCAGAGGTCCCTTAGGCTTTGAAGTTGCGCACAAACCTTTTCTTTTTCAGGTACCTCGAAAAGAACCAGGCTTCCATGGTGCAGGCAGTAGAAAAGTGTCAACTACCCTCAGCACTCAAATCCCTTCAGATCACTGTCCACCTCCGGTATGCTCACCTTCGAATCTTCCTTCACTTTTCCCAGTCAATAATCTCACACCATCTTAAATTTCTTACAGCTTTGTTGCTCTTGACAACCATTTGAATTCACAGCACAACATTCTAACACCATCCTCCAAACCAGAAACTAGAATCTTCAATGTCCACATTCTCTATCAAGTCGGCCAACAAGCTTCCTTTGCCGAAACTTTAGAATCTCAGGTCATGGATGCGTGGTGTGTTTAACAGATATGCTTAACCCCATCCAGCCAATATGATGAATCCTTAAAGTTCACCCTTCAAGTTTTTTAGCATTCGATGGCTAGTTCTCAAGGTTTTCTAGGAGTAGATATAGCATTGAGCACTGAGACAGAAAGTTCTCGAATTGAATGGATACTAGGTGACAGTCGTCTATAAGCTGTTTGATCGAACGGCACAGAAAGTAGTGAACAGTCTCAACTTCGATAAGTCAAACTATGGAATTGTACAAAAGTGATATACGTCCATAAGAGACAGCTGTACACCTTACCATTTATATTCATATGAAGCTTTTAACAATAATTAAAGTGGTTAAGAATACAGTCCAGTGTTCTAACCCCTTTTAAATGTGAAAAAGAATTCTTGAGCACCAGCTACTGTTGTATCACTACTCAAAAAAAAGTGAGAACGACAACCAATTAATCACTAGCGTTCTTAACGTGTCTACCTTTGACATTCTAATTAGATAGCCTAAGCTTATAAGGTGTTGTACATTTTCTCTGCAATTTTCTAAACACGATATAATTGTGCGTTGTGTGGGCTAGCAAGCGATCTACCTAAATCTTTTCTCTAAGTCACCTAGTATGGCGTTAGTGGCAGTAGAGGATAAACTCAGGCGAAATTCCCCTCCATCTCTTAATCATAGAACTGAATTATTATTATTATCATTTGTCCTTTGAGTTCCTAGTAGGATATAGGGCTTCAGTCGCACGTCAACATGCACTTCACAGTTCTTTGCAGTCTTTTGAAGCTGGTTCTACGACTTCCCAGGAGCTTTCATTTCTTCGTCACACCATCTCCTCCATATCACCCTCGCCTCAGACAACCAACTCGTCGTTTCCCGATTGGATTCCACTGGAAGGCCTAATGCGTGATCTCCTCAAACGGTCTTCTCACTGTTTGTCTAATCTAATCCATCTCCACTTTCTTCTGTATATTCGTTGGATGATGGATTTTTGGTTGGTTTGTTGACAGACCAGAGTTTTTTGTTGCTTATTCTTTCCTGTCATCCATATGATCTTCAGCATCGACTGAGCGTAGGCGGCAACTATTGATGATGTATGTCCGTAGTTTGTTGGAAATGCTTTTCACAATGCACCAAGTCTCTCAACTATCACATAGAAGCACTGACTTGACTGATATTAGTGTTGAGAATCCAGATCTTATCATAGAACCGAATAGGAAACCAAAAGTGACGTAAAGGTCGATAACAACGACAATATCATGAAGTTAGGAACATCACAGTTACCATCTCGTCACCGATTAAATTGTCACCTGTATAAATGGAGATTTTGCACACATACATTTTAATATGACATAAAACTACTATTCATCATCTTATAACTATAGTACACATAGATATCTAAGAGGAATGCAGCAAAACAAGACTTGCCAATTCAGGATAATCTTCAATTACTCGTTCACATAACATTTTTATTTCATCTTCGTTGCAGTTTAGCAGTAAATTATGTTGAACTGCTAATTCATAGACTGAATGCTCTTCAACTTCTCTGTTTTGTGTAATTAAATTCAATAGCTATAAATAGAAGAAAATATGATCAAAAAAAGTATTTTATTTAACATTTTATGAAATTATCGAAACATATCTGAAGGTTTCAAAGTAGATTAAGCTGACTACAACTACTCCACTCTTTTAAGATTCAGTTGATCAGAACGAGTTCTGTTTCTAAGAATAATCTGTTTGAGTGAACAATTGATGTACTATTTCTTACATAGAGCTAAATTGATCCACCGTGTGTCCGCTACCTAACTACACATGCTGTGTAGAATATTTGTAGCTCACAATGTATATGTTCAGCTGGCCAACGTTTCAACTTCATACTAGGCATCATTACAATTACATTAAGGCTTCACAAGTAGCTGAATTAATCGGCAGTGTATAGATAATTAAAATCCACTACTTCGCTTGGGTATAACCTGATTGGCCATTTGATGTATATATGTGGGTGGATGTTGGATCTGATTGGTTGAATTTCGCCTTCTAGTTTTTTAGGGTGATTTTGAAAGCTACTCTAGTGACCAATATGATAGCCAGTTACACCTCTTTGTTTTATACAAAAGTAGTTTCTCAGGCGAAATATCGGAGCCTGATTAGTCTATTCAGAAGTTGATAGGGTGACCTTTAAAGTCACTCAGTTTTTTAAGAAGGGTGTCCAACTACGTCATTGATTCATTTTCTTGTCCACACGAAATATACTAAACTGGACTGGCCTTGTAGTGATTAGTCAGCTCTATTTGTTTTAATGAACCAATGAATACAGCTTAGATCTCATTTATCAACACTTTTGTTTTGGCTGAATTGATGAAGGCTGTTTTGATTTTATTGATTAACTCTTCTGTTCTAAGGGGATGATACTTTTCGCCAATTGATCGATTTCATTTAATCGAAAGGGTGTTTTCTGCCGCTGCCCGCCGGTTTTGTTCATACCGCAGAGGTATCTTTTCATATTCGTTAGTTAAATGCATGGGTCACAGCAACAAACCTAGATCTAACTCCTAGAATACTGGCCTGGTGGCACCATGACACACCGCCTATTTTATGAAGGTAATAGCAGTCGAAGAGCTCAAGCCTAATCGTCTCCTCCAACTTTAACCACCATCTTACACAACCAAATAGTAGGACAGAGAAAACAGCTGTGCAATACACTAAATACAACATCGCATATCACAGCGATATTATAAATGGGGTAAGCTGGCGAAAAACAAGCGAGCCTTTAGTATCAATGCAGACATTGCATCCATCAATGACCTACAAGGACTGATCCGATTTCTCAACTAAGTGAAGTGATCAACACCTAACAAGACTGTGTCAATCTCTATACTGTACATCTACTAAGGGGTTTCGTGTGACAAGATCAACCTCTGCAAAGTCAGACAAAAAAGGACGACCTCCATAAGGACATCTCCAAGAAATTTAAATAGAAATGAAGTGATATTTTGTCGTGAACGTTTCACCATCAGGCTTGGTAATATCTTCAGCATACACTTCATAAAGCATTCAAACTAATCCAGTATCATCCTCATCCTGAGCTACAAA
The DNA here is from genome assembly GCA_944470555.2 of Heterobilharzia americana. Classification (NCBI taxonomy): domain Eukaryota; kingdom Metazoa; phylum Platyhelminthes; class Trematoda; order Strigeidida; family Schistosomatidae; genus Heterobilharzia; species Heterobilharzia americana. The sequence goes on from OX104129.1 coordinate 1,628,610, forward strand.
TTTTTTCCATTATTTCAGAAAAAGAGAAAGGGGACATTCCTTAAGGACACCAACCCTTGTTCACAAATCATCATCTGTTATCCAAGCATACACCAACTAGTGTTTGAATAAGGGGCCTTCAACAAGGTGATGCAACTACATGGCACTGTTTTCAGTGGGACACAACACCATAAGACTTCTCAGTACACGGGGTTGAATGCCGTATTTAATTCAAGAAATACAGTAAATCTGACACAGCAAATAATACGATATGTACCTTTATTCCCGGACCTGGCGGATGACGAAGATCTGGTCGATACACCGGTCTGCTTCGTTTTCTCGTATTTTCTGTTTCCCAGCTGCACTTGGACGTCGAATGATTATGGAGCCTAGGCTCTCCGACATAATCTCAATCGAACTGACTTCACTGCGCTTATCAAAAGAACACTTCTCACCTTCCTTGGAAGCTGAGTCAATCAGTGATTAAGCTAAGTCATAAGAAAATCCATCTGATTCCGAAACGCTAGCTAAAAAACACTTCACTGATTCTCAAAAGTAACCATCAACCATCCTTTTCAATATTCTACTAATAGCCTCCATCAAGTATGGCAAAGTGGAAGGGGAGGTGTTGGTTATAAGTATCAATAACAACAATTCATATCTTTTACCCACGAGATGTCTATCGTGCCTCACTAAAATAATAGATAACGCGTTTCTGTTTAAAGTGTAAAGTAATTCGATCCACTTTCAGCTAAAGCACCATTCCTCACTACGATGCAGTTAATCCAGCAAAAGAGTCATGAATGACATGAAATGCGTGCAATAGATGCCTCAGTCCGTATTAATACTCCTATTAATATTTCTATCATGAGTTCCTCGTGGAACATAGGGCTTCAGTAGCACGTCCACATTTCACTCTCTTCTCTGCAATCTTTTGAACCGGGCTCCACAACTGCCCACAAACTCTCATTTCCCCCTCGCACCATCTCCTCCATGTCACCCTCACCTGGGACGCCAAACTCGTCGCTTCCTATCTACGTTCCACTCAACTGCCTCGCATGTGATGTCCCCGAATGATCCTCTCAGTGTATGCCCATCCAATCCATCTCCACTTCCTTCCACTGCATATTTGTTGAGCGCGATAGGCTTTTGCTTTGTTGGTTCGTCACCAGCCAGAGTTCCTTGTTGCTTATTCTTACTATTCTGGCCATCTGAGCTTCAGTGACGAGCGTAGGTGGCAGCTATTGATGAATATCTGTAGTTTGTTGGAAATGCTTTTCGTAATGCGCCAAGTCTCTCAACCATCACACAGAAGCACTGACTTGACTGAGTTGGTGTTGAAAATCCAGATCTTGTTCCACAAGCTGAGTGCAGTACATCTCCACACTGGTTTCAGGTTGGTGAAGGCCTGTGTTGCTGTCTTTCCGATCCTAGCATTTACGTCTTCGTCTATGCCGCCGCCTATAGTTGAAACGATGCTGTCTTTATGTTTCTCCCATTCATAGTGATTGGAGTTTGTTGTTGTTGGTTGGATATCATCATCACCTCTGTCTCCTCTATATTCATTTGAAGTCCCGTCCTCGCTGCCTCTTCTGATAACTTGTTACTTTTCGCCTGTAGATCTTCAAGTTTGTGTGACATCAGACACAAGTCATCGGTGAAATCCAAATCGTCCAGGTTTCTTTTCCCCGGTCCAACGTATCCCTCTCTTCTCACTCCCCACTGTTTGTTGCATGATTCAGTCGATCACAATCAGGAAGACCATGGGTGATAGTAGGCAGCCTTGTCTTACTCCTGTCTTCACTTCACTTCAAAGGCATCACTGAGTTTCCCATTGTGGATTACTTGGCATGTGGCGTCTTCATATAGGTGTTGAGGAATGAAGTTGATAAAGGTTTGCGGCATTCCGTAGTATTGAAGCAGTTGCCAAATTACCTCTCGGTCGACGCTGTCGAAGGCTTTTACAAAGTGGATGAAGTTGAGATAGAGAGTTGAGTTGACTGCCATTCTACACTCTGTTCTATGATGATGTGTAGTGTTGCAGTTTGGTCTATTACCAACTTCCTTGAAGGCTTTCAACTTGATTTGGAACGCAGGTTGCTTGCACTAGATAATGAGTGGTGTGAACCTGCATCTGCTCCTCTTCTTCATCTGATCTTGTGTTCAGTAGGCTGCCTATCCACTTTCTTTACATTGAGATGGGGTCGATCTGATTTTTAGTATAGTGTGTCCTGGTGTCTGGTGAAATCGAATCCATGTCGGTAGCTTTGTGAATATCCTTGTGCTTGAACATAGTACCTCCAATCACCAAATCGTTGAATGCTCAGAAATCTGCAAACACTTCTCTATTCTCTTTCATTTCACCGAGTGCTTCTCGACCCATGGTTAGTTCTCTTATTGTGTTGTCCGTTCCGAGTTTGGCATTCATATCACCCCACCCATTAGAATTTTGATATTGCCAACTGAGGTCTTGTCGAGTGTTGATTGCCGTTGTCTGTAGAATGTCTCCTTCTTCTCTTGATCTGCATTATTTGTAGGTGCATGGCGTAGCGCAGTGTTGTATGATTGTGAGTTTCGTTCCTTTTGAGTTGAATCTTGCTGTCATAGTACTGCATGAGGAGATTGATTCCCACTGCATGAGAGCCTTTGATGCTGTTGGGGACATCATGATAGCCACTCGATAACTGAGTGTGCTCACGGTTATCGTCTGGGTGACAGTGTTAAAGTAGATTATTGACTGTTGAGTTGACAGTTGAGAGAGTCCACTCCCATTCCATCTGCTTTCGCAAATTCCAAGCACTTCAATGTGATAACTCCTCATCTCGTTTGCAATCTGAGCTCCCCAGCTGGGTTCAAACATAGTGCGGATATCCCATGTCTCCACGTTTACTTTCGCTTTCATCGAGGGAGAGAAGACACATCGGCCTGGCTAGTTGGCTTCCCGAAGTCAGGCTTTCACCAACCGGTGTCATTTCGCCTCTCCTATTCCAGCTAGGAATAATTTTGTTATTATTTTTGTAACTTTTGTTTGTGCTTTGAGGTTTCTGTAGTGGTTATATTTGTTTTACGGGGTAGGGTTGCTAGCCCTATTCCCAAACTTCCCTTTTTCCCCGGGCTTAGTACCAGCTAGTAACTAGTGAATTAGTTAACGAGGAGAAGTTTATAATACTCTGCTCTGTGTCATCATTTTATATGATGCGGATCACGAAAATAATGAAGTGAGGCTATGTAATAAATGAATGTTGGCTCATTCGATTATTTCGATGATCCTCATCATCTGGAATGAGGACAGCACAGCAGAGTTAAGAAACTGTCGGAATTGAAAGAAAATCGGAGAGGAGAGCTTATTTTTGATACCTTGAAGATGTGATGAAAAGTCTACAATTGAGTGGAACAAGTGTACCTCATACTGAAAATACTAAGCACTTATAGGATATAGAATATTAAGGAAAATGCCTTACAACCTGCTTTGCTGAAGTCATTACAGCAATTAAACGTCTGAAAGAGGATTTATTTATTCGAAAGGAATCTGTCGTCAATCCTCAAGGATCCTGAGAACCTAATTTATTAAGGTTCCACTTATTTGAAAACGTCAGTCATAAGATTTTCAATTCATTCAGGCATGCAGTCGTTGTCTCGTCTTGACTTTTTTCACCGGATTAAATTTGGGAACAGTTGGTGATAACTGCCGAAGTAGTCGAAAGAACCAATACTTCTCTGCTCGAATGTTTATGCAAGCTGTTTTAAAGGTGATATAATATAATATGTCTATGAAATTTCCGTTTCAAAGCTGTTGGAATTCGAATATGTACATCAATCTAGGAAATTCATAGTTTACTGTTGTACTACTGATATAATTTCAAGTAGTATAGTTGTTTTGACGACATTTCTTGTTGAAGTTCGCGGTATCATTCGGGTGCATTAATGCATCATGATGTTTCAGACAAACATTCCTCGTAAAATTTTCTGAGAATAATATTTTCTCCGGATCTAAACTTCCATTTCTCGTAACGTTTAAGCAAGTGATCTGTTATAGGTGATCTCCAAACTGGTGCAGTTTGGAGCTGAGGCGTCATAATCGACTTTGCGAAGTGGAAACAGGTGAAGATATTGACTTTTCACCAGTACCTATGCAAAATTTTTCTATCCGTCCGATCATTCGTTTAGTTCTTTCTTCAGTCCATTGGTTTGAGTTTCCCTGTATCGAATTTCGAATAGTATAATTTTCCTTGTGGTTGCTAACAGAACCTCGCCTGGTTAACTAATTCACTAGTTACTAGCTGGTACTAAGCCCGGGGAAAAAGGGAAGTTTGGGAATAGGGCTAGCAACCCTACCCCGTAAAACAAATATAACCACTACAGAAACCTCAAAGCACAAACAAAAGTTACAAAAATAATAACAAAATTATTCCTAGCTGGAATAGGAGAGGCGAAATGACACCGGTTGGTGAAAGCCTGACTTCGGGAAGCCAACTAGCCAGGCCGATGTGTCTTCTCTCCCTCGATGAAAGCGAAAGTAAACGTGGGACATGGGATATCCGCACTATGTTTGAACCAGCTGGGGAGCCCAGATTGCAAACGAGATGAGGAGTTATCACATTGAAGTGCTTGGAATTTGCGAAAGCAGATGGAATGGGAGTGGACTCTCTCAACTGTCAACTCAACAGTCAATAATCTACTTTAACACTGTCACCCAGACGATAACCGTGAGCACACTCAGTTATCGAGTGGCTATCATGATGTCCCCAACAGCATCAAAGGCTCTCATGCAGTGGGAATCAATCTCCTCATGCAGTACTATGACAGCAAGATTCAACTCAAAAGGAACGAAACTCACAATCATACAACACTGCGCTACGCCATGCACCTACAAATAATGCAGATCAAGAGAAGAAGGAGACATTCTACAGACAACGGCAATCAACACTCGACAAGACCTCAGTTGGCAATATCAAAATTCTAATGGGTGGGGTGATATGAATGCCAAACTCGGAACGGACAACACAATAAGAGAACTAACCATGGGTCGAGAAGCACTCGGTGAAATGAAAGAGAATAGAGAAGTGTTTGCAGATTTCTGAGCATTCAACGATTTGGTGATTGGAGGTACTATGTTCAAGCACAAGGATATTCACAAAGCTACCGACATGGATTCGATTTCACCAGACACCAGGACACACTATACTAAAAATCAGATCGACCCCATCTCAATGTAAAGAAAGTGGATAGGCAGCCTACTGAACACAAGATCAGATGAAGAAGAGGAGCAGATGCAGGTTCACACCACTCATTATCTAGTGCAAGCAACCTGCGTTCCAAATCAAGTTGAAAGCCTTCAAGGAAGTTGGTAATAGACCAAACTGCAACACTACACATCATCATAGAACAGAGTGTAGAATGGCAGTCAACTCAACTCTCTATCTCAACTTCATCCACTTTGTAAAAGCCTTCGACAGCGTCGACCGAGAGGTAATTTGGCAACTGCTTCAATACTACGGAATGCCGCAAACCTTTATCAACTTCATTCCTCAACACCTATATGAAGACGCCACATGCCAAGTAATCCACAATGGGAAACTCAGTGATGCCTTTGAAGTGAAGTGAAGACAGGAGTAAGACAAGGCTGCCTACTATCACCCATGGTCTTCCTGATTGTGATCGACTGAATCATGCAACAAACAGTGGGGAGTGAGAAGAGAGGGATACGTTGGACCGGGGAAAAGAAACCTGGACGATTTGGATTTCACCGATGACTTGTGTCTGATGTCACACAAACTTGAAGATCTACAGGCGAAAAGTAACAAGTTATCAGAAGAGGCAGCGAGGACGGGACTTCAAATGAATATAGAGGAGACAGAGGTGATGATGATATCCAACCAACAACAACAAACTCCAATCACTATGAATGGGAGAAACATAAAGACAGCATCGTTTCAACTATAGGCGGCGGCATAGACGAAGACGTAAATGCTAGGATCGGAAAGACAGCAACACAGGCCTTCACCAACCTGAAACCAGTGTGGAGATGTACTGCACTCAGCTTGTGGAACAAGATCTGGATTTTCAACACCAACTCAGTCAAGTCAGTGCTTCTGTGTGATGGTTGAGAGACTTGGCGCATTACGAAAAGCATTTCCAACAAACTACAGATATTCATCAATAGCTGCCACCTACGCTCGTCACTGAAGCTCAGATGGCCAGAATAGTAAGAATAAGCAACAAGGAAATCTGGCTGGTGACGAACCAACAAAGCAAAAACCTATCGCGCTCAACAAATATGCAGTGGAAGGAAGTGGAGATGGATTGGATGGGCATACACTGAGAGGATCATTCGGGGACATCACATGCGAGGCAGTTGAGTGGAACGTAGATAGGAAGCGACGAGTTTGGCGTCCCAGGTGAGGGTGACATGGAGGAGATGGTGCGAGGGGGAAATGAGAGCTTGTGGGCAGTTGTGGAGCCCAGTTCAAAAGATTGCAGAGAAGAGAGCGAAATGGGGACGTGCTACTGAAGCCCTATGTGCGACTAGGAACCTAAGGGACAAGTAATAGTAATATTATTATTATTATTATTTTATTGCAATGTTTTTTCCTCCCGTTTTAAAACATTTAGAAGAAGTATTTTCTTTTTATCAGTGTTTATTGTAAGGTTACGATTCATTCAACCAAGATCCACCTTTAAGTGTAAATGCTTTTTGATTGTTAAATGACCTTAAAACTCCTCTGTATAAACTTCAGTTGCTAAATTGTATTTGAGTAAAAATTATACTTAACTGCATTATATGTCAAGTTCGTGAGTGTCACATAACGCGTAGAGATATAATGCACTTTTCATGGAGATAGGTCACTTAGTGTACATAGTCGTGAAACTGATGATTTGATAGTGGCTACCAGAGGCATGTAGAACGAGCACTTCTTCCTATTCAAGACTTGTCAGTTAGGTGTACCTACCTCTCATTGGTTGATGTTTCAAAGTCCTACACCCAATGATAAAACATATCTGATTATCTACTAATCTTCATATTGTCCTTGACTGACTACTATGTAGCTGAGAGTTTTATTTTACCCACATCTTTATATATGAGTGATTTTTGCATACGCTTTGTGATTTAAATGGTTTTTGAATATACGCATAAGATCGGTTGACCAACAACTAGTTTGATACTTCAACATTTGGCCAGCTAGAGTTTTGGAGGCAGTCTTCGTCATATCATAGTTCGATGACATTGTCAATTGGTAACATAAGCAGTCTAATTCAGTTATCCCCTCTAATAAGCCATCACCTAGATATCATAATGATAATTTCTGACAAGGAAAATCTACAGTAAACCAAGTTGAACATGAGGATAGATACTCATTGATAGCGATGGATGTAGATCGCGATATATTGTTGACTGAGAAAAGTAGAAAACTATGAACCAGTGGAATCCAACTTAGTGACTCGATTATACGCGCTCCCTACGGAGGTTGGTTTGATTCCCAGAGAGATTATGGATTCATGCACTGCTAAACATTCCCATACCAATGCTTCAAAGCATTCAATGATTCTGATACCACTTTCTTTTTAATTAATCTTGTCAGATCAGAGAATAGTTAAGTATATTCAATATGAAATGAATTTCAGTGGAGATTATAACACTTTCATATAATTGATTTCATTAATTTTTAGGAGAACACTTCAATGATATAGTCTTGTCTACAAGGTATTTCTGTATCTCACTCCGCTTTGTATACCTTCTTTTCAATATCTAGCAAACAGACTAATTATTTACAATAAAACTAATTATAATTTATATCACAAATCAAGCTAAATCGAATGAACTATACAAGAAGTTAAACAGTGCAAATGAATAACACTTTCTTCAGAATTAAAACTACAGACTCGTAAGGCTTTAAGTTGGCTTAACATTTACATCATATATCATTTTTATACGAAGATTAGTGGAGTTATGAACCAAGGAGTTGATTTTCAACTAGTGGTTTACGGGTTCGAGTGTCGCTTTGCCTACAAAGATCTGAACAGGTAAGTAGTATCGTTAGACCACTCCCCCCCCCACACACACACACACAAACACAATAGGTGTGGCTTATTGTCTACTGCACGAATGTGTAAAACTTAACTATGTGGATTTCAATTTTTAATTCGATAAAAGGAGTAAATTTTTACAGTTTAAAAAACTTTCTACAATAAAAATTTAGTTTTACTTACTTCAACCGCTGGTGGACCAAATATCTGACCAATTAAATTCATATACACAAATTCAGCCAATTCTTTTACTGTAGGAAGACTAAATTTCATTGAAAAAAGATTATACAAAAAAGGTTTCAGTTTATGGGAAGTAGTAAAAGTAATTAAATAATCTATTATGAAAGTTGATGCATTGGTCCAATGAAGGTTAAATAAATATACGAAAATTGATAGTCCATTCACTTTAGAAAATATGGTACTATGAGATTATTGAGAAAATCTATAGCTTTATGATAGTATTTTTCTTATTTGAACAGGACATTATATACTAAAATATGATTAGCAAGAAGCAATGTTTGACCGACTGAGGTCGCTGAGATGAAAGGAATCCGTGAATGAGGACTGTTGATGACATGGCTGAAAATCAATTACAATGGAGCAACTGAGATATTCATATTAACCTTTATCTTCAGATTGTTTATTCTTTCATACTGCTTTGTCCACTTTGATGATATCACTTTTTTCTTATCCATCTGTTGTTTATATACTACTACTCTGATTGACAACAAAAAGATAATAGGCAGAAGAGGTAATCCTAAGTAGGAGATAGACAGACAGACAAAACCAGCGTACAACCTCGCATATTACTGCATAGGTTCAAGCTGAAAAACTCCAGAGCAGAATGCAAAGAACAGATAGGAAATAAAAGATTGATATCAAAGTAGACAAAGTTGTGTGAGAGAATAAACAAGCTAGAGACAAAGGTTAATGTAAATATTCCAGCTCAGAAGACGTCAACGAGCGGATATATCTAAGCCATTGTGACCGATTTTCAGCCAAATCACCAACAGTCCTCAACTACTGGTTACCATCATGTCCAGGACTTTAAGTTAAGTAGTTTACACCTCGCTATACGCCTCATACTAACAGTTAGAAATTTCACCACCCTCAGCCCTCTTCCAACCTAATCCAGCTTCCCCTCGCACACCACGTTGAGACAGGCAGTGACTCGGCGTACGTAGTACATCTCCAAGCTATCTCACAACCTCATCGATTAACTTGCTTCACTTGCCTAGTACCCTTCGACTGACCTTGATATTGTCAACATGATGATTCCACCAAATGTGAGCAATGCTACGAAAACACATGTGGTCAAAAACTTGAAATCTCTGAATATCTTCTACTTTTAACGGCCTTACTGCTTTCACACCTCATCCAGACAGTAGTATAAATTCACTCTACGATCCACCATCATAGTGTAGCAATTTACACTACACACTAGCATGATAAGACCCCGAAGGAACAAGCATTTCACCCATTGTAGCTCGTTGGGTCATTGTGATATATACAAACCCGATCACAAGGTGAAGATAGCAGCTATCGGTGAGGAATAATTAATTCAGTGAAATAATGAAAACACTATTTAAGCATCTGAGATTTCAATGATAGACGGACTGGTAAAAACAAAGAACTTGCTCTAACTATATCTTGATTTAAATGAGCACACATCATATTACAATACTCTATCATGTAAACATGAAGCCTTCTTTGTATTCTTAAAGAAAAAAATTGCACTTTCTCCATGTTTCCTCTCCAATATCTACAAATCTATCGAACATATTAAAGTGAATATTTAAAACGCTAAATTCATGCTTAAAAATCTACAACTTCATGTTCACTTTATTTGTATTCTCTTAACTCATTATTAGATACACTTTCATTTCGTTTTTATAACTATTTACGAGTTTTGGTAAGATTCTTTGCCCCTTTTTATTTCACTTTTTGCCTCCTTACACTTTATTACTTGATAATGATATATAACAAACTGAACCATTAATGCATACACTACATCATGTGAATCGAGTACATATTCTGTTCACACCTAGATATATCTGATTCATTAATACCCGAACCTCAACTGGTTAACTAGTTCACTAGTTACTAGCTGGTACTAAGCACGGGTAAAAAGGGAAGGTTGGGAATAGGGCTAGCAACCCTACCCCGGAAAACAAATAAAACCACTACAGAAACCTCAAAGCACAAACAAAATATACAAAAATAATAACAAAATTATTCCTAGCTGGAATAGGAGAGGCGAAATGACACCGGTTGGTGAAAGCCTGACTTCGGGAAGCCAACTAGCCAGGCCGATGTGTCTTCTCTCCCTCGATGAAAGCGAAAGTAAACGTGGGGACATGGGATATCCGCACTATGTTTGAACCCAGCTGGGGAGCCCAGATTGCAAACGAGATGAGGAGTTATCACATTGAAGTGCTTGGAGTTTGCGAAAGCAGATGGAATGGGAGTGAACTCTCTAAACTGTTAACTGGAGAATCGATAATCTACTCCGATATTGTCACCCAGACGACAACCACGAGCAATACCCAATGAAAATTATATGCAAAATCAATTGAGTGAATAGTAAGAGAATCAGACTGTTGGCCAACTGATCGCCTGAATGTATTCAGTAATAATAATAATAATAATTCAGAACAGAACATTGATAAGATAATTCAATCAGTTATGTTTAAAGAATATAGCTGAGATAATAAAGCTTGAACCTACACATCAAACAGTCGTCAATAATCAATCAAAGACGATAAAAGAATTAATAAATACCCAATAATTTGATTTCCAACCAATAGGGTTCAAAGACAGTAGTCAGATAGTATACCGTTAACTTTCCATAACACAATAGGTATAACTTATTGCCTACTGCATGAATATGTACAAGGTTGTTTACAGGATCTTTTCCCACTTTGTATTTATAATATAAGGAGAAAGTTAGGCTTTTTCCAAACTAAAAAAAACATTCAACTATATATAATAAATCAAATAGATGAAGAAAGAAATAATTCCACAAAAAAATTACTAAAATCAATTGGAATTAGATGATTTTTAACAACTATCTATGATGTAATAGTCAAACAAAATGGCAATGTAAAACAACAATCAGTTAAGTAAATTTACTAGACCATGAGGATAGATGAACACCAATAAGACTGAATGATTATTATCATTATTATTATTATTATTATTATTGTATTTTTGAGATAACTGGGGAGTTTTAATTTAGAAGCCATGACCTGTGGGGTCAACCAGTCGGAAATGAAGTGGATGCTAATTGAAGACCTTAAGTGACAGTCGCAGTATGTTGTGAATTGACAGAAGTTGAAAATTGTGAACCACTGGAAATTGATCCAGTCGGTGAATGATTAATGCGTTCGCCGTGAAACCTGAAGGTCTTGAGTCGACCCCTAGCCGGATCGTGGGTGCATACAGCTGAGCAGTCCTATACCAAGGACGAAACAGATGTCCAGTGCTCCCAGATTTTCAATGGTTCCCCAACGTATGTCAGTCCATGATGAATACTACTTCTATGTTATTATTATTATTGTTATTATTATTATTATTATTATTATTTGTCCCTTGGGTTCCCACCGGAACATAGGGCTTCAGTAGCACGTCCACATTTCACTCTCTTCTCTGCAATCTTTTGAACCGGGCTCCACAACTGCCCACAAACTCTCATTTCCCCCTCGCACCATCTCCTCCATGTCACCCTCACCTGGGACGCCAAACTCGTCGCTTCCCATCTACGCTCCACTCAACTGCCTCGCATGTGATGTCCCCGAATGATCCTCTCAGTGTATGCCCATCCAAACCATCTCCACTTCCTTCCACTGCATATTTGTTGAGCGCGATAGGTTTTTGCTTTGTTGGTTCGTCACCAGCCAGAGTTCCTTGTTGCTTATTCTTACTATTCTGGCCATCTGAGCTTCAGTGACGAGCGTAGGTGGCAGCTATTGATGAATATCTGTAGTTTGTTGGAAATGCTTTTCGTAATGCGCCAAGTTTCTGAATCATCACACAGAAGCACTGACTTGACTGGGTTGGTGTTGAAAAACCAGATCTTGTTCCACAAGCTGAGTGCAGTACATCTCCACACTAGTTTCAGGCTAATGAACGCCTGTGTTGCTGTCTTTCCGATCCTAGCTGGCTTTGACATCCTCGGCTATGCTGCCTATAGTTGAAACAGTGCTTCCTAGATAGGTGAAGGAGGCTACTTTCTTTAAGTTTCCCCCGTTGACGGTGATTGAAGTTAGTTGTTATTGTTGAATGATTAGTTACGTTATGAACCTTGAAAATATCAACTAACGGATTCAAATAAAGTAAGAGTTCACTTGCTTACATATTCGACATACTCTGAACTATTGTGCTAACTATTTAACTGCAGGAAATCAGTTGGAACCCGAATAGCTCATTGCCAAAGTCACTGACTATAATACTGGGCGACACCAGATCGAATCTAGTCTCAGGTTGGATATCAGCTCCGTCGAGGTTGTACATGTACCTTGCTGACGAGTGCAAACTAACACAAAGTTGAAGTTCTAGGCAATCTGGTTAACTAGTTCACTAGTAACTAGCTGGTACTAAGCCTGGGCAGAGAATAAAAGTTGGGAATAGGGATAACAACGAAAACAAACAGATAAAATATAAAAATGAAATCAAACTTAGTTCCCATTGCAATCGGGAAGACGAAATGACACCGGTTGGTCAAACACTTCAGGAAGCCCATCGGCCGATGTCTCTTCCCTTCCTCCATGAAAGCAAATTAAACATAAGGACATCGAATATCCGCACTATGTTTGAACCGACCAAGCAAAGCTGCCCAGATTCCCAAAGACATGCTCAAACCACTAATGCAGAAGATTTCGAAAGAAGAAAGGAAACGTACCTGGTGATTACAAGAAAGGCTACGTTGTCGAACTTCCGAAGAAGGGCGACCTAAGTTTTCACAAGAACTAGAGCGGAATCATGCTCCTATCCACACCAAGCAAAATACTAAGGCGCAGCACCCTGGAGACACTAAAGTTAAGTGCGCTGAATTCAAAACAACGACCGGAACAGTCTGGCTGGCTTGCTTCAGGAAGAACAAATCATATGAGGATCAAATTGCAACACCACGCTACGCATCATCATAGAACAGAGCGTAGAATGCCAGTCAACTCTCCACCTTATCTCAACTTCATCAACCGAGAATTAATTTGGCAACTGCTTCAACATTATCAAGTACCACAAACCTTCATCGATCTTACTCAACAGCTATATGATGACACCACATGTCAAGTGATTGACAATGGAAAGCTCAGTGATGCCTCTGAAGTGACTGAGGAGTAAACAAGGCTATCTACTATCACCGATGATCTTCCTGATTCTGGTGGATTGGATCATGCAGCAAAACCTGAAGAGCGAGAAGAGGGGCGTACACTGGCTGCATCGATGAGGAAGAAGACCCTAGAAGATTTGGATTTCGCCAACGATGATGATTTATGTCTGATGTCTCGTAGCACAAACTCGAAGATCGACAGGCCAAATCCAACAAGTTGACAGAAGAGACAAAAGCGGCGAAGACAGGACTTCCTTCAGTCAGGTGAACGTAGAGAATACAGAGGTGATGAAGATACCCAACCAACCAACCAACCAACAACAACAACAACAAACATCAATGACCATCGACGGGAGAAATGTAGAGGAAGTAGTCTCTTTCACCTACCCACCTACCTACCCAGGCAGCATCGTTTCAACTACAGGCAGCTGCGGGACAGATGAGGACGTCAAAGCCAGCCAGCCAGCCAGCCAGTCAGCCAGCCAGCATCGGAAAGACAGCAACACAGGCCTCCCTTCACTAACTTGAAATCAGTGTGGAGATACACTTCACTGCACTCAGCATAAAGCGTCAACAACATCCGGGTTTTCAATACCAATGTCAGTCAAGTCAGTGCTTCTATGTGATGGCTGAGAGACTTGGTGCCCCACAAAAAGCATTTCCAACAAACTACACACATTCATCAACAGCTGCCACCTACGCTGTCTCGATACTGAAGATGAGATCAGATGACCAGAATAGTCAGAATAAGCAACAAGGAATTTTAACCTACTGACAAACCACCCAAAAACCCATCACCCAACAAATATACACAAGGAAGTGGAGATGGATTGAGCATACACTGAGATCGTTCGGGGACATCATGCGACAGGCCAGGCTGTCGAGTGGAATTCAAAGTGGAAACGACGAGTTGGGTGTCTGAGGTGAGGGTGACATGGAGGAGGTCGTGTGGGGAAGAAATGAAAGCTTGTGGGCAGTTGTGGAGCGAGGTTCAAAAGACTGCAGAGAACAGAGTGAAATGGAGGTGTGCTACTGAAGCCCTATGTTCCTCTAGGATTCCAAGGGATAAATAATAATAATAATGACGATTGCCATTTAACTTTTCCCCAATCTACTTGTGTTTGATGGTAAGTCACTATCTCTAGACTGATTCCTGACTAATCGGTTTGTTGGAAGTGTGCTTACCACGACAGGTCAGCAGCGCAGAGTCACCATTCTTGAGGAGTTATGAATTAAGATAATATAACCTGCCCAATCAATGATTAACCGTTTTCAATCTAAAGTAGTTTCATTGCAAGAAGAAAAACATTATATGATAGTTGAAACAGTTGCAATAATCTCATTGTGCTATAGTGAATTTATTAATCTCAGTCTATAAGAGTTAACATTAGTATAAAATGGAACAGAAGCTTAAGATAAGCCTGAAGGGGTTGAAACAGTGACACTTCTGAAATTCAACTTATTTAACATAATGATAATAGTTAATTATGAATTAAACTCAGTACTCTTATGCACATTTGTGCAGTACGCAGTGTGTGAGGGCTAATGATAGTATCTGGTCGCCGGTAGGTAGAGCGGGCTTCGAACCTGTGACCTATCGGTTGAAAGTCAGCTCTTTAAACCAATGAACCACAGTCCCATAATATTGACGTGTACAGATAATTATGCAGAAATAAATCGAAAAAGAGAAATAATAAACAATATTTGTAATAATTAATTAGTTTGAACAATCCTCTCTCAATCGATTGGTCTCAGGTTCGAACCCCCAGCCTCTCATTTTGTCTTTCTCTCTCAGTGCGTTGACATAAATTATTTTACCTTCAACTTATAAAGTACTGTATAGTAATAACAATAATAATCACTTCATCGAAAACAGTTTTGATACAATTTAAAATCCTTACCATGTAAACACTGTAACCAAAACGTACTCCATTTACAACATTTCTTTCATTCTTGTCATTTAAATTATATGAATAACATAAGTAATGAAGATAATGATATAAGAATGTTTAGGATATTGAAAAGACTGGTTGTTAACTGTTATAAAGTTCATAAGTGAGTTCAATTCTAACACTTTCTTCTTCATATAAGATGCTTCCCTGGTAAGGTACAGTTGAATTCTTATATTTAACTATACGAGCGTACAATCTTATATAATTTCTTTTAGTCAGCCTTGACAAGATACAAAGACAGAGATGTGAATAAAGTGGATGCTCAGTATCAGATAAAAATGACTGTAGCTAGTGTCTTGGTTGAATTCAAATGTCTGTCAACTATACTGACGGATTTTAAAACCCTACACAATATAATATAGTCCTTTTCTCGTAGACCAAGAAAAAAGAACCGAGGATAATAAAGAAGAATAGATAAAACACAGGAATAATTAAGTTGTAAAAGTAGACGCTGAGTTATACCAGACAGTTTCAGCTTTTTTATGTAACACATAAAACAACAGATTTGACAAAAACCATTAACAAATTTCAGATGAGAAATCACTTACTTGAGAGCAATCTAAGTGAGAGGAGATAACTGGAACAGAAACTGCCAGATCACCGGCACACTTAATAAAATTAATTTCACCAGACTAAGGCAAATCATACAAAAAGAAAATAAACAGAGAAAGTACTGCCACTTGAATTACATCGATCTCAGTAAGTCATGAAGTGGAGCGCCTCCCTTTTTATAGACCGTATACTGTTGTCTTTCAGAAAAATAAGAATACAGCCATTTTAGTCTCTTTATTAGAAATATTATACAGTGAAGAAACAGTATCATTTACTGGATAATATAGCTTTTGGAGACAATTTGTCGTGCATATTTATATCGCATAACCAACTTCAGAACTTTGAGATGAAAAGGGTAGTAGAATTTTCTATATATCTGAGACACGTACAAAACCATTCCTATTACTGCATGTATTTGGTGTTGATTCGATTAATAAAGATTCGATTATCAATCTCTCCCTCTACCCAACTTAGTTTTTAACGCTGTTGCTCTATCTCACTTTATGGAATTGTGTGTAGTTAGGTGCAGAGCTATAGCCGAGCTTTTCTCTTAATTTCTTATCTTATTAGGATCTACTAATGTTGATTAAGCTAAGATTTTGTGCTCTGGTATTCTAATTGACCCTTGTTAACTGCTTTGACCTATGTATTTCACCTCGTAATCATTGCAAAGGAATTGGTAAACTAGATTATTTTACCTAATTGCATCAATGGGATCTTTTAACCTACAAAGTCTGTTTTTAAGTGAGTTTGTTCGTTTAAATGCTACTTTAATCTCAGCTAACCTTATTAAGAATTCTTCGTACTGCTTCTCGGGTGGTTTCCTTGTACAAACAAACTAAAAATGGAATTACAATCTACCATAGTGTCCAAGTTTTACTCTTATATTAAAGAATGAAACCAGTTTGTAACCTATAGCTAAATATGACGTAAACGGGAGCGTATTTAACAAGAGTAATCTAAGAACAAAGTCAAAGATTGATTCCATAATTCAAGAAGTCACAGAGAACATACTTGACGCCATTTATCAATGTTATCCAACAGTAAATTAAAGGTATTAAAAAGGAATTTTAGCTTTTCTAACAGAATTAATTCTACTAAACAAAAAACATTAAACTTACCGTTTCAATGTTTCATTTTTTATTAGACCAAATAAATGTCCACTAGTCCAAAAACCTAATTCTTTAGCATAAATTAATATATTAAATGTTTCATTGTTGTTATGAATTAAACAATTATCAGTTAAATATTTCAATGTTGATTCATACAATGTGAATAGTTCAATATGTTCAGTTAAGACAGTAGCACGATCCATAGGTAAACCATATTCAAGGAGAAGTTTTTGTTTTTTATACTGAGGTAAATTTATTTCCCAGTTAATAGAATGTAATTGATACTTTTGTTTAATACATTGCATACAGACTTTATTATCAATTGAAGATGTAGATGGTGATAATGAAGATCTTGTTGAAGGTGACTTATTCATACTATATGAAGATGAATGAGGTGAACATAGAGAACAATTTTGTAGAAGTTTTACAGCTGGTAAATTTGGTTCTGGTATATAACGATAGTCTTGTGCCAATTCTTTATCTCGCATTCGTAATGTTACACTAAAAATATATATATATATATGTATTAAGAAATAATGAATAGTAATCCATCAGTGAAACGATGAACAAAAAATCAAAGCTAAGCATTCTAACGCAAGTATGCCTACACCATTCGATGCTTCGAATGACTGACTTCGACTCCCTTTCATAGACTTTAACCAAAGAAGACAGTTTAAATTAAAAACTGAAAACTTTATGCTTTTGCATAATATCTTGTTTTGAACATTTTTAGAATTTGTCTACCACAACCCCAACTCCGATTAGGGTAACATGATTAACTAGGTGTTAGATCGAGGCACATAAGATTTTACTAGCTTCAACACTTAATCTTAAAGCAATGGATATTGACTACAAGCTCCACCATATCTACTTTGGCTTGGATACCTGGAGTAGTATTATCACCTCACATATCTTCATGAAGTAGAGTTGTATTTTTTAACATTTTAAAGTCTACTCACACTCATCAAGTCTATGAAGTGGTATAACTTCATCAGCTGATCAATCTGCTCTATACCCATAATCTCCGCTTATCTAGTAAATAAATTAAATCACACCTCATTTGGACTATGATGAAAGTGCATAACAAATAATCACCATCCTTATATATAAATAATAATTTGATTTGGGTGATGATTGAAGATGAAATGAAAATCAGGATCGTGGCCGGACTCGAACCAGCGACCACCGGGTTCCCAGCCCAATGCTCTACCAACTGAGTTAACAGGTCCGACTGCTGACCAGATTTTTATTTCACCTTCAACCATCAAGGTCAGCCAGTGTGAATACAATCAAGCGATAGTAACGTGTCACGAATTCATATGGTAATCAAGCAAAACCCTGAAACGTAATTTTGTACATTTAGAGAAATGTTAATATGCACCCGATTTCCAATCAGAGGATAGTGGTATTCTAAGCGTGATCCACCTTACGAAGGTTTGACCAACCCTGTGGCATAACAGACCTTACACAATAGATGTAGCTCATTGCTTAGAACAAGATTCTGCAAGTAATTACTGATTGGGATTCTTTTTATGCGCGCGTCTTCAACGTAACAGAGAACTGGAATACTGGATCATTTGAGCAGATGCTTCGAAATACCCCAATATCGCTTGTTTGATGATTACTACCGATGGGGTCTAATTTACGCATCCTACTCTATGTGGAAATCACCAGCTGGACGTAATTACATGCAAAACAGTATTGGCGTCTCTGTCGACCATAAAAACGACGACGACAACAGCTGATATTGGTTGTACAAGAAAAGACTATCTTGATTCTAAAGAGTAGTAGACAACACTTTGATGTTTAAAGCAAACCAATAGAAACATCAGCATACTAAGATAACAGGTTCTAAAAACAAAGATCTCGATTCCCCTTCAAACCACAACCCCCTGTACCCGTGTAGTGGGTGTTGCTGATAAGAATGGATATAAGTAGTATATATTGAGAGGGTGGCATAAATCATAGGAAATTAACAGCAATGGGTAAGGATTCTGCCAAGAGAAAAGCAAAGCACAACAAAGGCGTATAAAGAGCAAATCAAGAGAGAAGCAGAAGAGGAAATAAAGCACATTTTCCAAATGTCGGTCTTAATGCAAGGTGTACCATATTTAATGACTATTGTACTACTTATTAACAATAGACATTCCTTCCTTCGTTTCAATCTTCTCGTTCCTAATCTGATAACTAAGTGTACTATAGAAACATAAGAACGTTGACTTCAAAAGGTGTTACAAATATTGTTATCTTAAAGAGAAGGATTTCAAAGTCCCTGAAGGAAACATTCTTGCAGAAACTCTCTAGTCACTCTATACCTAGGAGAAACGTGAAAGACGAGATCTTATGTCTGGGCACCCTAATGTGTACATGTCAGTTCCTTTGCTTCTGTAGAGTCAAGTAAATCGGTCGTTCGACTCAGGTCCTATAAAAAGGGGCTCTAAGACACTATTTCCCGTGGTTACAAGGAGATAACAGCGGATCTTGAAGAAGTGCGGTAATAGTACACCAGGTTAATACTGGTCATTGAATCTCATTTAACTCTTGCTCAGTGGTAACGTCTCTGACTGCATCAATGAGTGGCGCGGGTTTAAAAATCATACTAGATATCAGTTCTGTAGAGGTTCCAAACACACCTTGTTGACGAGTTCCAGAAAGCACCAAAATTTATGTTCAGGTCTTCCTGATGATTGCCTCCATCCAACGAACATCTATCCAAATGTATCACGATGTTGAGTCACCTAGCTAGGTGGATTCATTGTAAGATGATCGACAGACTTCGATCAGCTCTTAGGGCCTAGACAATATTAAGTTGGTTACCCTCTCCAGCGACTAATCAATGTACCTTTGGATTATAAACGCCAACTGAATGGCATCTCAACTATTCAACTGTCTTACCATAACTGTTTTCAAATGAATGTAAACTTACTCATTCACGGGATCATAGGATCTAGTTTCCTGAGTAATTTGACCACCAGAATTTAGAATATCTGTTTGACGTTTAATTTCATAGTCTAAAATTGTTTTAAAGAAACAAAAACATCACATAAAACAGAAGGATAAGCAAACCGATAAAAACTTACATAATCCATTAAGATGAATAATCAGTGAACCAGTCTATCAGTGATACTCGTAACGGTGGAATGCAGGATATACATAGAACACCCTTTAATGAATGCATTTGTCATACCCTTGTCTCAACAGTTTGGTCCATGTTCTGGTCTTCACCTCGGTTAGACTTTCCTATTAGGTGCTTTGATTACCGGACGAGGGAAATATCGTATACTGATCCGAACAACTATTACTGCCTTGAGGTACTGTATTCCAACTGATCTTACTACCATAAACAGCATACCAGGTGACTCAAAGAGAAGATAAAGTTAGACTGTTCCTAAACACAATACACAGTTATACTGTATATGGAAAATACAAAAGATCTTAAAAGCTTAGATAGCCTAATCAGAACGTAAATGAATTAGAACAAACAGTAAAAAAGGCTAACCATATTGAAAACACCAAAGATATTTCACTACAAAACTGATATTATAGACCATCATAGCAACCGTCGGAATAGCCAATCAAATTCCTGTATTTCGGATACGAAAGTAGTCATCGAATCGCTGAACATCATCCGTCATAGTTAAGTAAAAGGTAAGCAAGATCGATACAGAGCTGAATACTCTCTCATCTGGCTGACACTGGTCACCGAGTTTATATTCACAAAGCCTCTAATATTATTGATAACATTCCTTCTAATCTTATCTATACTCTGCAAGTTCATCTTTTACATACATCAAAAGCCAACGTAATCCACCTGAACAAGCCAAGTCGGTCTTTGCCTTGCCTATTTGTCTATTAAGGTTCGAGTATACTGTGCTGTAGTCCGCTCTGTTCTACTGTACGGTCGTGAAACATGGCTATTAAAAGTAGAAGACGTGAGAAGACTTCAGGTGTTTGACCACCACCGCCTTCGTAGTATAGGCGATATTCCGTGGTGTCACCAAGTGAGTAACGCACAAGACAGGTGTAGAGTTTTAGGCTGGAGAAGTAAGACAGATGACGAGATTGTGAACCTTCATCGATTGAGATGGCTGGGATATGTACTACCTATGCCTAGTCACCGATTGCCTCGTTACACAATGTTGACCAAAGTAGGTCCACGCTGAAAAAAGGCTCGAGATGGCCAGACTAAAACATAGCATCAATGTATGAAGTCTCTAACTGTTGGTTTGAGCCATGTGGGGCGATGTAGACTAGCCGGTTGGGGTCCACGGGATAGGAGAAATCAGTGGTCGGAGACTGACCCTAGGTGATATAGCTCAGAATCGAAGTCAGTGGAGCAGATATATACAAACATTATCCTCATCTTAACCGTCATACTTAATCTCATCATCTCATTCTTCCTTTCTCTCTTCTACTACTTTCTACTTCTACTTCCTTCAACCAATTTTTCTTTCCTTCTTCATTTTACATTTTATTGATTTGTTTCTTGATGTGTTGACATAAGGTGTGGCAACTTGGACCGTTACGCAGCAATGTCTGGTCCTATGTTGACCTTGATTGCTTGAGTGAAAAAACATCACCCTCCCATTCCTTCATATCACAAACGTTTGCAATTATCATCATCATTACCATTATTATTACAGTTTTAGGCACTTTACTTGTCGCCATCTTGTTTTATAAAATAGACAAGTGCAATTACCTATCCTTAACAGTTGCTAACATGGCCTTTGAAATCATTGTTGACACCATCAAGTAAACACTATTTGATTTTAAGCGGATATCTATGACCAAAACAAGTAAGTCAGTAAGTAGATGAGATTATGAAACTAACAACTCAGTTAGCTAGATAAGATTTTCTTGAATTCTGTCGTGCGGTTACAATAGAATAAAACACGTAAATAAAGATAATTAGTGCAAAAAAATATTTACACCCAGCTGATAGACTTAATACCCACTCTACCAAATCGAAGTAGAATGCAGTCATAGACACTTTATTTGACTGATGTCATCAACAGAAAGAACACAGATTACACGTCTGAAATCCAACTTACTGTAAGTGATATGTACTCGTCTTGAAACTTGTGAGTAATGAAAGCTCAAATTTTCTGAATAGATTAAATATTTGAATATCACGGATACAATTATAACAACAAGTGTAACAGCGTGTTCACAACTGTGAAACTCATAGAGAAACTTAGCTCTGCACCAAAAACAGATGAACAGAGAGGGGATATATATACTATAACTAGTCTTACTTCAAGGGACCCCAACTTACAATCAATTCAGAGAGCCTTCGAGAAAATTCAAATACTTTATGCCAGTCATGCGGACACTCCAAGAAACCACTGACAGAATTCTTAGAAAGGATCAGAGGTATTATTATAGAAAACAATTAATTAATGGTATACTGCGATGTCACAGAATTATATACATGAATAGAAGTACAACTGACCAACGATACTATATTTCTCCTCCTCACTGAAGACACAAATCTTTTAAAAAGCACAAAACTTCAATGTTTAAGTCTGATGGAACTCATCAACTTTTGTCTGACAACATACTTCCAATCTGATGGTAAGATATACTAACAGATGGAAAAAAAACCCAACAACATCACCGATATCTGGATCAACTGTAGAAGTGGTAATGCAGAGGTTAGAAGCCATCACTTTACCCATGATCAAATTGAAAATTTGGATCCGCTAAGTGGATGATATTTTTATTATCATTAGAATTAGAAAACACTCACAATATGATAATAACGTTTTCAACGATATCGAACTCACAATAGAGTAGGAGTTGAACAACGAATTGTCATTCCTGGATATCTTAGTGTAAATAACTGACGCTAGCAAAACTGGAGATTCAAGTGTATGCAAGCGAATATATACTGAATAAATGCTTAACTATAGTTACGAAAATCCAATACAGCACAAAATTAGTTCCGTACAGACTTTATTCAAAAGGGGAAGGATCTAATAATAATGGAATAAAACAACTTCACAGAGAAAAGAAGAAAATTACTTTATATCTATCCCAAAGAAGAACGGCTACCCATGAAACTTTGTCAGAAGATGCCTATCTCGTGCATCATCAACACTACAAATTCATCGACAGAAATCAACAAGTGGATCATTCTACTGTAAACAAAGAATATATCAGAGATCATCACAAGACTACTGGAAACAACTGGAATTGATATGGCTCAAGAAACAACAAATTCCCTTCAAACCATATGATTCAATAGTCAAAGAAGATAAAATAAATACCATTTACAAAATCAATTGCCGTAACTGCTATTATCAGCAGTACATTGGACAAAGTAATCACCCTTTCCACCTTCGTTTAGATTAACATTAGTTGGTTATTGAACCTTACGACATTTTGTCGCTTATATTAATGTATTGGCAAAATTATAGGCATGAATTCAATTTTAACAATGTAGAGATCTTGAACAGAGAGAGGAAACATAAAGAATATCAGAAAATCCTTAGAAGCTTGGCATTCAGGTAAATCAGTAATCAACAGATGCATAGATATAGACCCAAACTATCAGCCAATAAAAAAAAAGTGATAAACAACTGTGAGGTCAGTGATCACACAGAGAAACACCCAACAAAAAAACCTCTGGAGCCAATGCAACAACAGTCAGAAGAAACTATCAGTCACAAACCACTTTGTCAGGATAGGCTAATGAATCACTCAAGAAGAAATACTGACAGATCACTTCATATTGATGTTAGGGCTGACAATATTGTCTAGAGAGACAATAAAAGCTTCAGAAGTAAACAACCCAACTCAAGGAACAGAGTACAACCAAGATACTGGAACTGCAATTAACTTCCCAACAGATTTACTATTCAAATATATCATGAATATGAGTCTTAAGTTGAAAGATTGTTTATACAAGCAGTAAACAGCATTGAAGCGAACTCACTGGTGGATAAAATCCTAGTCATTATCGCCCAGTTAATATCAACATGGGACTTGAAATTACTGCATAACGCTGCTCACACTCAATATCAGCACACGAAGGTAGGCAGTGTTAAAATCAAAGACAGAAAAAAGCCCAAAAATTAGTCTAGAATTATAAAAAGAGAAGTTAGATATGACTACTAGGATGAAGATATTGTGTGGAAAAGTCTGAGCTATATCACCTAGTCTCCAATCATCCATCTCGGTCACCATAGAGTCCCCAAACTACAAGTCAATATTTCCCTATACCACTCAGAACAAAAGTCAGGTACTTGAGTTACTGACGTCATATCTTAATTTGCCCACCTACTTCAGTTAACATCGCTCGTCAGAGATGGTGACCAGACATAGCAAGCATAACATATGTCCCAGCCATCTCAGTCGATGAAGGTTGACAACCTCGTCAACGGACTTTCGTCTAATACCGAATGCTCTGCACGTAACTTCTAGATTACTGACCCGGTGGCAGCACAACACATCGCTTATGCTACGAAGGTAACAGAGTTCGAACACCTTAAGCCTCCTTGTCTCCACCAACTTTAATCACTATCTTTCACAGCCATATAGTAGAACAGAGCGAGCAGCCATACATTACACTCGACACTTATTACGCTATCGCATGTCACAGCGGCATCATAAACGGCCTAATTTGGCGGAAGGTAATCGGACTTTTTGTATCCATGCAGAGATTTTGTCCGCCACTGACCTATCACGGGCTGATTCGACTTCTCAGGTAAGTGAAATGGTCAATGCACTCAACCACTTCACTCCCCACTGTTAAACAAGATAGCAACACATACCAGTCCTGGAGCGATTTCCATTTGGCTGATGAGAAACACATTCCAAACATTTTCAAATTGTCACTCAACGTGTCAAAAAGACTGCGTTTTCACCTAACAAGATTATGTCATCTACATGTCTTAGAACCATTTAGGATTCTTTTGGATAAGATCAATCCGTGTGAAGTCAGACAATGAGAGGCAGACCTTCATAGGTACATCTTCGATAAAGTTGAACAAAAATGGAGATGGTGACATCCCCTACGAAAACTATTCAATGTACATAACTCATCTACTTTCTGAACATAGATTCTAACATCCCCATAGGTGTTTGAATACTGCACCTGTAGCAGAGTGAACTACTTCTTACTGAGGCAGACACTACTGTTAGACCTCGACCTAAATGCAGTCCAATTCAGGCTTCAGACTATTAGACATAGCTATTTCCAGGCACCGAGGGGTATACCTGTATTCGTTGTCAAATAAAAAAACGGTTCGGTAGACTAGTCTATGAAAAGGATCCAACTTTATTGCTTACATACGAATGATGCACTCATTTTTGAAAGTAGTATCGATGAATAAACTGTTTATGTTTATAATTTGCTTAACAATATCAAAATAATGCAGTTATTAAGCTAACCGATAGAACTAATCACGCCTCGAATACAATTTATATTTTTTACTTCAACTCGAGGATTTTGATTGGCTGCATCTTGACCAATAGAAACGTTGACATCAACACGTAATTCACCAAATGCACCAATAGCATTACAGCATTTTAAGTATTTCAGTAGACGTGCTAAATCTGCTATAAATGCAGCAGTTTGATCAGAAGAATTGAAATCTGGTTCAGTGACAATTTCAATAAGTCCAACATCTAAAATAAATGAATTTAAATACAATAATTTATTTTTCATTTCAAACAACAAAAGATTCTCATAACACTGATAAAAAGTAACAATCTGAATGAATAATATTCGTCACAACAAATTCTATTCACGTCTTATCATTATAAAATGCATTTAGACAGCGTGAAATTAATCCACGTTAGAAGTGAAATCTAGGATTGAAAGTAAATGGACTTTTCTCCTCAAATTTCTCAATGTTGGGATGATACATATCTAGATGAATGTGTACTGAACAAAATGATAACGAATAAAGAAGACATGAGTAACATTTAGTTTACTGAAGGTCAAGAGAGGCGTAACTCTTGGACATGTTTTTTCTAAATACAGAATTCAGGTTTGATCAATCTCATTGTGACAGTCTCTGCTATGCTGAGCACGGGTTAGTGAGCTACATGTGGTATCGGTTCTAGAATACGATAAGTGATATTGAAGGCTTGATTAGCATTTGTGTGATACCCTGTGTCTACTAGGTGGGTAAGGACTGAACTATTCACCACTTTCACTTCATCTTTTCAGAATCAAGCTGGTAAACACTCTCTTATCAGGAAATGCACCTGCCTAATCGTACGTTTTATGTAATTAGTTCCACATGAACAGTTGAGTTGTTATATGCAAGACAAAGAGCTAAGATTGGGTAGCTACACTGGACTATAGTCTAGTCTCGGATTGAACATTGGCCGACAACTGAATGATATACAAATCCGATCTGCATAAAACATCCTAGTGACTGCTGTAGCCGAGTGCTACGATATAATATCACTTGCAGCATCTCCCTTGCATTGTAAGCGCAGAAAGAAACGTTTCTTTTAGGCTATCATTCATTCTCGTTAAGGACCAATGTAATAAACCTTAGCTCTCACGAAGTTCTTCACATATCCGTTTTCACTTAGAATATCATAGAAAAACAGTAGTTTGTCTCCTTGGAACAAATTGACCTTCATCTATATGCCACATGCCTGATTATTTTATCTCTCTACTCCATCGGCTCTAAATGGAGAAAGTGCATATAGTGTGCCTTAGATATCAGTCTTCCACACATACTTATCAGTATAGAACCAACATATTTCCTTCTCAATAGCACATCAACAAAATATATTGAATCATTGATATCATTTTTATATGTGAAATCAACTGATGAGTGAGCGCTATTGAAATGATTTAGAAGAACACAATGAATACATATATACCTATCAAAGACTGAAAACGTATCATGCATGTATTCACAGTACAACTCCATATTGACAATTTGATCTTTCAAAGCATCATTTTCTAATTTTACCAAAAATATGTCTGCAAATATTCGTCCCAATGGAGATCCAATAACCACTCCATCAGCTTCTATGTATGAACTAGTGTTAAAGATGAACTGGATTCTCGTTGTATCTAACCGATGACTGTTCAACATACTAGAGACTGTCACAATGTGACTGATCAAACTTGAATTCTGCAATTATACAGAACATGTCCAAGAGTTACCTCTCCCTTTGACCTTGAGTAAACTAAAAGCCACTCCCGTCTTCGTCATCTGTTTGTTCACTGCAACATCATTCATCTGCATATGTATATCATTCCAATATTGATGAATTTAAGAAGAAAAGTCGATTTCCTTACAATCATTAATACTCACTCCATTTTGAATGTGTATCTGCCGGTAACTTGGCTTGATTTTACGCTGTACAGATGCATTCTATAATTGTAGAAACTGATGAGGATTTATTGAGAAGAAATATTCTCCATTGTTCAAATTGTTGCTTTTTTATTCTTGATTAATCAAATATATTTACAGGTGAGTAGTAAACAGCTCTTTAACCATATTTTCTGCTAGATTGAATTAATCACAAGAAATCCATAATATTCATGAGGTCTGATAATATGTCTCTGGGTACTGTGATCATAATCAGTGATTTTGAGTAACTCAATTGCTGCTAAATATTTACCAGTTTCATTACATTCTTTCAAGTTACAATGAATTATACTCAATTTCTTTATATGCATTAAATGTGAAGTGTTTATGAACAGGAGAATCAACACTTCAACCTTGAAAATTTATATTTATTGGTTAACAAACCAATCGTGTACATACATCCTATCGGTTATAAGCTTACAAACAGTTAGATCGTCATCTGCACACCTAACACAGAACGATATACCTTTTACTTAAGTTATTGATGCTTGTGATTCCGTGTTGACTGGTATACTGGATCGAAGTGATCAATCCCTGTTGGGATATAAACTACTTGAACGCATGCCTCAATATTACAGTAGTTAACATTTTGATTTTATCTGTTTGTTGATTGCTAGCAGTGGAATCTAGGACGCATCACTTCATATTGCTAGAGCGTTATACACTAGGCCAGGGAATCATGGAGAGAAGTCTTCTGCAGTCGGCACACCTAGTTGGTAGATATGACCCTGTGATTTGAAGAGATAATTGCATACTAGATTGTTTATTTCATGCAATACACGGTGATACAGTATAATTTACATGATGACCTTTCGAACAGAATTTATTGCTCATATTCACATCTCAAAGTAATCAATCATACGACTTTCAAACTTCCTTCATTTACTCCAACGGTTCTGCATTCTTTCATCTTAATGGTAGTAAGATCTTCGAGATATCTGCAATATGTGATGAGTTATTCCTGTTTGTATGTGCTACGTGCTGGTTGATTCAATGAACAAAGATTTTGTGGTCAATCTCTCCATCATCCACCTACGTGTATTGGACTTTAATATTTTCACCTTATCTCACCCTACAGGATGTGATTAAGGGTCAATGGATGGAGAGCAATAGCTGAGTTTTCCCCTAAATTACTTATCTTAGTAGGGTCAACCATTATACGTTTCGCTAAATAGATACTTGAATTTCACATCATCTCACACTATGTCTGTCAAAGTAGGCTTGATAAAATGTTTAAGTAATCGAGCTAGGAGTTTGACTAATAGGTTGGAGAGCCTAAGTACGGAATTTATTAAAACCTTTATACGAACTTATTACTATATATTGACATACTTGTTATTCTCCGTTGTTTTGTTGGATCGAATTGTTCGATCTGTTAGCCACAACCAACCAATTTATAAGAACTGATTAGAGAAGGAGTGGTAATGTTAGTGGTGATCGCAAAATGTCTAAGAAGGAATTCAAATCCTCTGTAGTGTTGCAGTATAAAGAGGGTTCATCGGAAATTTTACGCGGAATTCTTAACAGTACTGGCTAGAAGTAAAGTGGCATTTAAACCACAAACTCACTCAGAGAGAAACTTTGCAAGGTAAAAGATCTCCAGTAAAACCAAATTTAAAAAATAACCTAATCTGTCATAAAGCATATAATGACTATGAGTCTAAGATGCCGATCAGTGTCAGTCAGAATAGCAGAACACAAAAGTCTAACCAAACATATAATGGTTGACCCTACTAAGATAAGTAATTTAGGGGAAAACTCAGCTATTGCTCTCCATCCATTGACCCTTAATCACATCCTGTAGGGTGAGATAAGGTGAAAATATTAAAGTCCAATACACGTAGGTGGATGATGGAGAGATTGACCACAAAATCTTTGTTCATTGAATCAACCAGCACGTAGCACATACAAACAGGAATAACTCATCACATATTGCAGATATCTCGAAGATCTTACTACCATTAAGATGAAAGAATGCAGAACCGTTGGAGTAAATGAAGGAAGTTTGAAAGTCGTATGATTGATTACTTTGAGATGTGAATATGAGCAATAAATTCTGTTCGAAAGGTCATCATGTAAATTATACTGTATCACCGTGTATTGCATGAAATAAACAATCTAGTATGCAATTATCTCTTCAAATCACAGGGTCATATCTACCAACTAGGTGTGCCGACTGCAGAAGACTTCTCTCCCATGATTCCCTGGCCTAGTGTATAACGCTCTAGCAATATGAAGTGATGCGTCCTAGATTCCACTGCTAGCAATCAACAAACAGATAAAATCAAAATGTTAACTACTGTAATATTGAGGCATGCGTTCAAGTAGTTTATATCCCAACAGGGATTGATCACTTCGATCCAGTATACCAGTCAACACGGAATCACAAGCATCAATAACTTAAGTAAAAGGTATATCGTTCTGTGTTAAGTGTGCAGATGACGATCTAACTGTTTGTAAGCTTATAACCGATAGGATGTATGTACACGATTGGTTTGTTAACCAATAAATATAAATTTTCAAGGTTGAAGTGTTGATTCTCCTGTTCATAAACACTTCACATTTAATGCATATAAAGAAATTGAGTATAATTCATTGTAACTTGAAAGAATGTAATGAAACTGGTAAATATTTAGCAGCAATTGAGTTACTCAAAATCACTGATTATGATCACAGTACCCAGAGACATATTATCAGACCTCATGAATATTATGGATTTCTTGTGATTAATTCAATCTAGCAGAAAATATGGTTAAAGAGCTGTTTACTACTCACCTGTAAATATATTTGATTAATCAAGAATAAAAAAGCAACAATTTGAACAATGGAGAATATTTCTTCTCAATAAATTCTCATCAGTTTCTACAATTATAGAATGCATCTGTACAGCGTAAAATCAAGCCAAGTTACCGGCAGATACACATTCAAAATGGAGTGAGTATTAATGATTGTAAGGAAATCGACTTTTCTTCTTAAATTCATCAATATTGGAATGATATACATATGCAGATGAATGATGTTGCAGTGAACAAACAGATGACGAAGACGGGAGTGGCTTTTAGTTTACTCAAGGTCAAAGGGAGAGGTAACTCTTGGACATGTTCTGTATAATTGCAGAATTCAAGTTTGATCAGTCACATTGTGACAGTCTCTAGTATGTTGAACAGTCATCGGTTAGATACAACGAGAATCCAGTTCATCTTTAACACTAGTTCATACATAGAAGCTGATGGAGTGGTTATTGGATCTCCATTGGGACGAATATTTGCAGACATATTTTTGGTAAAATTAGAAAATGATGCTTTGAAAGATCCAATTGTCAATATGGAGTTGTACTGTGAATACATGCATGATACGTTTTCAGTCTTTGATAGGTATATATGTATTCATTGTGTTCTTCTAAACCATTTCAATAGCGCTCACTCATCAGTTGATTTTCACACACTCACACACACAGATATATCTAATTGATGATATCCAAAGAGAAGGGAATATATGTCGTGATTTCCACTGCTCGCTATCACCAAGAAAATAACTTTTCAGAAAAATATCTTCCATAAAAATTATAGTTGTACCAATGAAGATTGTGTCATACAGTTTGGTCAACAATTGATTATTCACTCACTTCCCAGCTGAGGTTAAAAGAGTTAGAAAGAATGTAAGTAAAATACGAAAAGATAATTATCTGTATCTGATTCATATGAATGTTAGGGTAAACTTTAAATGATCGAATTGACAACAAGATGTGATTAGCAGTGAAGAAGTATCGTTATTAAGATCACTTCAAGCACTACAATATTTTCTCATGACCCCTTATTGAACGTTGTAAATTCTTGGTTGAAATAAATTGATTGCATGTGTTTTCCAATGATCACTTATTATACGAAAATCCTATAGGAATAATATTACAAATGATATTGATCGTTTCTTCTTCCCATTGATTTACTGAAAACAATTATTTCAAGTTAATCCTCAAAACTCTGAAGATTTCTACCATCTAAACATCGTCTAATATATGTACACAACACTGTACACAACAGTTAAGTTGCATGAGCAAACCACCAATCTGCCAGAAACACTTTAATGGAACGTAAGCTGAGAAAACAATACCGTGCAATCCTATCCACAGAATGGATAATCCACTCCAACATTAAGAATTATGCCTGTATTCAATATGAAAGACTTGGAGATAACATGTATATCAAAGAAATGGCAGTTGCAAGAATATGTGACGAACCGTATAACACACACATGGGTCAACAGAAATCAGCTAGGTATACAGAACAACAGCATAAATGGAAAGTCACCGATCAAGAAGAGTTCAAATTAAATCTAGATCACAAGCCTTGATAAGTCTGATGCAAATATGAACTGACGGAAGATTCAAGATAGTACGTTTCCAAATTTAATATATTCAAAAGAAGAGGTGAAAGGCAGTTTGAAAATTAGTTTAAAAGTTAATTTTTATTCCACAGACATCTAAATCCACTCTTTTCACACCCTTTAAAACGTCATAAAGGTTAACTCAAACCTCCTTCACATTCTGAAAGTGTTCCCTAATTGGTTATCTCTACTTTCGCCGACTTGTGACTCTCATTGGTCGTGGGTTTGAACACCCTTTCAATTATCAAGGTTTAAATAGCTACGTAGTAACATCAATTCATCAACTGCTGTACTGATATGCACAAGTTTGCAGATCAGATCATTATCTTATTTGAACAAGATCAAATTATCTGTCTGCTTATATGAGTGTCGCTTGCGGAAATAGTAAAATTTTCATTTAAACATATATTTTTTTTCCCTTTTTTCTTGTTTGTCGGCTTTCATCGAAGTATTAAAGATGTTGACAACGGTAACTGGCCTATTAGTATGTACCCCAGAATATTCTCTGAGCACGACACAGTTTGATCAAAAGATGATAATGAACCAACTGTACCGTTGTAGAATCAGCTATTAAAATTAACCCTACAATGCCTATCTTCCAGACATTTAATGCTGTCTGTAACATGTCTAGGTTCGACGCTAACTGCAAGAAATCTTTATGTAAGAGTAAAAGCAGACTAAGACACCAAGTACATTAAATCTCACCATCTAACAATGATTATCATCGGCATATTGATTGACCTTAAGAGACAACCATCAGATTTCTACAAACCTAAGTTTATTAGACCAAACTGATTACATAAACCGAGATATCGACTGATCACTGAAGAGCAACCGATCTTATCTAATCTTGAGGGTTGATCATAATTCTATCGATCATTTTGCGATTCGGTCACCAAAACTAGGAGGTTCATTATAACAGCATAGTTTGGTTGAAAGTAATCAACAAGAAGCTTTATTCAATCTAGGTGTATACATCATCTTAACGGAACTAGTGTCTAGCATGAAATTTGAACGTGCATAACCCAGTGATACAGTCAACAACGTTATCAATAAGTTATTCAGGCTGTATCTGATCTCCTATAGGACTAGAGAGTAATCAATCTCATATTTTCTACCAAATAATATAATAATTATTGCTTTAGCTTACCTGAACGGTTTAAGTCAATTAAACTACAATCACGTTGAATATTATGTAAACTTTTACCAGAATCTTGTTCAATTTGTATACGTGTAATACGTGCACGTGAACGATAATAACTTTGACCAGTAATACTATTTACAATTTCTGTATATAATGGTGAAATTTTTGTCTCCCATGAATTTGGTAACCAAATATAATCAAGATAACCATATTCAGCTAATGGTTGATAATATTGTGTAATTTGATAACCAGCTGGTAAATCAGCATAAAAATAGTGTTTACGATCAAAACGTGAAGTCATATTGATTTTACAATTTAATCCAAGGGAAGCAACTAATGCCAATTCAAGACATTGTCGATTTAGTATCTATTCATCAATTATATATGCCAAGAAAAAACAACAACATCAGAAATAATAATTAGTCAGGAAATAAAGATATATATATATATATATATATATATATATATATATATATATATATATATATACAATTGCTTTTATTGAGAAACTCTCGCTGGTCACTTTCATTACTGTAAAACAACCTTTCAACTATGAAACTGTGATTATTGATCAACAGTTTGATCAGAATTCAAGTTTCTAGTGTAATCACAGTTATTCCATAGTTATTTGCATACCACCAACGATTTTATCATGGAATATATGTCGAAGTGCTATTTTTCTCATGCATATAAGCCTAATTTGAAACTAAATCTATAGTTGCTGACTTGGAACTACACATGACTTGTAAAATCACGTAACTGTTCACATGGTCGGTAACGTTCTGTCGAATTGTAAAACTGGAGAAGACGCAGAATACTAAAATGCCTAGATACACTTGAAATTCATTACAATGATGGAGAAGCATTCATTTATCACCATGTTCTCTATATCTTGGACGACAAAGTTATTCCATAAAACTCAATGCCAAAGTGGTAGGAGTAGATATGACTCTGCAGGCAGCGTAGATACGCCCCATAGTTACATGCCAGCACGTTAACATGAAGCTCTACACGGTACAGTTAAGTGGTGTTAAGTCTGTGTTGCTGGCTCATGAGAACTGAGGATGCTATGCGCCGGGGATTACGGATCGAGCCTACTTGAGTACAACGGTTAACCTCCTTGTAATCGGGTTTGTTATCAAACAATACACCGTCACGTTGACTTTGCGAAAACCACAGTCTATAAGATCTATATGTGCAAGATCAGTGGTGCGATATTCACTCCGGAATCCTGGTTACCTTACTCCTGACCTTAGCTACAAACCAGTAGCCCGAAGGGAGCCACCACCGCAAATCTGTCACCATTATAAGCTCATTAGCCACACCTCCTAGAGGGATGTCTTCTCGAGAAAGTGAACTGCATTCAGTTCAAAAAGTTGTGGAACCTTTAGTAAGAAGCATCCCACGCACGTCTCCCCCACAGGAAGGCGATTACGGTCAACAAGCCGATTACCCAGAGAATTCGCATGCGTTAAAGCCTGATAGTTGTGAGGGTTCTGGGATAACACTGATTAGTTTGAGGGGAGGTGGTAACAGAATACCCTGACAAAATTGTTCGTTTTCATAAGAATGCGTTCCCCAAATATTTCCTACTCGGCTAATGAGGCGATCCACCATGTCTGTGTTGAAACATCCACAATCTGAAAACCGACCTGGAACTTACAGCTGAGTCGAAAATTGAAGTGAAGTCTCAGACGGTTGGATACCCTTGAAATTTATCACAATGATGGAGATACATTCATGTTTTACCTTACCCAATATCTTGGACATCATAATTATTTCATTACATCAATCCCAAAAGTGTCAATGGTATAGATGAGGTAGAGTCGGAAGTATTTCAAAATAAAAGTTTTCTCAATAACTTTTCATCCTAGAAAGGTAATCAGTCACAACAACTACTACATAGAGGATACAACACAATCACTCGAATATAGCAAATCATTGTATTTTTGAACCAAATTATTTTCAACTTGACCTTTTTTTTATAAAGTAAATAAATCAACAACTCACTGGCATACTACCAGGCATTGCAATATCATGCAAGCCTAACAATGAATTAGGCGGTGCACCGAACACATAGGGTACTCTTGTGAATAGTTTATTATGTACAGCCAATTGAGCATGTATCTCTAAGCCAATCAAAGGTACATAATTTAAAGTCCCAGTAGAATATCGACTGTACAATACACGATGATATTGAGAAACAGTTTCATTTAACCAACCAAGATTCATACGTTGTAATACTATTTTCATTATGTATGTTTCAATAATGCTAAATAAAGAAAATACGAATTCATAGTGGAAACTAAGTATTTTCAAGAAATATTTTAGTATACTATGAAATGTCATATAAAACAGTATAATCCTAACTAGTATGATTTGACTAGAAAGAAAAAAAAACATAAAAAAACTTCCAAAAAACTATTCAATAACCGATATAATTAATTGCATTGTGAAAGAAGTCAACTGAATGAAGATCAGTCATGATCTCTGAACTCTAAGAGCATGAAATATGAAGCGGAGTACTACTTATACGTCAGGCAATAAAGTTACTCAGTCAAAGCCAAGTAAATAAGTTGTGCGCGTATATACAACTTAAAACAACAAAAAAAGCAACCTTAATGAATCCATCCAAATATACATCGCCGAAAAGCATACACTTAGTTATTATTCCAATTATTCATGATTATCAGAAATAATCACATCCAGTTCAAAGTTCGGGTCACTTTAATCTGAAATCAACTAAACGGGTTAATAGGAGCCAGCATAATAATACAATAGAAACAAAACACATTTCCGAAAAGAAAACAAGTATTCATCCCAGAGAATTATGATTACTTATTTTTTATTCCATGAAATCCTAGTGGAACATAGGGCTTCAGTAGCACACCTCCATTTCACTCTGTTCTCTGCAGTCTTTTGAACCTCGCTCCACAACTGCCCACAAGC
Organism: Heterobilharzia americana; assembly: GCA_944470555.2. Classification (NCBI taxonomy): domain Eukaryota; kingdom Metazoa; phylum Platyhelminthes; class Trematoda; order Strigeidida; family Schistosomatidae; genus Heterobilharzia; species Heterobilharzia americana. The sequence goes on from OX104129.1 coordinate 1,664,384, forward strand.
TTTCATTTCTTCCCCAAACGACCTCCTCCATGTCACCCTCACCTCAGACACCCAACTCGTCGTTTCCACTTTGAATTCCACTCGACGGCCTGGCCTGTCGCATGATGTCCCCGAATGATCTTCTCAGTGTATGCTCAATCCATCTCCACTTCCTTGTGTATATTTGTTGGGTGGTTCGTCAGTAGGTTAAAATTCCTTGTTGCTTATTCTGACTATTCTGGTCATCTGATCTCATCTTCAGTATCGAGACAGCGTAGGTGGCAGCTGTTGATGAATGTGTGTAGTTTGTTGGAAATGCTTTTTGTGGGGCACCAAGTCTCTCAGCCATCACATAAAGGCACTGACTTGACTGACATTGGTATTGAAAACCCGGATGTTGTTGACGCTTTATGCTGAGTGCAGTGAAGTGTATCTCCACACTGATTTCAAGTTAGTGAAGGGAGGCCTGTGTTGCTGTCTTTCCGATGCTGGCTGGCTTTGACGTCCTCATCTGTCCCGCAGTCGCCTGTAGTTGAAACGATGCTGCCTAGGTAGGTAGGTGGGTAGGTGAAAGAGACTACTTCCTCTACATTTCACCCGTTGATGGTCATTGATGTGTCTTGTTGTTGTTGTTGGTTGGTTGGTTGGTTTGGGTATCTTCATCACCTCTGTATTCTCTACGTTCACCTAACTGAAGGAAGTCCTGTCTTCGCCGCTTTTGTCTCTTCTGTCAACTTGTTGGATTTGGCCTGTCGATCTTCGAGTTTGTGCTACGAGACATCAGACATAAATCATCATCGTTGGCGAAATCCAAATCTTCTAGGGTCTTCTTCTTCATCGATGCAGCCAGTGTACGCCCCTCTTCTCGCTCTTCAGGTTTTGCTGCATGATCCAATCCACCAGAATCAGGAAGATCATCGGTGATAGTAGATAGCCTTGTCTTACTCCTCAGTCACTTCATAGGCGTAACTGAGCTTTCCATTGTCAATCACTTGACATGTGGCGTCATCATATAGCTGTTGAGTGAGATCGATGAAGGTTTGTGGTACTTGATAATGTTGAAGCAGTTGCCAAATTACTTCTCGGTCGACACTGTCAAAGGCCTTTTCAAAGTGGATGAAGTTGAGATAAGGTGGAGAGTTGACTGGCATTCTATGCACTGTTCCATGTTGATGTGTAGCGTAGTGTTGCAATTTGATCCTCACATGATTTGTTCTTCCTGAAGCCAGCCAGCCAGCGTGTTCCGATGACAATCTCGTTGAATCCATAGCATCGTTTAATCTTTCCAGGATGATGCGGTCTAATATTTTGCTTGAGGTGGACAGGAATGAAGCGTGATTCCGCGAAAGTTCTTGGCTCTTGCAAAGGCTTAGGTCTCCATTCTTTGGGAGTTTGACAAGATAGTCCTTCTTCCAATCAATGGGCAGGTACGTTTTCTTCCTTCTTTCGAAATCTTCCGCTGTAGTGATGTGAGCATGTCCGCTGATGTATCTGCGTCTGTTTTCAGTGCTTCTGGAGGCACTCCATCTGGTCCTGCTGCTTTCCCACATTTCAGCAACTTTATGGCGTTCAGGACTTCACTTCTGCCTTCGTCGGAGGGTTTGTGTTCACTGGTAGTTCTGTGGTTGCTGGTGGTATTTCTGGACGAGTTGCAGGTGGTGGTAGTTTCAAGAGTTCCTTGAAAATGGTTAACCCAGTGTTTCTTTCGTGTCTTTCGTTTGGTAATTTCACTTCCTTCACTATCTTTCATTGGTTTCATCTGCGTTGATCTCTTCCCAGATAGTAACCTGGTTATTTTATATAGTGTTGTCAAGTCTCTATTACCAGCATCCTGTTCTACTTCACTTGGCAGTGTGTCGTAGAAGTGTCTTTTGTCTTTGCGCGAGCTCCCCTTCACTTCCCTGTCGAGTGCTATAAAGGTTGGACTCAGTTCCGCTTTTCATTGTTCATTTTTGCACTGGTTCGTCTTCTGCTTCACCGTCCTCCCCTCCTCCATCAGCTTCCATATGTCTCCATCTTCTCTTGATCTGTATTATTTGTAGATGCGTAGCGTAGCATTGTATGATTGCAAGTTTCCCTCCTTTTGAGTTGAATCTTGCTGTCATGATCCTCGAGGAGATTGAATAATTGAAGTGAAGACAGGAAGGAGTAAGACAAGGCTATCTACTATCACCGATGATCTTCCTGATTCTGGTGGATTGGATCATGCAGCAAAACCTGAAGAGCGAGAAGAGGGGCGTACACTGGCTGCACCGATGAAGAAGAAGACCCTAGAAGATTTGGATTTCGCCAACGATGATGATTTATGTCTGATGTCTCGTAGCACAAACTCGAAGATCGACAGGCAAAATTAAACAAGTTGAATATATATATATATATATATATATATATATATATATATATATATATATATATATATATATAATTGCACTAGTAAAGCAATGAGATAAGCAAAATGCAAAGCAGGCGAACAAAAGGTGTTATCCACTTGTTACGCTACTGATTACTAAAAGGATTACGAACTGATAGGCTCAAAAGTTAATTAAAACTTGTTTACAGGCAAACAAACTTGAGTAGTTAGAAGCCAATTGTCTTAATCTGTTCAAATAAGTTGAATTTGTGTAGCTTATTTGAGAATGATCAAATTAAACTGTGGTGTCAACAGATTTCCAGTTGACAACTACCCAGCTAAGATCACAAATTGTGATTTGTGACGCGTGTTATGAACTAAACGAAATAAATATACTACTAAAGAACATGAGTAGTAGGAGATAATTCATGTTAATGTGTAAACTTCGTTAAACTAGATTAGAGTATTTAAAACTATGAAAAAAGGTAACTTTCTTTCAAGAGATAAATATCAGAAAATCATAACAAACACTAGAATAGTCTAAAAAGTAACTTCATGTAACAAAATATACTGCTGAACAAGTTAAGTAGCTGAAGACCACTGGTAGATTTGTCGAGACAGCTAAGAATTTCCTACACACCAAACGACCGTTCCGCTCTTTTGTAGCCAAGCTCATTAGCAGTGTAACCGGATGAAATCAGTTCACACGGCTGAGTTGTGAAATCATTTGAGTCCGGTTAGCTGGCTTACATGGACGTTTATAGTTTAAATAAGATGATCAATTTACTTCAGAGTAGTAAACGAAGAACAGGTTAATAGCAAAAGACGGATATCAAAGTAGACAAAGTTGTGAGAGAGAATAAACAATTCCAAGATAAAGGTTAGTGCACATATTCAAGCTTTAGAAGATGTCAGAGAGTGAATACATCCTCAATCCCTGATTCTTATTATCTCGGGACTGCAACCAGGCAGTCTACATCACAACCACACTACTCAGACCAGCAGTAAGAGACTTCGACTGATACTAAGTCATAGTTTGGTCATCAGGAACTCTCTTCTAACCTAACCCAACTCTTCCTACCAAGGTATGCAGTAACTCGGCATGCTCAATACATTTCCAAGCCATTTCAGTAGATAAAGATTCACAACCTCGTCAATCGACTTGCCTAGTACTCTTCGCCTAAATTCAACACTGCTCACACGAGGATTCTATCAAAATGCGAGCTATGAAACGAAGACACCAATGATCAAAACACTGTAATCGCTTCAAGTCTTCAACTTCCAACGGTCATGTCTCACAGTCGTATAATTCATGAAACATTTTTGTCATATACAAAGGTTACGTTTGTAAAGGTGGATTGCAATCGCCTCTGCTATGTGAAGTAACCGAGTGCATAATTCATAAGGTAAATTAACAGGAATCTGATGGATGATTTTGAAGGCTTTCCCAGTAACCACTTGATGTTCTGTGTCAACTAAGTGTGGAGCTCTTTACAGTTCTAATTTGTCCTTTGTTCAACCATGATGGGTGGTGCTCAGAAATTCGACTATGGAGCTGGCTCATTGTACGCCTAATGTAACTAGCTCCACAGGAGCAGTTGAATTGATAAATGCACGTGGAAGTGGCAGAATCAGGCAGTTTGCCTTTATTTGTTGCACCTAGGATCGGGCAGTCGTAGAAGGCGGGACATAATTTGGCGGCTAGGAATGCTTTATGCAAGATTCCTTTTAAGCGTTGTGTGAAAATCTCACTGGCAATGTCACTCTTAAATTCCAGCTTCAAGAAGATTTGCTTCTTAGGAACTGGCGACATTGTTGCTTTAACCCTCATAATATTCATCTGCTTAGTTACAAACTTACCTTGGTAGCTGTTCCTACTCAGCAGATCACGGATGGTAGCATCCTCTGGACATATAGCTGAGGTACGGTATGCTAATTATTTCGTTAGGTTCCTTTTGTATTGGTATTGGAGGGTTACAGCATTAAAGAAGTGCGTGGATTGACCTGCTGATGTTGGGTTTCTGTACACACTTCTTTTCAGAGTTCCATCTAACCTTCTTACCAACGGAACACCAAGAAATGGGATACGATCATTTTTCTCCTCTTCCATTGTGAAGTTGACTGCCGGTGAACACTATTGAACTTATTCAGAACAGCATTCTTATCAGTCCCACTTTTGAGAACTAAAAAGGTATCATCCATGTAACGACAACATAACTCTAAACGGTTGCTATTATCGTTCAGTGGACCATTCTCAAGTGTTGCCAGAAAAAAATCTGCTAAGAGCGGACCAAGGGGTGACCCCATAGTAACACCATCAGATTGCCGGTAGAGTTCATTGTTGAAAAGAAATTGTGTATTCATCGTACACCTCAGAAGTAGTTCTTTCAATATAGAGACTGGAATACCTATTTACATCATTATTTCCGAAACATCACCACGTGATTGGTAATTTGATTAAATTGCAAACCTATATATTAGTGCAGAGACCCAAGATGAAGACCTAATTTAAAAGGAATATACATTTCTTCGCTGGCTCAATCAGTCTTTTTCTAAATATCTAAACAGTTGTCTTATCAGTGTATTTGGTTGCTCTAAGGTTTATCCAGCGATTTCGTAAAAAGTGAACTTTATAAAATGCTATAATGTAAAAATGCATTCAATACAGAAATTGTAACACATCAGCAACAGTAGAAGATTGTTAATATAGGTGTAAAACTTGAGTACTGTAGTAGAATCTAATCTCATATCAGAGATTGATTTATAATACACAGTGATATAGTATTACTATTTACTTGATGACGTTTTGAGCATAAATTATTACTGCTCATTATCATATCAATGTAACCAAACCACTTTGTACATTTGATTTTTATAGTTATGTCATCTTATATGAGTTGTTCTTATTGATAAGAATAATAATGACAACACAAGTAGAAAGGAGTTCACACGCTCTACTGTGTTACCATATAAGGAGGGAACATCAAAAATTGTAGGTAGAGTTCTCGAGAAGGCAGCATTTATGGTGGTATTTAAACCTACAAACTCACTCACAGATAAGCTTCGTCATTTGGCTTAAGGATCCGATAGAACCAATTGAGCAAAATAATATAATCTATCAAATACCATGTAATGACTGAGAGTTAGGTCAAGTATATAGGTGAAACTAGTCGGTCTGGGTCAGTTAGAATAGCCGAACATATGAATTTAGCTGAATATAGAATGACAAACCCGGATAAGATCAATAATCTAGAAGAAACTCATCTATTGCAATGCATGCATTAACACACAACTATACAATAGGATGGTATAAAACCGCTATACTTAAGTCGAATATAATTAGGTGGAGAGAGAGGGTGAGAATCTTTCATTGTTCATCGAATCAACACCCGGTACATGTAATAGAAATGATGCAACACGTATACCAATGAGCGATGTTGTTTCCAGCAAGACCTGAACGTGACATCGGTCGCTCCAAAAGTCAGAACATTATCCATTACGTCATCGAATCACGATAGTCACTTCTAATGCGACGGGTGTAGTTTTTATCCTGTTGCATGCATAATCCAATCGTTGAGCGAATCAAATTAATCGGTCTCTATTGACATTTGCGATCCTGCACGGATGCTTCGATGTTGACTGTCGTTCTAATTTGTAGTAATGGAGAGTGGCTAACAACGAAATCCAAGATACGTGTTTTTTCCTAGCTAGAAGCCATTGTCTAGCGTTTGAAATGATGGCCTTCAGGTTTCAGTTCCAGTGAAAGCTAAACCACTCATTGGAAGGAAGGCACACACGTCTGACGAGTCCTGAATAGAACGAAATGCTCGTTCTAGATTTCTCTGCTAAATCTAAATGATAAATAAAGTCATGTAACTTATTTAAATGTAATAGAAAGTACAAAGACTATAATTCGAAATAAATCACTATTTAATTATATAGTAATGATAGATAGTGGCTAGCAGTGGAATTCAGGATGCGCATTTCGTCCTATTCGGGACTCGACAGCTGGATCTACCTGCCTCCTAGTAAGTGGTTGTTCTCACTGGGATTCGGGACCGATCGCCTCAAACGCCAGAGAGCTATTCACTAGACTACCGAACCATGTTAGCCATTTGTTGTGCGACGAGCATAGTTTTAGTATCATTGCTTGTATTATCTTGTCATTGACTGGACCGAATTGAGGGATGATAATACTAAGTTTGTTACGCCTTGAACAAGTTAAACGAATTAAAAAATTGATTGGTTTGTAAATTGAGTTTCTGACCCATTGATTTACTGCATAAAACTTTACCAATCATTGAAGTTATTGTTGGCGTAGCCTATAGATGACAGAAATCTGTGCTCAAGGTTATTGAGGTTACAACGTGGCATCTACCATCCAGTCATTATTCTATTACTCATGTGCTGTTTACCTTCCGTCTTATGAACTGTTGTCGCAATTGGTCTTCGTCATTTGTTCGTGTTATTCATCCTTTGTTGCCATACTATATCAAAGTGTTATAAACGGAAACAATAAGTCAATCCATCAAACTCTATGCAATGTTACCAGAAGATGGAAAAGTTGAAAGAAAGCTCCAGTTTGTCAGACTAAAACGTGATATCAGTCTATTAAATCCCTGACTGTTGGTCTGAAACATGTAGGGAGGTGTAGACTGCTGTTGCTGGGGTCCTAAAAACGACAGAAATTAGTGATAGAGGACTCTTGGTGAAATAGTTGAAAATCAGTCACAATGGTGAAGATATATTCACTCGTGACATCTTGTAAAGCTTCAATGTTTTGAGTAACTTCGATTTTTGAATTCTCTTTCCTCTTATACACCTTTTTCTACTACTGTGAAGCGTGGTAACTCGAAGTGATGCACTAGTGTGCAAGGTTCTATGTTGATTATGTCACACTGTGTTAGTTAATTCAACTGCTATAAAAGTCCGTTCAAGGCATTCATTCCGTTAGTTTACCAGTCAAACTATTTTACCGAGTACTAGTCTTATATATATATATATATATATATATATATATATATATATATATAATGATGGATAGTGGCTAAATGCGGAATCCAGGACGGGCATTTCGTTCTATCTGGGACTCGTCAGGTGGATGTACCTGCCTCCCAATGAGCGATGTTGTTCCCACTAAGAATCGAACTCGAGACCGATTGCTTCAAACGCCAGAGCGTTATCCAGTACCCCGTTGAGTAACGATAGCCATTTTTGTGCGACGGGTATAGTGAGAACAACACCAATCACTGGGAGGGAGATACATCCAGCTGACGAGACTCAAACGACGAAACGCGAGTACTAAATTCAACTGCTAACCACCATCCATCATCAATATATATAACTCAAACACAGGCAATATTCAGGCATCCGTATAGGAGCCCATATGCCAATGGAGGCCGATCAATTCGGTCCATTCAACGATGGGATAATACAAGCAATAACATTAATACTGGTCTTTCTACCATAGGTTTCAAGATAGAGAAAAAATGTGTCCATCGGTTGAAAAGAGTCCTATTTGTTCTAGATTTCATGTTTGTTAGCATTCGTCAGCAAAGCATATCTGCAATCTCGAGGGAACTGATGTCCCCAGTGACATTCAAACGCTCGTCATCCAATGTTACAGTCAGCGACGTTACCATTGAGTTATTCAGATCATGACTGACCTCATGTAGAACTGGATTCTATACATTAGTTGCTCTCAAGTGATCAATCAATTTATAAAACAAAACATTATGCATAAATCAGTATAACAAACATGAAGAGAAAGAGAATAATAGAGTTACCCAAAAGAATATTTCTTTATTGACACAATAGCATGTAAGTAATTCTGTACAACAATACGAAAGAAGACGGCAACAAAACAAAAACGTCTAACTATTCAGGAACGTGGATCAAGTTATCAAATTCATTTTAAACTGAAATTATGAAATATTTTGAAAAAAAAGAAGAGAAGAGGATTACATCATATGTTATGAGATGAGATGAGTTGAACACCTTGACAAATCAACAACAACAACAACTTATATATGTGCTTCAACAACAGTTTGATCCACAGTACCAGCGGTAGGTACAATCAAATTATCCTTACTCATAAGTTTATATTTTAATGCAAATGTTGTAAATCTTCGACATAGTGCAGTTGACTCCTATGTTGTCGAAAAAATAATATAGACAAAGAGAAAAGAGAAGAAAACAATAGTAAAACATTAAGCGTTTGTAGAGTAATACACCTTTAATATATATTATCAACACAATCACCTGTTATAAACAACAGTAACGGTTGAGGTGAGGATTATGTGTATATGCATCTGTGCCATTGATATCGATTCTGAGCTATATCACTTAAAGTTTTCAACCACTGGTTCCTCTTGTCCCACCGACCCCAACCGGCTAGTCTACATCGCCCCATATGTTTCAAATTAACAGTCAAAGACTTGATACATTGATGTTGTGTTTTAGTCTAGCCACCTGGAGCATTTTTCCAGTTTCGACCTACTTCGGTCAACATTGTGTGATGAGGTAATCGGCGACTAGGCATACGTAACACATATTCAAACCATCTCAGTCGATGAAGGTTCATAACCGTATCAACTGACTTACTTCTCCTCCCTAAAACTCTACGACTGAGTTCTGCGTTATTGTTGTGATACACAGTCCTTTCCTGAACAGACAAAGTGATCTCCTCCCTTTTTCCAATTGTTAAGGTCATTAAAATAGGTAAGTATTATTTGAATGGATAGTCAATTCACTATTCTCTCCTACCCTTGTGTACGCATTAACGATAATGATTCGAGTAGAACTATTTAAAGATTTGTATTCCCGTTATGAACTTACAAAAGTAGATATCATCGTATTTATTCGATGGTAAGTTTTTTTAAAAACGAAATGTATTCAGTAACTATATGCAGTCAGTGATGAGACACACCAACTGAATAAGAGGTAATGGTACTAACTGTCTGCTAACACCATGTTCGGTTAAACGGGATTCGAACCTGTGACCCACTTGATTGATTTATTAGAACACAAACGTGGTAGAGGAAGAGCATCAAGAAATGCGCCACACAAAATAATATAACAACATTATGAATGAAAGGTAGTGGGTAGAGAGAGAAACAAAATAAGAACAGAATGACTAGAAGGGCAATCCAGTAAGGTGCATTCGAAACGGGACATTCATTACTTTCCACTCAGCAGTAGAAGATAAAAGGAAGCTACAGTATGGTTGCCACTGGTTTCGGTTTTCAGCCATATCTGATAACGTCTCAAGTCACTGAGTTGTGATGGACCAACAGATGCTAACCCGATCCAACTATCCTTCATCCCACGGCTCCATCCACCCCTCCGCCTCTTCAATCCAGTCCCATAGTCAGTAAACAAAGAACGGCGTGGGAGCCGTTGGGATGACATGCATAACACATATCCAAGCCACAGAAGCTGGTGTCTCCAGATGACTTCACTTACTAGTTGACAATCTGAATCATGCGCAAACACACGCTGTCAAACCTTAGAATTACTCAAATGGTGTTGCCACCAGACAACAGCAATCTTATAAAACAACGATGATCGAATACACAAAGTTGTGTCACATCCTAAGTTCGGAGTGGCCAGGTTTCCCTGGAGTTCAGCAGAACTGCTCGTTGCAAACTCCACTTTTTACAGTCAGACTAACGTCACGACGGTGCGAAAGATGTCCCAGATTGACGAATGCCACTCTGACTTTTGATATACAGTTGAAAATTTCACCATTCACATAACTACCCAGATACACGAAACTTTTCGACTATTTCCAACGGCTCATCACTAAGAGTGAGTGCATACCACAGGCTCCTGCCAATCTTGCGCGGACTACGCCCGAATTCGTTGCCAAATGGACATAAATGTATTCGAAAGGATACAAATGAATCCAGAAAATGTTTTATTCAAACCACATTACACCCATACACAACCTACAACTGAATAGAAATTCTATCATCTTTTTTTGTTTCGTTGAATATTAAAAATAGCATGGAGATTACTGTCACGATAGGTTGGAAAAAATTGAGGCAAGAATTTAAATATATCTAAAAATATATTTCAGTAAAATCTATCCGTTGAATGATTTACATACTAATCTACTGATGATATTATCGTTGACTTTCAACTAATAAATCATGAGCTCGAATCCCATTTAAACAGTCAGGTAATAGCTTTTATTAACTACTTTTAAATAATAAATACATCTCATTATCTATTACATGAGTTTCCATGTGGTTGTGGTTGTGTCTTATCAACTTTTAACAAAAAGTTGGAGGGTTCAGTCAACCGCGAAACTGGTAAGACATCAAAATGTAATGGTTATTATTATTATTATTATTATTATTATTATTATTACTATCTCTGATCAAATGGAAAGTAAGTTAGCTAGTTTTTCAAGTCCCTGCGAGTATATCAATCACAATCCAATGGTACCCATAGAAAAAGTTAATACTAGATACACTACGAAACAAGTGAATAGATGTATTGTTCACCAACTACTTTCATAATAATAGATAAGATAAAATATAAATTTTAATAAAACAAGTACTGATGTGAAGAAAGAAGGATTTAATGCAATGAATGCATAAATTTCAGTAGTATGTAACAACTACTTCCATTTTGATTATCATATTGATATCTATAAGTGGTTTATGATTATCGGTAGATAACAGATTAAGAAGTTGCTTACAATTAAAGTTGTTAAATCAAACCTCTTCATTCAGAAAGAAATGGTAGTCAGCTTGAATATAGCCTAATAAGTAGTATAACGTCGTCTAATCATATTCACTTTTCTCTACTTTCTTTTTGCCTTTAATGATTACTCCTAACCTATATATTTTTGATTTTTTTTTCCTTCCGTGATTTTTTTCCCCACTAAATTAACCTTATTCCCATTACTAGTGTTAGCCTTATTACATTACATTACAATGAAAAGCCTGAGTTTTTCATGATATCGTTTTAAGTGATGACTAACTCACATTGCTCTGAATGATGTAATTTATCTTCAACCTATTCAATTCTCACCCCAGTGTCAATATTATTATGATTATTGTTTTGGCATAGGGTTTTTATGTTTAAGGTACGGAACGGTATCGATTGGCGAATCATTGAAAATCCTAGGAATATTGAACAGCTGTTTCCTTTCAGTATGGCACTTTTCAGTAGTGTATATCCAATACTTGGCCAGGAACCGAACCCAAGGTATTCAAGTTCCGCACGTAGCACACTACTCTTAAGCCAATGGGACGGGGATCCAATGGTCCACATTTCCTTACATCTGTTAATTCACGATATAGCACAACCTACATCCAATATCATCGTTGAGTCTTCATGTCCGACTTGGTTAGTCCCATCCATCACAACTTCTCATGTGAACTTCACGAATCACCCCTCTCAAAGCGAGTCACTAATGAGCAATAGATCAATTCAATTTGGAGATTTATGGGGATTTATTTATTCATCATAGACTGACATCAGTTGTGAGTGCGTACTGTTGAAGAGTCCCACAATAGACTGAAACAGCTGTCCAGTACTCTGAGGTTTCCAGTGTTTAGCAGTGAATACCAACCTAGATTTAAGGAGTTCACTTCCAACGAATGAGTCACAGGTTTAAGCACCGCTCTCCACCTACCGAGATTCGGACAACCAGGTAACAGTATCACTAACCCGAACACGATAGGTGTGGCTCATCACCTACTACACAAATATCCACATAGATGCTAAGTGGATTTAGATGCAACCTAAACTTACACTGTGACTTTTCTTGTACAATAATCACCGTAAGTAAAATCTGAAGGTAATCATTCACAATGTTATATTATACTTAATTAGTAAACCATATATCAAACTCTAAACGCAGACTCGCTTCAATAAATTAAACACGCAACAACACAGTATACAACAGAACCCTCTTCCAATACACTATGAAAATATCTTAAAATAAAATATGCAGGATAACAGGAATAACACTGCAGCTAATTTCCTTCTTAAAAACCAAAAGACGTTAACTCTAGCAATAAATTTAATTAGTACTATTCAACTTTATATGGTAAGTCTGCCTGATGATGCAGTAAGTACACAAATACCTAATAATAAGTTACTCTTCGAGGTGATCAAGAAGATTCCTAGCTTAAGATGAAGATGATAATGATTTGGTTTTCTTCGAACTTTAATGCTTTGTTTCTTTTACTTTGTTAACAGCTTCAAAAGTAAGTTTACCACCCTTAGAAACAACTATTTGAGTTCATACGTAGAGAAAAGCTGTATATACACACACACATACACATACACAAACAATATAGAAGCATATTGACACATCAATCATATATAATGATGAGTGTTCATTAAGATTTCAATAATCGCCAAGAAATATTTCACAGATGTAACTCCCTTCACGCTGTTGGTCATCGGTCTCGATAGTTGACTTTTAAACAACGAACCGTTAGTTCGAACCCCACTCAAAATATCCAGGTTTCAACAACCAACTATATAACATCAGTCCATTAATAATAAATATGGTTTGTTGGCTACATTATGAAGCTGTACATGAGTTGTCAAGTGTATAAAACGTAAAAAACCTCAGAGTGATATACCTCAAGCCCAACCAAGTTTTAATTAAAATTAAACATCAGTCAGTGAACCAATTAATCATGCAGATATAAAGACAGATAGTGAGAGAGTGGATAGTAGCCAAAACCTGATAAAACAAAGTCTACTTACTTCAAAAGCATCAAATATCTCTCTATGATGATAGTATGCATGAGAGAATATTCTGTAAATTCGACGACATACAGAATCAAGACGATTGACTGATGTACATTTAATGCTTACCCTATAATTTACAAGTATATACCATATAATTAAATGAAATAAATATGCTAATTACCGACTCGGGAAATATTTGCTACTATTTAACAAACAAGCAGCTCCATCAAGTGTATGTCTTGTATAATCAATAGCTGGACACTGAAAAGAAAGAAACAAAAAGTAAACCACTTCATAACGATCTAGTAAAAGAAAACTAACTTGATCTATTCTATAAAGTTGGCTATCATCATTTAACATTACAAGCAGTTGTAATGAATACTTATGTTCAATCTTAACCTAATGTCTGACTATGAAAGGAGCACCGAGTAAGTATATAATACTTATCAAAGCTTTCTACTCAATCCTAACGATAAATAGGTGTCATCCAGGGGTGCCTATTATCACCGTTCCTATTTAACTTCCTTATAAATGTACTAATGAATATAACCTTAGGTATTTGACTTCACTGGGATTATTCAACTCTCTGGAGGCTATCACGTTGAATTGGAGTATACAAATGATATTTTCCTGTTAGAGGAAGACGCTGACAAAATAGAGGGTCTTCTAGGCCCATTAAGCAGAAATCTAAATATGTTTGGAATGCATTTCACTGGAACCTGTCAAATGTAAAATGATGCTCCACAACTGGTCTGCAACGATTCTCAGCTAAATGAAAGGTAGTGACGTGGTGGAATGTGTCAACCACACCACTTACTTGTGGACTTGCATCAACTGGAACGGGCTGCTTGCCGGTGAAATCCCAACTCAGATACAGATGGCCTGTTTGGCATTTGCCAAAATGTGTCATCTGTGCCACCGACTGGCAAGATGTTCGACTATCTATCAAAGGACAAGTATACTGCGTTCCAATCCTTTCTAGCCTGTTATCTGGCTGAGACATAACCGTTGAAAGTAGAAGACATGAAGCAATTACAGGGTTTTGATCATCGGTGTCTTCGTATGCTCGTGTGAGCAGTGTTGAAGTCAGGCAAAGGGTACTAGACAAGTCGATTGACAAGTTTATGAACCTTCATAAACTGAGATGGCTTGGAAATGTATTGCACATGCCCAGTCACCACACATCTCAATAAGCCATGATAGGGGAAGTTAGGTTAGGTTGGAAGAGGGTTCAGGATGGCCAGATCAAACCGTAGCACGAATGGATGAAGTCTTTCACTGTTGGTTTGAGTCATGTAGGGGTGATGTAGACTGTCTGGTTAGGGTCCCTGAGATGATAGGGATCAGTGGTTGAGGACTCTAAGTGACATGGAAGAAAATCGGTTACAGTGGCGCAGATGTATTCATTTCTTGACATCTTCTGAAGCTAGGATATTCGCACCAACCTTTATCTTCAAACTGTTTATTCTCTCACACAATTTTATATACCTTGATATCCACCTGTTCTTCTTTTGCTACTATGGAAGTATGGCAACCTGAACTGATACATTTGTGTGCGAGGTTCTAAGTTTATGATTTTTTTGTCTGTCTGTCTGGTTGTAGAACTGATAGTCACCTAATGCCTTTCTATCAAGTTACAACAAGACTGGAAAAAGACAGACGTTATTAACGTGATCTAGATTTGATAGGTGAGCGCATAGCGTACCAAACATATTTAGAACTTTGATAAGTGGTTAAGAAAACTCTACATCCTCCTAGTATATTCGCTCAGCAAAAATGTTGTCGACAACTAATAGTGTAACCCAAATATTATGCATAACCAAAAACTCCACTGTTTTCTGTTATGAACTTAGTATTTCTATCCAAAAGTTCACTACAAAGTACGTAGAAAGATAACAGTTGCTAACAATCAGTTGTCGATAAAACTTATTTATGGCACTTCAGAACTGGTAAACAGCGACTTTCAAATGGTTAAAAGACAAGATCAAATATCATGTTGAAAAACAGCAGAACCTATAACTATGGAAGGTGGACACAGTGCATGAAGTCTCTCTGTTGGTTTGAGTCGTTCAAGGAGGTGTGGACTACATGGTTAAGGTCCTCGAAATCGCATGAATCAAGCGTTATAGACTTCTGGTGACAAAATCGGTCGTATTGGTCTACATGCATTCACTCTTTGATGTCTTCTAAAACTTGAATATCTACACTAACTTTTATCTTTAGGTTGTTTCTCTTCCTATACATCTTTATCTACTGTGATATTCGCCTTTTGTTTTCATCCACTAGTTCTTTTATGCTACCATAAAGTGTGGCAACTTGAATTGATGCAATTCTGTACGAGGTTGACTTTGTCTGACAACTACTGAAAGAACAATAATCCTAACCTATATTGATAGTAAAAATTAAACTACGCCACTCAACTGGTAAGCGTTGATATCTTATGTTCTCATCGTCATATCTTATGATCGGTAGTCACCACCCCGTCTTTTTCTAACGATGTCCAGTGCATGTTGTTTGAAAATTTACTACACCAATAAAAATATCTGTGCCAGGTAATTAAATTCGCCATTTCACATCAACTGCCGAATTTCAGTCTAAGTTGTTACAGTGTGGATACCTAAGTTCAGTAGGCAACCTAGTACTTTACATTCATTATATGCTATAAGTGTGCTAGTAAATAAGCAGTAGCATACTAAAAGACTTTCCAAAAACTTATTGGACGATTTAGTTGGAAAAGTAGGTTGTCCAATCTTAAAAGTAAATATTCAGTCAAAGGTAAAATTCATTGCCTATGTAAGTTATTGTACTATCTCCAATTTTCTGTAGTGAAGTACGCTTTGTCATAATTTTCATTCACAAGTGTCACCTAAGAGGTTGCGTGACCATATGTTTAAAGCCTTAGTTTTCTGCACTAAAGGCACTAGAACTGTTTGTGATTTCAAGATTAGAAAAACAGAACTCGCGCGGAATGGAATCATCTAGATCTTTCTTTTGTTCTTAAAAAAAAGTGAGATGAAACATGAGTTGATTGATTGTAGATGTTTGGCTTGCTATCGAGAAACTTCTTCTCAGTTTGGTAAAAACAAATTAAGACCACTACACATCACAAGCTGATTGATTTGGCGGTCTAAAGTTGATCTGAACCATGACATAACTTTTCAGCATCCGATATCTTGCATACGCTCATTGCAAATTTCGGCGTGACATAACAAAAAAAGAAGCCTTAAGATACTTCAAAGCATGTGAAATTGTTATGAGGAAATCACAGTTTCTAAGATTTTAAAGCTGTTTAGAAGAAATATACTGTATCAACATCTGTGATCAATTTATAGTGTAGAACTGCATAGAAGATAATGAAATTCAACTTTGTTCGCTCTTATCAAATATGTTGTAGGAGATAAGTGTAAAATCTATCTCTGTATAATTAATACATCAGGAGAAATAAGTGTTATAAAGTAATATTGTGACTTATCAACTTTCTCGTTGTCAGAAAGTAAGCAGCTACGGCCAATAAGATAGTATCCTAACAGTGGTTTAAAAAATATTTTGTTTGCATTTAGAAGAACACTGCAGTGAATTAATCCTGTAAGGCGGCATGATTTAGAGAACTGAACTATTACTTGTTCTGTAGAAGAGAGATCACTCGAGTACCTTACTTAAAAGGTTAAAATGCCACCTAGCTGTAGGAGTGCTAGGATGTCCAATTAAAGAAAATTCTACAAACATTGTTCTCCGAAGAGAATAAAACTAGAAGTATATGCATTACATGGAAGTAGTCAGTTATCACATCATTTCTATAACTCATCTAGACTACTTTGTTTGATGATACTGACGCTGTTATAATGAATGGGGTGAAATTATGCACTGGTTTACAATCACCTACAAAGAGAAAGATTTCGCCTAATTTAAAGCCAGTTTGTATATCACTTATCCATTTTAAAGAGAAGGGGCCCGAAAAACGCAGCTTTGAATTAACCCACTAGTAATGTAAAAGGATTTAAAAAAGTGTGGGTTCATTCTGTAAACTTGAATACGGTTCTCCAGGAGTAAGGTGATCTACTCAGCAACTTAAAGAAATGGATTTTTCCGAAGTGAATTTACTATTTTCAAAAACATTAGTGAAATTGAAGTGAAGGAAAACAAATGCTTCTCCTTTGCTTTTAGTGTTACTAGTGTGGTCAGAGAACTCCAACGGAGGTATGAAGCAAGATTTTAGGACAAAAATTAGTTCGGTGAACAGCTCATAGCAGATTTTCTAGTAAGATAAGATGCAGTCGCTTTCTCGCCACCTTCTCTATAGCTCGTCAAAGAAGTGATGTTACATCTATAAGATGATAAATTTCTGGACTAAATCTTGGCCGTTTCTAAAGGCGTTACATAACTGCTTTCCATGAAGTTGAGAAGGTATTTAATTTCAAGGATAGGTTACAAATTTTGTACGCAATAGGGGGAAATTCTTGCTACCATTTAATAAAATTGCCATTTATTCTGTCTCTTACTCCAAAAGAAAGGATTTCAGCCGTTTTATGGCATCGCATACGTCATTTAGAGAAAACTTAACCTTCGTGACTTCATTCACTGAGTATCCTAAGCCGGTGACTACAAACAGTATAGGAAAGCGGAAACATTTTGTTTACTATTTCATGTACCTAAGTAAAGTTATGAATGATCTTGTTAACTTTTTTCAACATATTCAATGGGTGTAACCCATTACAGACTTCACGTTATAAAAATACGGCAAGTAGGTTAATTCTGTTTGTGTGCCTTTGGATTTTATTCTCAATAAAAGTTCTACTTTTACTCCTGTGACCTTTCAGTTCGTTAAAAACTTATCGAATGCTGAAGATAGCACCAAAGTCATGGAAGACAAAAAATGCGTCCTTAGCTTTCTTAGTTTTCACCTAAATGTGATAGGCATATAGTCACTGCTAGGAATACTTGAACTTTACTTTTTCAGGCTGGTCTATGGAGATTCCAAAAAAGTCTTGAGATGGAACTTAGCAAACAAGTTTTCAAATTACTAGAAGATAACGTATGAAGCAATCTCAGTATAACTAATCGATCTTGGAGGAAAGTGTAACAATGAAAACCATAGGCTTCAGTAATGTAGGAGTGCACTTACATTACACAAAGCGCTTGGCAGACTATATGTGCATCCATTGTCCATCCAGGTTCAAAAGAGTGGCTGGGAACGAAATGGCTCTTAAGAGGAATCCCACGAAAAATCTGGCATGTTCAAGTCACCAACGTCTAGCGTAGGCAGTAATGACAGAAATTTGAGCATTCCTTTCATATACACATCAAGAATGAGTTCAAGTGCATTGGCCTATATTGGCATTGTGAAGTGGTTGCAACTGCCAATGCCTACAGACACTACGTGATCTAAGATGTGCCAATGGGAATGCAGACGAAGATGAAGAACTGCAACGAAAATAAACAATACAACCACCCTAGCGAGTATTGAGGCTATCAATCGTTGGAGATATCTAGCTTGAGAGTTAGGTTTGCGGTGTCTGAGGTACATCAGGTTTCACTAATTACAATGCAGCATAATATACTCCAGTGAGCTAAACTCTTCACATAACTTAGCTGAATGTGAATAGAACGTAAGTTAAACAGAAGAATAGTGACTTCTGATGGGACAACAGAAAGAATTAGGTCGTTTACTAAGTGTAGTACTCTTGATCACGAGAAGATAATCATCAACGCAATTTTGGCTACAACCCATGCAGATTACGACTGAATATCCATTATCTATGACTTTAAGACAATATCCACTCACTTCTAGGTAGGAAGGATGTATACCAACATAGTCTTTAGCCAGAGGTTAGAAGATGCACTAAAGGCAGCCTATCTTACGGAGGTAGTAAAATAAGTCATCCGGTAGCATATTACGGGGAGGCATCACGTCTAGACCCCATTCTGCTGAACCATCTTCTTACTGAGAACACGTTTACAGTCGCTTCTTGTTCACAGCGATTATGCAATAACAAATTCTTCCATGATAACTAAGGAGATTCTACGATTTGAAACACTCAATACCTACCCTTGTAACAGTACGGATAACTATGAGACCACCAGAGATTATTTAATCAGGACTAAATAAGCACAGGACAAAAAATAAAGATATAATTCTTCAGCCCTTGTTTAGTTTGCTAGGTGTACCACCCGCAACCATTGAGAACTCTTTGGTTAAGGCGCTAAACAACAGAAATACCACTGCAGACTAAACATGGACCTGGTTCTGTGGTGCTTATCATGAAAAGAGTTGGAAATCTTGACTTGCAAAACTGTCTGTAACAAATATAACTCAAAAGTCGACGGTGATATGTATACATACTACGCAAAACTGAAGAGGGAATAGAAATTAGCTGGAAAACTCTGTATCACTTCATCTCAAACACAGCAACCCACAAACCAACGTTAATCTTATAAACGAACTAAACAGAAATGCACTGAATATCCTGACCTCAACAACATACAGAAATGAGCGATGGAAATAAAAACCTATGTCACATTTTCACAACACAAAAACATATCCAATGAGCTATCCAGACTTTCGTTAGGCAACTCACCTCGTTATGAAAATCTGAGATCCGATGTCCTAGAAAACTACTCTGAGGCAAATACCAAACCTATCTGTGATCTGTTGGAGATGAGCTAACTTCCAAAGTGTGCCAT
This sequence comes from Heterobilharzia americana, assembly GCA_944470555.2. Taxonomy (NCBI): domain Eukaryota; kingdom Metazoa; phylum Platyhelminthes; class Trematoda; order Strigeidida; family Schistosomatidae; genus Heterobilharzia; species Heterobilharzia americana. The sequence continues at coordinate 1,684,116 of OX104129.1, forward strand.
TCCGCAATACATTTTTGATGAGAAGAATGGAAAAAACCCTGATAAATATTAGTGTTCCAGGTATTCGAAAGCTATACAGAATACACGATTTGGGACTTTTTAAACATAAACACAGCCTCCAGATCAGTCTTTCATGTATCACCAACTAGTTGTGAACAACCAGTTATCGATCAAAATTACCTTAGACACTTCAGAACTAACCAAGTAGCGACTTCTAAATGCATAAAAGATAAGATCAACTATTATATTCAGAAACAGTATAGTCTACAACTATGCAAGAGCAATAAGAAACTAATATAGGAGACTCGATACTCAATCATACCTAACAGGATACATATATAGTCAACAAGCACAAGAGAAGATGTTGAAGAAAACGATAGTTGATTTGCTAATCCAAATGAAAAGATGATTCTCTGCTGATATAAAATGAGCTTTAGCAGGTAGTAGTCATAAATAACTGATTATATCTCATGTATGATCAAACAGAAATGTACGTCACTAGTTTCAGTTAAGTGCTGTATGTATCAACTGAATGTTATGAAACATAGTTATTAGCCCTAATTGATGACCAGATTAAACAGATAACCAGTTTAGGCATCAAGTAAAAAGGTATTATTCACAAATTATTACCTCTTTAGGGGTTTTATGAGCAGCACATAAAAATATCCACTGTTCGGTAGCAGTCATTTGAGGACATGTTTTCGATGTACATTGTTTTTGTAGACGAACAGCTAAGCCATTTAATTCCATACAGAACTGTCTTAAATGTTCATATTTCCAAACCACTTCATCTTGACCATCTGGAGCTGTTAAAATTTCATCTATATTATTAAAATCGCGTCTTATCGTTTGTTGTATATACTAAAATGCAATATATTATGGATAAATAATAAGATACTTGTTGAACAGCTAGAGTACTTTCCATATCTTCAAATGATTCATCTGGCCAATTACACCACTCCTTATAAAAAGTTAAAGTTGATAAATTATCAATATTGATTTACTTCTGCCTTTGTGCCAGGTCTGTTTCGTCGAAAATAAACTTTACTCGTTGCCATTATCTGCTTGATAGATTGAACAAAGAAACATAACTAATAACTAGATTAGTTTCAGAAACATAAACAGCATTTCAAATGTTAACATAATCCACTTCTGAGATATTTCAACAATTAATAAATCAGATAATAAACATCTAGGCCATAGTTATCATGAATGTCCTGAAAGAAGTTGAGCGCCGAGTCAGGTTGATTCATTATATACGTAAGTTATAATATAATATCAGAGTGTTTAGAAAATCGAAAACAAGATTTTTATGAACATTTCGCTGTGTATGCCACAGCTTCTTCAGAAGAATATTCGGATTTTTATTTAACATCAAAATATATACTGTCAATAGGTACATGTAGAAATTTCTTTGTATCATTGAATGACACATTTTCCATAAAAGGTTTACACACATATGTACACACGCACGTTGATTATTGAATCGTTCTTTGATGACAAATGACAAAGACTGGATGAATTTACAATGACTAACTAGAAACAATCAGTCTGAACAACAAAACAGCTAACCAATAACACAAATACATAAATTTCTACACGTATCTTTTAACAGTATATATTTTGATAGTAAATAAAAATCCGAATATTCTTCTGAAGAAGCTGTGGCATACACAGCGAAACGTTCAGAGAAAACATGTTTTCGATTTTCTAAACACCCTAGGTTTATATCAAAACTCACCTATATAATAAATCAGATATTTTCAAAATAAGTGCATTAGTAGGATATCAGCAATTAGTTTCTAATTCAGAAATATGATCTCATAAAAGTATCTTACAGAGTTTTGTTACATATTAACAAACAGGAGAAACTGCACTATTATCCAGTTGAATTAGACACAGCGGATTGAAGCCAGTGTTCCAAGTGTTACGAATCAAGTGACTAGACAGATTTATCTCATCACCGATCCCACAATTATTAAATATTACATCAAAAAGTCAGTGTAGTATTGAAAACAGTATTACATGGTAATTTTCAACATAACGGAGTAGATCTACTCTTTAAAGCAAACTTAAGTGTAAGAGTTTTCTAGATGGAGACTAGGTTAAAATACACATCAATCAGTGTGATGTATAAACCTCAAAATTCTGAACTTCATAACTGTGATTGGTGATCCCGTCTATCCTTTTCAGATCATATCCATAAGCAAAATCAATCAACTTTTCTAATTATAGTCGACTGCTCTAGTTTAAGCAACTTGCAAATTATCGTGATTAACTATTCCCCACCAAATTAACAAAACGTGCACGCCATCTCATCCAACCACACAAGTGTCCAAGCAAAACCTAACTGATATAAAGAAGACTGTCACAGGTTGGCAGCTTCTGGTGGGCTCTATCCAACGCAAACTCTATTCATCATACGTACTAAGAGATGTCTTATAAAATAGTGTGATTCTGCCCGACACGCTTATTTACTAGACTATGGGTCTATGATACAACTCAGTTGCCCAAATCAAAGTGTATAAAGCTGAAATCAAACACGGGACCCACTGCTTGAAATATGAGTCCCTAAGTCAAAGACACACCTCCACTCCAACAATCTATCAAGATGATGCAAACAGGAAATAATTTTTTCAACATCAATGGATCTATATTTATTCTATGTGACATCTTTAGTGGAACAGCGAATATAGAAGCCCTGGTTAAGTTTGGTGCACACTAATTCCTAGAGAACTTGGAGACTTGATGGCCCAAAACAAGCAGCCCCTTTAATCTCAGAACACGACCTCAATAATCAGGACAGGATAAAAGTCAAGAAATAACCAACATGCTATGGTGTGTATCAAATTGCAACATTTCAGTGAAGACCAGCCGAGAAAGAGAACATCAGCCACAACTAGTAAATAACCAAATGACCTCAGACAATTAATGAGGTTGTAGGCAAAACAAACATAGGCATTAGGGATATACGGCACTACCCTGTAGAGAGGTTTCAAGGTCGTTTGGTTGCCTGATAGGTCTAACTGCTATCCCTTATCTCCACCTATCTAACGAGGCAGAGGGTGACTACGCATGTGTAAAACAAGAACAACTCATCTGAGTCAATGGAGATTCACCACTGAATCGTCTGATCTTCTTCTTTTCCTAAAACGCCGTACCTGACTTCTAAGTTCGTAGTAGAACCACGACAAAACCTGTGCTAAGAAAACAACAGTGATCAACCATCTGGAGCCAGTTCATATCCTCAACCTTTTATGACCGTGAATGACAACCATATAGTTGGACAGAACGAAATGCAGCACGGTAGACTAAACTCTAAATAAACAATCGAATACCAAGGCCATGAACGTTCACCATCATTATCGAGATCAACACAAGACCAGGCATTACTGTGTAACTGTTCAAGTTGTCACACCCCGTAACAGCACAAGGCAATAAAATGGAAGATAAAGAAGGAAAGAAAAATCGGTCCGACCACTGGTTTCTCTTGTCCCATGGACACCAACCGACTAGTATGCATCGCCCTACGTGGCTCAAACGAACAGTAAAGGGCTTCATGAATTGATGTTATGTTTTAGGCTGGCCGACCAGAACTTTTTCCAGTCTGAACCTATTTCGGCCAACATTGTATGATGAGGCAGACGGTGGTCAGGCATACGTGACACATGTTCCAGCCATTTCAGTCGATGAAAGTTCACAGCCGCAATCACCACCTTACCTATTCTCCTTGAAAATCTACATCTGACTTCTGCATTACTGACATGGTGACACCATGACACATGGCCTATGCTACGAAGTCAACTGGGGTCAAACACCTCAAGCCTTCTTACGTCTTCTACCTGTAATGGCCATGTTTCACAGCCATACAGCAGAACAGAGTGGACTGCAGCACAGCACAGCACACTCCATCCTTAATAGAAAATCGGATATCACGCCGCACCACAGATGGCGTAAGTTCAAAAACGCCAATCGAGCTTTTTGTATCCGTGCAGAGACTACTTTGGCCACTGACCAACACACTAGGACTCATCCGACTTCCTAGGTAAGTGAAATGTTCAACACGCTCAATCACTTAACTCCCTACTGTTAGTCGGGTAACCGTTGAAGACCAGATCTGGAGCAACAATTTGCACTTGGGCGCCGAGAAACGTATCCCAAACATTCTCAAATTGCCACTCAATGCGTCCAGAAGACTCTGCATCTTGCCAGCTTCTTCACCTAAAAAGACTATGTCATCTGCATATTCCAGGTCTACCAAAGCATCTCCTGTGATAAGGTCAGTCTCTGTGTAGTCAGATGACAGGAGGAAAACCTCCAAAAGGACTCCTATGATAACATTGAATAATAATAGAGTGGGCATCCTTGACGGACACCACTTAACGTACACAGCTCACTCGACATCTCATCATGAGTTCCAACACACCCACAGGTGTTCGAGTAAACAGCCTTCAATGAGGTAGTGTACCCAGTAATGTACCTAGTACTCCTTTCAGTGAGGGACATTGCAACAAAAATTCTCGACGGACGGGGTAGAGTGCCCCCTTCGGGTCGAGCAACACAACTATTGTCAAGCGTTGGTAAGCATGCCCCTGTTCCAGAACTTGGTGAAGTGTGGATATTCGGTCAATACACCCACGGAAAGGTCTTAAAGTCCGTCTGGTTTTCTCGGGTTCGCTGTTCCCGAGGTCCACTCAGGAGTGTAATGATTATAGAACCTATAATTTTAGGTACTACGTTCGTCAGACTAATTCCTCTGTGGTTATCATAACTAGACTTTTCGTCTTTCCCGAAGATTGGGATAAACAGTGATTGAGACCGACCAGAGAGGATCATATTTGACTCCCATACATTACTTAACACCTCGGTGAACTAGACTAAAAACCCTCTACCACCGTCTTTATATACCTCAAGAACTCCCTCCGGTCCTGCTGTCCTTCCTTCTTTCGAGCTACCTACCACTTTCTCAACATCTGCAAGTGTTAGGGGGCCAATCTCGATGTTCTATTCAGGATCAAACTGGATAGCGGGTAACGCAATGGTAGCTGGAGTCCAGTTGACCGAGTCGCCCCAGTCTCGTTAACAAGTCTAAATAATTTTCTATTGTTACCAATCGCCGCTGCCTTTTCCATCTATTCGGCCTTCGCTGCTCACCGGTATTCCAGGTTACTGTGTAAGTTTTATCAGTCTACATGAGTTGCGTCGGCTCCTCATTGTACCCACAACCTGCAGGGATGCGCTCACGCACATCCACTAATTCAGAAGCCAACAACATCTACTGGGTCTTTTCGACCACTCTTTGAGAGTTGGCTACAGTCTTCAATTCTGTTTTTACAGCAGACTAGAGATGGCACCACTATATCAAATAACCAGGTTACTATATGGGAAGAGATGAACACAGATGAAACCAATGAAAGATTGTGACGGAAACCTAGTTACCAAAGAGGAGGAATGAAGGAAACGATGGGCTGACCACTTCAAAAAACTCTTGAACCGACCACCGCCGGTAACTCGTCCAGAAATGCCACCTACAACAGCAGAATTACCAGTCCTCCAACGAAAGCTGAAGTCCTGAACGCCAAAAACTTGTTGAAAGCCGGAAAAGCAGCAGGATCCGATGAAACTCCGCCACAAGCACTGAAAGCAGACTCAGGGATAACAGAAAACATGCTCACGCCACTACTGCAGAAGATCTGGAAGGGAGGAGAGGTACCAGACAATTGGAAGAACAGCTACTATGTGAAACTCCCAAAGATGGGTGACGTAAGTCTTTGCAGAACTGGCGCGGAACTACGCTCCACTCCTGCCCACCTCAACCAAAATATTAAACCGCATCATCCTGGAGAGACTAAGATGCGCTGGATTCAAAACTACGACCAGAACACGCTGGGTTCAAGAGGTAAAAATCATGTGAGGATCAAATTGCAACACTACGCTACGCATCATCATAGAACAGAGCGTAGAATGCCAGTCAACTCTCCACCTTATCTCAACTTCATCCACTTTAAAAAGGCCTTCGACAGTGTCGACCGAGAAGTAATTTGTCCGGCAGCCGCTTCAACACTACGAAGTACCACAAACCTTTATCAACCTCACTCAACAGCTATATGATGACGCCACATGTCAAGTGATTGACAATGGTAAGCTCAATGATGCCTCTGAAGTGACTGAGGAGTAAAACAAGGCTATCTACTATCACCGATGATCTTCCTGATTCTGGTGGATTGGATCATGCAGCAAAACCTGAAGAGCGAGAAGAGGGGCGTACACTGGCTGCACCGATGAAGAAGAAGACCCTAGAAGATTTGGATTTCGCCAACGATGATGATTTATGTCTGATGTCTCGTAGCACAAACTCGAAGATCGACAGGCCAAATCCAACAAGTTGACAGAAGAGACAAAAGCGGCGAAGACAGGACTTCCTTCAGTCAGGTGAACGTAGAGAATACAGAGGTGATGAAGATACCCAACCAACCAACCAACCAACCAACAACAACAACAACAACAACAAACATCAATGACCATCAACGGGTGAAATGTAGAGGAAGTAGTCTCTTTCACCTACCCACCTACCTACCCAGGCAGCATCGTTTCAACCACAGGCGGCTGCGGGACAGATGAGGACGTCAAAGCCAGCCAGCCAAGCCAGCCAGCCAGCCAGCCAGCATCGGAAAGACAGCAACACAGGCCTCCCTTCACTAACTTGAAATCAGTGTGGAGATACACTTCACTGCACTCAGCATAAAGCGTCAACAACATCCGGGTTTTCAATACCAATGTCAGTCAAGTCAGTGCTTCTATGTGATGGCTGAGAGACTTGGTGCCCCACAAAAAGCATTTCCAACAAACTACACACATTTATCAACAGCTGCCACCTACGCTGTCTCGATACTGAAGATGAGATCAGATGACCAGAATAGTCAGAATAAGCAACAAGGAATTTTAACCTACTGACGAACCACCCAACAAATATACACAAGGAAGTGGAGATGGATTGAGCATACACTGAGAAGATCATTCGGGGACATCATGCGACAGGCTAGGCCGTCGAGTGGAATTCAAAGTGGAAACGACGAGTTGGGTGTCTGAGGTGAGGGTGACATGGAGGAGGTCGTGTGGGGAAGAAATGAAAGCTTGTGGGCAGTTGTGGAGCGAGGTTCAAAAGACTGCAGAGAACAGAGTGAAATGGAGGTGTGCCACTGAAGCCGTACATCCGACTAGCGACCCAAGGGAAGATTAATAATAATGTGGTAAGAAATGGCACCAAGCCGCCCAATCCAGCTTTCTATATCCAAGTCAAGATCCCGTCGGTTGCTGATCTACCGGGACTGGTCCGACTTCCCAGATAAGTGAAGTGTTTAACAAGCTCAACCATTTCATACCTCAGCAAGGCACCAGAGAAGTAATAATTTGCATTTAGGCGGCTTGAAATGCATTCCAAACATTCTTGAACTGCTACTCAAACAGTCCAGAAGACTCTGCATTTTTTCGGATTTTCACCTTAATAGGGTAATGTCATCTGCGCGCTCTAGATCTACTAAGAATTATCCTGTAAGAAGATCAACCCCTGTTAAGTCAGACGACGGAAGGGAGACCTCCATACGTACGGCTGTGACAAGTTTGAATGAGAACGAAGTGAACATCCTTGACGGACACCATTCAAAGTACACAACTCCTCTGATAAATCAGACCGTTCAACACGGTCACATACTTAGCCGGCACCACTTTCAGTGGGGCACTGCCATAAGACCTCCGGTTGACTGGGTCGAATACCGCCCTAACCTAGAGAAAAACAACTGGTGACGAGTGCTGGTAAGTGGGCTTGTGTTTCAGAACCTGACGGAAGGTGAATATATGGTTGACACGTCTAGGTCTGAAACCTGCCTGACCTCGCGTTTTACTGTTCCTGAGCTCTACTCAGACGTCTAAAAACTACAGAACCTAGAATCTTAGACACCATCCTCGTCAGGCTGAACCTCCTGTGGTCACCACAAGATTTCAACTCTGACGTGAAGAGTGGGACAATCAGTCATCAAGACCAATTAGAGGGGATCACATCTGACTCCCATACGCTGGCGAACATCAGCTAACCTAACCAATAATCTACGACCACCGTCCTTTCAGGTGGGCATAGAAACCTGGCAGTTCTCGAACTCACGCATCTAAGCGGTGAGGTTGGGTTCCATCGTTCGTTTCCGCTCGTTCCGTAAGTGCGGAAGTCCTTTCTAATTTCCTACGTTCGGCTCTTGAGGATGCAGTGATTTCGTGGGATGTTTCCTGGATATATATCCGGTGTCTACGGAAGAAAATGAATTGATGGGAAGATTTATGAACCACTTACTACATCTGCATGTATGGGAGCCTGAAATTAGTGTATATCAAGCAACAAGTAGAAAAAGTGTTCAACACTTGGAAAAGGAAGAAAGATGGTATGTGTATAATATTGAATTTCACCGCCTAGTCAAGAATGAAGATGTCAAGCGACTATACGTTAGTGCAACGACAGGTTTGTGAGTCCAGTGGCTCCCTACGTAGTTTACCGGTACACAACGGATGTCAACGTAAGTTGTCTAACGAACCAATGACTCCACTGTTGGACCCAGTGCCATTTCCGCATTAAGACATTCCCTTATGTACATGATATCAGAGAAAAGACGTTGAAGCCAGTCCTGGTGTTACTTCTTCAATGTGTCACACTTGTTGGGTTCCAATGTGATTATTTATCAAGTGTTGATGGTAATTGTTTCTTGATAAGGAATCGTATGCGCTGCTATCAGGCCACTTCGTTTCATATATTGTTTGAGGGTGAATAGGCTAATTTGTTGCAAATGCTCAGAATGAGGTACACTCTCCAACCCCATGGTGTTTCTCGTTCAGAAAAAATGAAATTAATGTGGCCTACACAGTCAAGTAACCCCCATAAAACGAATCGATCAAAGACACAACCAAAAGAAAACTGTTTGCTGGTAATAAACTATTAAAGGTTGAGGTAGAATGTTCAAAGAAGTAATCACAAACTAACAACCTTGAAACCGAAATCGCTCTGCTTGAAAAGGGTTCCAATATCAAATGTTTATAAAAAGCAGTTCAAACTCCAAATTTTGCTTTTTAGAGGTGGAAAACAACGGCTTTTGGGTTCCGCATCTGCGTAAATGAAAAACGTTCTATGCTTCGAAGGTTAATTCAGCTGGCTCAGATGGTTCTAATATCCCTTATCTTTTTATGAGCCAGTGTGAGCCAGTTGCTTTCTTCGCTCTAGCTTCCAGTCTTGTGGAATGTTTTGCCGGCCTTCTGTGGATTCAGATGCTGTAGGACCGCCCAGTTGCCTGCTGTGGCTCTGGTTATCCAGATGAGCAGTTGGGTGTCCAATATCTAATGTCTGTTTCACGAGCATGCATAAACCAGTTGATTTCTTCTTGCTCGCCTCTTAGTCTTGCGAACGTTCCAGGTCTTTGGCAGATTCCAATGCAGTAGATTCAACTACTTACCTGCTATAGCTCTGATACACCGAACAGGAAGTTAAGTGCTGATTTGTTCGCCTTGGACTGAGGTGTGGTTGGCTTTTTCAGAGTCGACTCACCAGACAGTTGTTCGGACTGGTCACTAGAGAGGGTTGGAGATGATGAAGACAGAGCCTATAGAGGCATATTTGTTGTGAGTAAAGGGGGAAGCAAAGTGAAGCCAATGGAGCTACATACTTACACCCGAGTAGGGTGAGGAGGGTGCAA